>LPNX010478009.1:131411-168096 GCA_001517045.1 Pseudotsuga menziesii
ATGATGATGATGATGATGAAGATGATGATGATGTTGTTGATGATGATGATGATGATGTTGATGTCGACGATGAAAATGATAATGATGATGATGATGATGAAGATGGTGATGATGTTAGTAACTCTTTTAAAAAAAAATAAGATAAAAGAATAGGTATAAATAAATATTTACCTTTCAATATATTTCATTGTCTTCTTCATCCATCTCATCATCTTCTTCATCCAATTCATCATCTGTATCATCAGATACAGAGTCAACATTGTAAGGATTGGCCATATCATCATTTTCATAATCATCAATTACGCTCATCGTGTCATCCTCGAAATAATCTTCATCGAAATTGTCTGCTACATAATCTGATTCAAATATTTATTGGACATCTTCTTTTGGATCATCATCATTAACTAACTCATGTTGATCATGCTCTTTGTCATCATATTCTTCTTCTCGATAACCCTCTTCATTACTATCGTCTAGGCTATACTTTACCAGCCTTCCCCTTGGATCGTGTCTCACAACAAATGACCAGCCTAAGTTTACCTGGAACCTCTGAGTAAAATACCTGTTCACATTGGCTTGGAAGAACATAGAGCTCTGTTCTTGGCTCAAACAACCTTGTATTTACCATGGTAAATCCATTTTCATGTCCAATAATAGTTCTATCAAGATCACATTGATTCAATCATAACCTGTGCCATTTCACAACAATTAGAACTACCTTAAAGGATTTAAAGTCACAATGTATAATATCTTCCAAATACCCATAGTATTGATTTTCTGATACTTCTGGATGTCTGTCACTTCTAGATGAAACATTGGTCACCTCAAAGACTGCAGATATCCCACAATATGATGTTTTCTTTGTTTCATCCAATTTTTTTATCCGATATCTACCACCATTGCAGACCATAGCCTTATGGTGTTGTTGAGGCCTGGAAATTCGCAGGAAACAACAGAAAGGGATTCTCCCCAGTCAACGTTCCCAACTAGCCCGTTGACTGTTTGGTATAGGGAATCCGTCCGGTTTGCGATACGGCTATCGTAGGTCAAGTAACAGAAACAAAAAGTTTTACTGGTTGCGGCCCGGTCCATCATGTTTTTGTATTTTTTGACTTAATGTATGAGATTCATATGCCTAACTAACAATGCAGGATGATTCGGATGCCGGGATCAGTCACAACGTGATGTGCAGGTTCTTACCTCTCGTCTTAGACTCACCTGCCTCTAAATCAAATATGCAACAATGAAATGAACTAACTATCTATCTATCTACCTATCCCCAGGGAGCCAGATTGTAAATTATTTGTGAGTAATGTGTATTGTACATGCAATATAAAGAGAAACTACAGTTAGCTGATATTTCTTTACACAATGCATGAACGATTAAAGATATTTCAACAACCAGATAGCCAATTGTTTTATGAACCGCATACATTACTCATGGTGGTCATTCCACAAAATAAACTAGAAATAATTTGAACAAGAACATAGGTTCAAAGAGTTAGAACGATCTCACGGTTAATGGACAAAAGCTGGAAAACAAAATAGTTCATCTTTCAACCATCCACAGCATAACATTTGGACATTCCAGCAATCTTTCTCCAACAGGAAAACCATATTTCTTTATTGCAAAGAGAAATAGTTCTTCTTACAATATCGCTTTCTAGTCTAACTGGGAAAAAGCCCCTCCTTCCATCTAAGTCTTTCACATTTATACAAAAGGGTGAGACTGTTGGGCTGCCCAAAGTGACCTTTGGGCTTCCCAACCCCTCGTTTCCTAATGTTCTACCTTTCTTAAATGTTTTACAAAAATAGTTACAAATTACAATAATGACCGATCCTTTATGAGGAGGGTCCGACTTGGGCATCTAGAAACTTTTTCCATGCCGCAGCATCAGAGGCAATGCCCTCAAAAGCGCAGGGTTCCAAAAACTCAATGTTGATTTCAAATTTTTCGGCCTGGTTCTTTATAGCCTCCACTTTGGCTGCGCTTAACCGAAGCTAGTCTTCCAAAAGCTGCACACTAACGACCGAATGGCCTACTTCGTTTCTCAGAATCTAGTCATCAATGGCCTTAATGTGTTGCATTCTTAATTCTTCATCCTGATGTCTTTTTTGCAATATCTCCACAAATGAATTGTGGTATGGGAAATCATCCAGCCTCTGCTCAGCTTCTATTTGGCACCGGTTGTATGTAATGAGGACTCTCCTAAAAAATTCCATGTAGGCTCCCTTTGTCTTCTTGACTTCCTTCTTGAAATCCTCTGCAGTGTTAATAGAAAATTCTATTAAGTCGTAATCCTGCTGGAGGGCTTGTTTATCTTTTGATGGCAACTCTGCTGGAGTTTCTTCATTGCCTTCCAGCCTCTCCATTCTTGCAGTTAGGACCTCGAGGATGTCCTGAGATCTGTCCACAAAGTAAGATGTAGTTTCCAAGATCTCTTCCAATCGGCCAATGATCTGCAGCACTCTACATCTCTCATCTTCAACAGCAGTCTGCAGCTGCAGCATCTTGGCTTTTTGGGCCAAGACATGCTCTTTGAATGGCTGGAGGCTAATATGCTGCTCCCTTGCTTCCTCCAGAGTAGCTGTCAGAGAAGAAATATGCTCTTGGTGTTTATCTTTCTGCTCTTGGGAGTGCATCTCACTGGCCTGTAAGATAGTCTTTTGCTGCTCTTCTAGCTCTTCTACCTTCTCCTGCAGCCGTTCCTTTTCTATCTTCAGTTCTTGATATTCTTTCTATATTTTCTCCAGGGATTCTTGTGTTGTTTCTCTGACCTGTCTTTCTACTTGAAGGGCCTGCAATTCAGCCTTAGAAACCTTTATCTCCCTCTTCATGTCTTCATACTTCCACTTTAGCCTATTGCCTTCCTCTCTTTCTTGTCTCAATGTATCCTTCAACTGAGCAGAGGACTTCTTGGACTGCTCCAATTCAGTTATTACCTTGTCCATGTTATCTTCTGAGGCGTGGAGTAGTGCAGTCTCGGCTCTCAGGGTTAGTCTTGGATCTTGGTCTGTTCCCAACATAACAGCCGTATCCGTTATCATTTTACCAGGCATATCTCCTGTTTCAACCCTCTTTTCTATTCTCTTTATTATCCTCTTTGTAGCCATGTCATAAAACACAGTGTTGAAATCAGGGATTTCTTCTCCCTTTTTCTACACAAAGGGGACCGACTTCAGTGTGGGGACCATGGGTGTGCTGGCAGTAGGCACTTGTGGGTCCTGAACCTCGAGGTTCTCCATGTTCTGGGCCTGCCCTATAGCTATTTTAGAAGCTGACTTCTCTGTCTGTGTCAAATTTATCCTTTCAGCTTCTTGCTTTTTAAGCTCCTCATCCAGATTCATTTTCTTTTCTTCTTATTCTTTTTTAGCTGCTTCTTCTGCTTTCTCAGCTGCTTCCTGAGCAGCTCTTCTTTTCAATTCTTCTTCTGTATGCAGCCATCCTACAGCTTCTTGTGCCAACCTCTGAGCTTCTTCATTTCTTCTTTTGGCTTCTTCCTCCGCCTTAGACTGTTCATCCCCCTTCCCACCTTTGGTGGTGATCTTCTTCTTGAATCTTCTCCTTAGTGCTGTCATGTTCGGGGCACTTCGGAAGACAGATTATTCCTTATCGAAATGGTGGGTATACTCAAAATGCACATTGTGCTATTTATAGTGTTCAGCCACTTTGCCTTTAGTATCATTGCTACGGAAGGGCATTTCTTGAAAATGAAATCTTTCCAGTTCTTCTACAAATTCATCGGCCTTCTTCACTTTGGTGAAATTGTAGCTTCCTAGATTGAAGGGCAAAGGGGGATAAGCTGTCTTCTTGTGCTCAAACAAAAAGCTACCTATTCCATCTAGGAACACTTGTCTGAATGCCTCCTTCTGAATAATGTAGTTAGTTGCGTATTTAGGCAGCATGGAAGGTGCTCTCAAACCTCCAAACATCCTGAAGTACATGCCATTTTCAGTCAAATAGTAGTCTGCATACTTCGCTATTACTTGCAAGGACTCCTCCGACATACAATCACACTCCTTCAGGAAAATGAGTGTGTATAGAGGCATAAGGAAGTGTTCACAGACTTCTCTGTAATGGCTGTGATATTTATGTTCCCACAATGGTTTATAAGCAGCATAAACAGGAATTCTTTCTCTGTCCCAGATGCACCTGAGACCAGGGAAAGGCTGGTTGCATAGTATACAGTCTATCAGTATGGAACTCATATAGAATTTTGATCTCTTCTAGGCCACTCCTCTCAAAGCTGAGGCCAAGCAAGCTGAAAGACTATTTGATACGAGGCTAGCCCAGTTGAAAATTGTCCCCTGGGTTGCAACATGAAAAATGATGGGAATCCACTCCAACTTAAAGAATCTACCATGTGCTCTTCCAAAAATCCGGTTCAGCTTTAAAGCTATGAACCTGTAGGGAGCCCTTAAGCTAGCTGTATCGTAATCACCTATTGGTCTGTATCTGTAATTTTTTCCTTGCAACATCATCCTTTTAAATGTCTCCACCAGATCCATCCTAATGTTGTTTAGCCAATCATCAGATAAAAAGACTTGGGCTTCTAGCAGGTGATAAGCCAGAGCTACATATCCAGGGCTATATGCAGCATAGCCCTATTTGTTAACATTCTCCAGAATCATTGTTGTGACATCTGCCCGAGGCAGAATCCACCCGATTACTTCAGAGCATGGGAACAGCTCTGGTCTGGTGGAAATCTTCATCAGGGAAGATCTTTCTATGTTGGCATAGAAGGATTCTTCTTCTAAGCCCATGTCAGGAACCTCTCTTCGGGTGATCAATCTGTATACTTCCCCCCACTGGTATTCAGGTTCGATGCTAGAAATGCACTTAGTGTCCTCATATATATATTCTGTCTTGGTGACCACTTCTACTTCTGGCTCTTCTTCGACCACAGGGGCCTTTTTCTTTTGTCTCTTTGACATTGTGAGCTCTTCCTGCCATAAAATTGTAACATTAAGCCCTTTTGGATGAGTGACAAACTGGTATACATTAATGTGCAGTGTGCCATTTCTTCTCTATTTAACATAATAGAAATCGGTTAATGAAGCAAATATGTGCATGTATAGCCTAAAATGGCCTAACTAACAAACTATTAAAACCCGATGTGTAGTGACTTAGTTTATCTTTAGCATGTTGAACATACAGTCATATACAGTAGAATATGCAATCTACCATTGCTGTAGGCTATTAAACACTTTTAACCATATAATTGAGCGGGGAAACATCTATACTACATGAGGAAAAATCCCATTCTCTATGGGCGCCATTGTTATTTCGCTGCGCAGGACAGACAAGGGACAAAAACCCTTGCAATCCTTTTCAACGACACTTTCAAACAGACTTCCCGTGCAATCTAATGGTTGACAGCCTAAATGCAATGGCACATCCCTTCCCCCTCCGGCTCAGATTCAAAACAAAAACCAACGGTGCAAGGAAAGGCATGATGAAATGCTTGCTATTCAAAAGTGCGGGTAATATGAAATCCACACAAGAAGGGGAAAACTACCAAATGCCAAGAAAAACCAACAAAAACTCTCCCCTACTAAAATCATCATGCCCGGGGCAGTTTGGTGTAGACGGCGTAACGGCTGTTTGCACCAAACCCATTTTACTACGCGCAAGGCTATGAAAGGTGGTGAGAAAAACTACTTCGTGGGTTAAAAGTGTCCCTCGACCGCGAACAGTAAGACCCCCAAAACTCTTTAATATATAGGTGCAATTACGGGGAAGAGAAATAGTCACGACAAACCTAACCGCAACAAACATCAATCCAATGCCTCAAACGAAATAGGGTAGGGTAACAACGGGCCTACCTGGCACTGATGTGTAACCGATGAGTATGGCGGGATGAAGACAGTCGGGCCTCCACAGTTGCCACCTGGACGCGGGTACCAGCGATGGGGTCCGAACAAGCTTCGAGCTATCGACAACACGATGGAGACAGAGCATGGGAGATGAAAATACCAATAGAATAATCCAACATGTCCCCCTTACCTCATATATATACATACGGTTAATTCTCGTGACGGGGAAAAATTTAAAAAATCGGATGTCGGAGACGTTTGGATCGGCAGCCGAAAGTGTATTTCCTTCCGCAATGGCGGAAGACCAAACCCTAGAACCATCTGCAACGGTAGAGATAACCGGGTAACAAATACCATGCGTCGGACTTCTAACATCGGAACCAAAAGCAAAACCGTAGCCGCAATAGCGGATATCAAAAGGGTATCGCGCCCCGCCATACAATGCTTAAATCGGAAGAGAAACTGCTAGGGATCAGCAAGGTTAATCTTTCTTTTATCCGCAACGGCGGGAGAGTAAAGTGTACGACCTTCCACAACGTCGGAGCCAAATGACTTACGAAATGGAGCAAAAAGGCTTTCTGTAGCCGCAATGGCGGAAGCTCAGGACTTACGAATGTTAAAGGACTGATCGGAAGAGGAAGCAGTTTCCTTCCGTAATGGCGGAAGAAAGAAACAATAAAAGTTCCGATGCAAAACCAAGATTCAGCCGTCGTAAAAAACAAATAAATCAGAAAGAAAGTCGAATTCCAAAAACTGAATGTCCATCCGCAGCGGCAGAAGCTAACAGCAAACACCTTCTGCAATAGCAGAGAAAGAAAATATAAACAGCTCCGATGTAAAACCCAAAAGTCAGCCAAGCGGGAAACGAAACGATTAAGAAATGATCGAGAGAGAAAACGGTTTGCCATCCGCAACGGTGGAGATAGAGATGACAGATTCCTCCGATGGAAACCAAAAGATCGACCGATGAGAAAACCAACAGATCGGAAGGAAAATCAAAGACAAAACCAATTATCCATCCGCAACAGTGGAAAAACAAACCACAGATCCGTCTGCAACGGTGGAAAACCAAACCAAATACTTCCGATTCAGGCATGCTTCAAATGCATTCAAACGCAGCGAGAAATCTTGATCATACAGTGGATTACTTCAAGTGCTAAAAGGAGAAACCAAACAAGTGGTAAATCAATTTAATCCTCTTGAGAAATCATTACTAGACCAACTCAACGAAGAAAATCGAACTAATCCAAGCAAAAGGAGGGTCCAAAATTTTTTGGAATTTTTGGAATTTGTTGTAGCTACAACAATTGGCGACTACCTAGTGAACCCCAGATTTCTGAATTAACTCCTTCCCAGTGCAAGACTGTCTGAATAAAAGTTGAAATCTTCTAGATGTTTGTATCCCTAGGCTGACCAACTTAAGCATTTAAATCATTGAGAAGTAGTCCATTCTTTGGGAAATGGTAACATCAGAAATATTGCAAGTCTGAATAACTCTTTTGAGGCCTAATAAATGAGGTTCATTTTACCCGTCCTTAGGTAGTTTCAAGCTTGGACACCACAGGATTGTAACATATAGTAAACAGTATTATCCTTCTGTTCCTCATTCCCATGCCAATTGCACTTTTTGTGCCATTAGAACTTTAGTTCTTTTGGAGACCTCCATTTGCATTTCTTACTGAATTTTAATTCAGGATCCTCTATCCCATAGTGTCCTTTTGTGTGAGCAGATGTATTTCATGTTTCAGCTCACGGACGGAGAGGATCTTTTGGCAATTTAGTACTTATGCTTTTGATACTTGGCTTTGATATGTATTGTTTCTTTTAAGGAGTTTTGACTCTGGATAGCTTTTATCTTTTTTGAAATTATGGCATGGGATCATTTATATATGATATACTATTTACCTTGCATCCTTTCCATGGATCTTTCCCTGTCACCCCCTTGGACATTTAATATGTGAAATGGATGGAGCCTCGAAATAGTATTCCAGACCTGTTTCACTTCTGAGTTATTTACAGGGGTTAAGTAAGACTTCAATGAATGCATGGCCAGTTAGGAACACTGCTACTAGAAGACATTCTATGGTTTTAAAACACAGTATTTTGCTCAAGTTTTTTGTTAATAAAGAACCCCGATGTTTCCATTGCAACCAAGAGTTTGCCTCTTTATTCAAAACCAAAAGAGCAACTAGTAAAGCAGAAAAAATAAAATAGCATCAAATCAAACAATCAAAAGAAGACAACATCAAAGTCTTATTAAAGAAAACAAATCAATTTATTTATGTACACAGCAAAAGAAAAGAAAAAATCTGCCCACTCCTGAAAAATCTTTAATCTTGGGGAGTTGGAGGGTGGGCTAGATTATAGACATGAGGTATTTAACCGTGGTCTAGCTCTGCTATGTTTGCAATTGAACACATGTCTACAATCCTACATTCATCTTCATCATCTTGAGGAAGTTGAAGAAGCTCAGGCTGATAGTTAATCTTAGAACTGGCCTTTCTTGAGGTATGATGTCTTGGTTTAAGCTCAGTCAGATAATTTCCCAGGACAGAATCAGCAGAATCATTACCTTCCCCCAGTTTAGTGACACTATGCTTCATGTAAGGCTCTCTCGAAATATTAATCTTATTTGGGGTACCCATGAGAGGCAACAATAAATGGGACCAATCTGAAGCAAAATAGCCTTTTAACTTGGCAGACCAATCTCTGTTGAGAATAAGCCCATATCCACTAGGTATGTCAGCCACAGTAATGTCAATAAATTGACAAATCTTGTTGTTTGCAAACAAGCGAATGAGGACATTTTTCATTTCTCCCACTACTTTAACACCTGTGCTATCTAATTGCGTTACTTCACAAAATGTGGACTCTAGCTGTCCATTAATCTTTTTGCAAATCTCCAGTGGCATAACATTCACCGCTGATCCAGAATCTACTAAGCAATTATGCACATTATGATTTAACATTTCTAGGGTTAAAAGAAAAGGTGGTGTATCAGCTTTCTCTTCCCAACCTAGTTCCATGTCTTCTTCTCCTGGTTGGTTTTGAGTAGGTATATCCTCTTCAAGCTCTTCAATTTCATTAGTGTTTCCCCCATTAACACCTACCTGTTCTTCTACAGTTTTGACAGGCTCACTAATTGGTTTGGTTTCCTGGTTGACCGTAGTGACTTCAGGCGTTTTATTCTTAACATTCACATCTGCCAGTCTCCTGACATTCTTTTGCAGTCTTTTGATCTTCGAAATTGTTAAATCCATGTCCTCTGTTGATGTAGGTGTGCATTCAGTTTTGGGAGCGCTCTCTTCAGTGTCAAACAACAAGATACCATTCCATGAACACATAGTGCCATTATCTTGTTTTTCCATAGTCTGGTTTTCCTTTTCCTCTTTGCCACTATCCTTGGTTAATTTAGAATCTAGCAACTGATTCATAACCAATGTCATCGAATTCAACCATTGAGGGCACTTCTTTTCTGAATGAGGTTGTTGGTGAAAAGTGCAGAAATTATCACCCCCTACTTCTGTTATGTTTACTGATGGTAAATTTGGTGGAGTTATTTTCCATTGGTTGCTATCCTCTCTTTTTTGGTAGTAGGGTTTGTGAGTTTTCTGAGCTTCCCTCCCTTTCTCCAGATCTTTTATTCTGTTGGATAGACTCTGCATCATTTTCAGCATTCCTTGATAATCATGTGATTGTTCCTCTTTAGGTCTAGACAACAATAACATTCTTCTATTGGTAGTTTTCTCTCTAGGTAAATCAGGATAATCTTCTAAAATTTCCCTTTCAGCCTCTACCCTTTCTGCCTCTTCATAAGTCTCTGCCAATGTAGGTTTGGATTTCATCTTGGAAAACATGGCCAACTCAGGTCCTAGGGCTGAGGTATAATATTCAATTAAGTATTTGTCTGAGGGTCTGTCAGCTTCAGAAAAGTTCTTTAGGTATATTGAAAATCTCCGAGTGAAACTACGTACCTTCTCATTCTTCTCTTTCCTTAACAAACCAAGACCTTTCATCAATGAGGCATGTGTTTTTTGGGCTGCGTATTTACTTCTGAAAACCCTTTCAAAGGTGTCCCAATCAGGAATAGAGTTTACAGGTAGAGAAAAATACCATGAAGCAGCTGTCCCTTTCAAGGTATGAGGAAATAATCTACAGACAACATCTTCATACTCCCCGGCCCTTAAACCTTCTACCACCAAATAGAAACTTTGTAAGTGGTCATCTACAGCAATCCTTTCCTCAGGGTCAAACTTAGGCAGCAGCTTATCAAAAGCTTGAGGTAATTTATGCAATGCAGGTGTGAGGTTCAAAGGGGTTCTAGATTTCCATGTCGGCAGAGGGTTGGGCTGATTTTCATTTATGCCAACCATAGGCACAGGTACAAGAACAAAGTCTAAGTAAAGAGCAACGTAGGGTGAGAATAGGCTTTCTTACCTCAAAGGTATAACTGAATCCTGTAAGTGCTTGGGTTGAGTCGAAAGCTTCAACATATCTGCTGACAAGGTAATATTGGGAAATATGTTGCACGGCTAGCCATGCACTGGCGGCCCTCCTTCTAGCGCCAGAACTCTTGAGGCCTGGAAATTCGCAGGCAACAACAGAAAGGGATTCTCCCCAGTCAATGTTCCCAACTAGCCCGTTGACTGTTTGGTATAGGGAATCCATCCGGTTTGCGGTCCGGCTACCGTAGGTCAAGTAACAGAAACAAAAGATTTATACTGGTTGCGGCCCGATCCACCGTGTTTTTGTATTTTTTGACTTAATGTATGAGATGCATATGCCTAACTAACAATGCAGGATGATTCGGATGCCGGGAGCAGTCACAACGTGATGCGCAGGTTCTTACCTCTCATCTTAGACTCACCTGCCTCTAAATCACATATGCAACAATGAAATGAACTAACTATCTATCTATCTACCTATCCCCGGGGAGCCAGATTGTAAATTATTTGTGAGTAATGTGTATTGTACATGCAATATAAAGAGAAACTACAGTTAGCTAATATTTCTTTACACAATGCATGAACGATTAAAGATATTTCAACAACCAGATAGCCAATTGTTTTATGAACCGCATACATTACTCATGGTGGTCATTCCACAAAATAAACCAGAAATCATTTGAACAAGAACATAGGTTCAAAGAGTTAGAATGATCTCACGGTTAATGGACAAAAGCTGGAAAACAAAATAGTTCATCTTTTAGCCATCCACAGCATAACATTTGGACATTCCACCAATCTTTCTCCAATAGGAAAACCATATTTCTTTATTGCAAAGAGAAATAGTTCTTCTTACAATATCTCTTTCTATTCTAACTGGGAAAAAGCCCCTCCTTCCCTCTAAGTCTTTCACATTTATACAAAAGGGTGAGACTGTTGGGCTGCCCAAAGTGACCTTTGGGCTTCCCAACCCCTTGTTTCCTAACGTTATACTTTTCTTAAATGTTTTACAAAAATAGTTACACATTACAATAATGACTGATCCTTTATGAGGAGGGTCCCACTTGGGCATCTAGAAAATTTTTCCATGCCGCAGCATTAGAGGAAATGCCCTCAAATGCATAGGATTCCAAAAACTCAATGTTGATTTCAAATTTTTCGGCCTGGTTCTTTATAGCCTCCACTCTGGCTACGCTTAACCGAAGATGGTATTCCAAAAGTTGCACACTAACGGCCGAATGGCCTACTTCGTTTCTCAAAATATGGTCATCAATGGCCTTAATGTGTTGCATTCTTGCTTCTTCATCTTGATGTCTTTTCTGCAATATCTCCACAAATGAATTGTGGTCTGGGAAATCATCCAGCCTCTGCTCGGCTTCTACCTGGCACTGATTGTATGTAATGAGGACTCTCCTAAAAAATTCCGCGCAGGCTCCCTTTGTCTTCTTGAAATCCTCTGCGATGTTAATAGAAAATTCTATTAAGTCGTAATCCCACTTGAGGGATTGTTTATCTTTTGATGGCAGCTTTGTTGGAATTTCTTCATTGCCTTCCAGCCTCTCCATTCTTGCAGTCAGGACCTTGAGGACGTCCTGAGATTTGTCCACAAAGTAAGATGTAGTTTCCAAGATCTCTTCCAATCGGCCATCGATCTGCAGCACTCTACATCTCTCATCTTCAACAACAGTCTGTAGCTGCAGTATCTTGGCTTTTTGGGCCAAGACATGCTCTTTGAATGGTTGGAGGCTAACCTGCTGCTCCCTTGCTTCCTCCAGAGCAGCTGTTAGAGAAGAAATCTGCTCTTGGTGTTTCTCTTTCTGCTCTTGGGAGTGCATCTCACTGGCCTGTAAGATAATATTTTCCTGCTCTTCTAGCTCTTCTACCTTCTCCTGCAGCCGTTCCTTTTCTATCTTTAGTTCTTGATATTGTTTCTGTATTTTCTCTAGGGATTCTTGTGTTGTTTCTCTGACTTGTCTTTCTACTTGGAGGGCCTGCAATTCAGCCTTAGAAACCTTTATCTCCCTCTTCATGTCTTCATACTTCCGCTTCAGCCTATTTCCTTCCTCTCTTTCTCATCTCAATGTATCCTTCAACTGAGCAGAGGACTTCTTGGACTACTCCAAGTCAGTTATTACCTTGTCCATGTTATCTTCTGAGGCGTGGAGTAGTGCAGTCCCGGCTCTCAGGGTTAGTCTTGGATCTTGGTCTGTTCCCAACATAACAGCAATATCCGTTATCATTTTACCAGGCATATCTCCTGTTTCAACCCTCTTTTCTATTCTCTTTATTATCCTCTTTGTAGCCCTGTCATAAAACACAGTGTTGAAATCAGTTATTTCTTCTCCCTTTTTCTGTACAAAGGGGACCAACTTCAGTGTGGGGACCATGGGTGTGCTGGTAGTAGGCACTTGTGGGTCCTGAACCTTGGGGTTCTCCATGTTCTGGGCCTGCCCTGTAGCTGTTTCAGAAGCTGACTACTATGGTCTGTGTCAACTTTAGCCTTCCAGCTTCTTGCTTTTTAAGCTCCTCATCCAGCTTCCTTTTCTTTTCTTCATCTTCTTTTTTAGCTGCTTCTTCTGCTTTCTCAGCTGCTTCCTGAGCAACTCTTCTTTTCACTTCTTCTTCTGTATGCAGCCATCCTGCAGCTTCTTGCGCCAACCTCTGAGCTTCTTCATTTCTTCTTTTGGCTTCTTCCTCCACCTTAGCCTGTTCATCCCCCTTCCCACCTTTGGTGGTGATATTCTTCTTGAATCTTCTCCTCAGTGCTGTCATGTTCGAGGCACTTCGGAAGACAGATTCTTCCTTATCAAAATGGTGGGTATACTCAAAATGCACATTGTGCTCTTTACAATGTTCAGCCACATTGCCTTGAGTATCATTCCTACGGAAGGGAATTTCGCCAAAATGAAATCTTTCCAGTTCTTCTACAAATTCATTGGCCTTCTTCACTTTGGTGAACTTGTAGCTTCCTAGCTTGAAGGGAAAAGGGGGATAAGCTGTCTTCTTGTGCTGAAACAGAAATCTGCCTATTCCATCTAGGAACACTTGTCTGACTGCCTCCTTGTGAATAATGTAGTCAGTTGCGTATTTAGGTAGCGGGGAATGTGCTCTCTAACCTCCAAACATCTTGAAGTACATGCCATTTTCAGTCAAATAGTAGTCTGCATACTCTGCTATTACTTGCAAGGCCTCCTTTGACATACAATCACACTCCTTCAAGAAAATGAGTGTGTATAGAGGCATAAGGAAGTGTTCACAGAATTCTCTGTAATGGCTGTGATATTTATGTGCCCACAATGGTTTATAAGGAGCATAAACAGGCATTCTTTCTCTGTCCTAGATGCACCTGAGACCAGGGAAAGGCTGGTTGCATAGTATACAGTCTATCAGTATGGAACTCATATAGAATTCTGATATCTTCTGGGCCACTCCTCCCAAAGCTGAGGCCAAGCAAGTTGAAAGACTATTTGATACGAGGCTAGCCCAGTTGAAAATTGTCCCCTGGATTTCAACATGAAAAATGATGGGAATCCACTCTAACTTAAAGAATCTACCATGTGCTCTTCCAAAAATCCGGTTCAGCATTAAATCTATGAACCTGTAGGGATCCCTTAAGCTAGCTATATCGTAATCACCTGTTGGTCTGTATCTGTAATGTTTTCCTTGCAACATCATCCTTTTAAATGTCTCCACCAGATCCATCCTAATGTTGTTTAGCCAATCATCAGATAAAAAGACTTGGGATTCTGGCAGGTGATAAGCCAGAGCTACATATCCAGGGCTATATGCAGCATAGCCCTGTTTGTTAACATCCTCCAGAATCATTTTTGTGACATCTGCCTGAGGTAGAATCCATCCGATTACTTCAGAGCACGGGAACAGCTCTGGTCTGGTGGCAATCTTCATCAGGGAAGATCTTTCTATGTTGGCATTTAAAGATTCTTCTTCTAAGCCCATGTCAGGAACCTCTCTTTGGGTGATCAATCTGTATACTTCCCCCCACTGGTATTCAGGTTCGATGCCCGAAATGCACTTAGTGTCCTCATATATATATTCTGTCTTGGTGACCACTTCTACTTCTGGCTCTTCTTCGACCACAGGGGTCTTTTTCTTTTGTCTCTTTGACATTGTGAGCTCTTCCTGCCATAAAATTGTAACATTAAGCCCTTTTGGCTGAGTGAGAAACTGGTATACATTAATGTGCAGTGTGCCATTTCTTCTCTATTTAACATAATAGCAATCGGTTAATGAAGCAAATATGTGCATGTATAGCCTGAAATGGCCTAACTAACAAACTATTAAAACCCGATGTGTAGTGACTTAGTTTACGTTTAGCATGATGAACATACAGTCATATACAGTAGAATATGCAATCTACCACTACTGTAGGCTATTAAACACTTTTAATCATATAATTGAGCGGGGAAACATCTATACTACATGAGGAAAAATCCCATTCTCTACGGGCGCCATTGTTATTTCGCTGCACAGGACAGACAAGGGACAAAAACCCCTACAATCCTTTTCAACGGCACTTTCAAACGGACTGCCCGTGCAATCTAATGGTTGACAGCCTAAATGCAATGGCACATCCCTTCCCCCTCCGGCTCAGATTCAAAACAAAAACCAACGATGCACGGAAAGGCACGGTGAAACGCTTGCTATTCAAAAGTGTGTGTAATATGAAATTTACACAAGAAGGGGAAAACTACCAAATGCCAAGAATAACCAACAAAAACTCTCCCCTACTAAAATCATCATCGCCCGGGGCAGTTTGGTGCAGACAGCGTAATAGCCGTCTGCACCAAACCCTTTTTACTACGCGCAAGGCTGTGAAAGGTCGCGGGCAAAACTAGTCTGTGGGTTAAAAGCATCCCCCGACCATGAACAGTTTGACCCCCAAAACTCTTCAATATATAGGTGCAATCATGGGGAAGAGAAATAGTCTCGACAAACCTAACCGCAGCAAACATCAATCCAATGCCTCGAACGGAACAGGGTAGGGTAACAACGGGCCTACCTGGCACTGATGTGTAATCGGCGAGTATGGCGGGACGAAGACAGTCGAGCCTCCACAGTTGCCACCTAGACGTGGGTACCACCGATGGGGTTCGAACAAGATTCGAGCGATCGACAGCACGATGGAGAAAGAGCACGACAGTTGAAAATACCAATAGAATAATCCAACATGTCCCCCTTACCTCATATATATACATACGGTCAATTCTCGCGACGGGGAAAAATTTAAAAAATCGAATGTCGGAGACGTTTGGATCGGCAGCCGAAAGTGTATTTCCTTCCACAATGGCAGAAGACCAAACCCTAGAACCATCCACAATGGCGGAGATAGCCGGGGAACAAATACCATGCGTTGGACTTCTAACATCGGAACCGAAAGCAAAACCGAAGCCGCAACAACGGATATCAAAAGGGTATCGCGCCCCGCCATACAACGNCCGGGTAACAAATACCATGCGTTGGACTTCTAACATCGGAACCGAAAGCAAAACCGAAGCCGCAACAACGGATATCAAAAGGGTATCGCGCCCCGCCATACAACGCTTAAATCAGAACAGAAACCACTAGGGATCGGCAAGGTTAATCTTTCTTTTATCCACAACGACGGGAGAGTAAAGTGTATGACCTTCCGCAATGTCGGAGCCAAAATGACTTACGAAATGGAGCAAAAAAGATTTCCACAGCCGCAATGGCAGAAGCTCAGGACTTACGAACATTAAAGGACTGATCAGAAGAGGAAGTAGTTTCCTTCCGCAATGGCGGAAGAAAGAAACGATAAAAGTTCCGATGCAAAACCAAGGTTCAGCCGAGGTAAAAAATGAATAAATCCAAAAGAAAGTCGAAGTCCAAAAACCGAATGTCCATCCGCAACGACGGAAGCTAACAGCAAACACCTTCTGCAATAGCAGAGAAAGAAAATATAAACAGCTCCGATGTAAAACCCAAAAGTCAGCCACGCGGGAAATGAAACGGTTAAGCAATGATCGGGAGAGGAAACGGTTTGCCGTCCGCAATGGAAGAGATAGAGATGACAGATTCCTCCGACGGAAACCAAAAGATTGACTGATGAGAAAACCAACGGATCGAAAGGAAAATCAAAGACAAAACCAATTATCCATCCGCAATGGCGAAAAACCAAACCACAGATCTGTCCGCAACGGTGGAAAACCAAACCAAATACTTCCGATTCAGGCATGCTTCAAATGCATTCAAAGGCAGTGAGAAAGCTTGATCATACAGTGGATTACTTCAAGTGCTAAAAGGAGAAATCAAACAAGTGGTAAATCAATTTAATCCTCTTGAGAAATCATTACTAGACCAACTCAACGAAGAAAATCGAACTAATCCAAGCAAAAGGAGGGTCCTAAAATTTTTGAAATTTTTGGAATTTGTTGCAGCTGCAACATGTGTTTTACCTGCAATAAGCAATACACGAAAATATTACACAATGATTCAATAGTTATGCAGCAATACATGGAAAAGAACAACATGTACGTCAAAATGTAATTTGCAAAATAAAAGAAATAGAGGGATTGATTAATATGCTTGCCATTTTATCTTTTAAACGATATGCTAAATCGATTTCCCTTTCTGTTAGATTTCTATCTCCATTGCGCTGTGCTGCTTTTACCAATGAAGCCATACCTTCTCATGATATTCCATGACCTGATTGTTCACATCATTCAATCCATACCTTCATCCAGTAAATATTGTTTGCGATGTATAAATGAATTGCATCCCATTCTTGACCAATTGCTTGATGACAATAACCATTAAAATGAAAGTTGACAGATGTAAATCTCTTGAACAAAGTATATGATCTTAATTGATGTAATAACTAGAAAATGCAATTAGAATATGAACGATATAATAAACATCCACTAGCAAATAATTACCTTTCTCCTTCTTCAATCTACCTTTCCCCTTCAGTTTCTCCCCTTCAAATTTGTTATTGGAGTCTGGATCACAAATGGGACTTAAATTGAATGCTAAAATAGGAATATATTCACTAACATACAACATGTTTTGGTACACCGTATATCCTTACATCATATAACCCTCAGCATGTGCTTGTTGTCTTACTAAACCCTTCATAAATTTCAAGTGCCTCTCAACCATCCACATGGACCTTGAGTGCATAGGTTCACACAACTCAATCTTCTCAACTTGGTGTATGCGGTAGTGTTCCCGTGCATTGAAAAATGTTGAAGGTAGATGCTTCTGCATTTCACACATGAGACGAGGAATTTATCTCTTCCAATACTTTATATATTATTTATGGATTTCTTTAGATGTCAACAATCTACAAGTGATGCAAAAAAATAATGATATTAACAAAAAAAAGCATAAAATAACATATGATGAAATAGTGCACAAAAATATATATATATATATAAATTATACAGAGAATTAAAGATACACTAAGCACATGCAAATAATCGCTAGTTACCTCATGTATTTACCAAGATTATATATAACTTGTTTGACATTGTTGTCGAAGTTGTCCAGGAGAGATAGACGTAGAACATACTGTATCAATATACAAACCACGGCAATTATTAAACAAAGAGTATACAAAAAAGAAAAAAATATATGCAATAAAATGAAAAAAATTAAATTATATGGACATAACAATAATAATTACCTTGATGAAGATGTGCCAATCATGTGTTTTGACCCCCACAAAATCAACTTTTTTTGTTATGATATTCTTCAAGTTCGCACAAAATCCAGTGGGAAATTTAATTTTCCGCATTACTTCTTTGACAACATTGCTTTGTTGTTCCGTAAACATCCATGGAATTGAGTTTATATTAACTTGGTATTCGTTGCTATGAAATTGGATGACGTCTTTCATTGCATGGTTTCCTTCTTGAATGTCTTTGCAAGATTTCACAACTTTATCTTTCTCCCTCCTTAGATCTAGTAGTCACCATAATGTTTCAGTAACATTCTTTCCAATATGCATTGTATCAAACAAATGAGCAATTTGTAGGTGATCATAGTAGGGAAACCTGCTGAATTGAATAGGATAACTTTTTATTCCTCGTGGAAGCCCACCAATTCCTTCATGATCACGATGGACATCATGAATATTAGTTTATAAATAAATTACATCATAAATAAAATATGGCCACTACAGTAAATAACTCACAATAAAAATTAAAATACATAACAATTAATATACGATGATCCATACGTACCATGATGCCGATTTCTATGTATTGCATCTTCCAAAGGTGAGGTGTCATTCTCCATGGTTTTAATGTAGTCTCCTGCTTCCCATTGAAAATATTTTTTTCACTTGTCTATACCTGTGATTCTTAGAGAGGAAATGCCTATACTCATCAAACACCTCCTTTCTTAAGATTTTTGAGCGACGATATTTTATCTTAGGACCACAAACTAGACATGCAAATTTACTCTTTGTCTGAAGATCTACAATATTTAGATATGGATTATCTATGTCAATTATAATCATATATAAACTATTCTAACTAATCCATATAATTAAATGCAATTAAAGTGGAACTTAAAAATACAAACCACAAAATGAAGTTAACCCAGGGGCATCGTGTATTGTCCATACAACCATTGCATGGAATTGAAATTGCCTTTGTATTATTGGTCTAGATACATCATACATAGTGATGCCATTCCATAACTTCAGTAGCTCATCTATAAGAGGTTCGATATATACATTCATATCTTTGACTTGGAACTTACCTGATTGATTTGAAGTACATATAAAATATATCATTATGAGAACCATTAAGATATATAAACCATGCACAAGAGTAAAATAAAAAATATAACTAGGAAATTAGGAAACATAATATGACAAATGAGATTCCACAACTACATTAGAAATAAAACAGTTGTAGACACACAAAACCTGGAATAATCATCGACAACATTATGTGCTCCCTCTTTATTGACAACCATGGAGGAATGTTATTGTTGATAACAAAAATAGGCCACACCATGTAAATGGATTTCATCTGTACAAATGGATTAACACCATCTGATGCCAAAGAAATCCTAAGATTACACGGTTCTTCTTTAAAGTGAGGCCACTTTTCCTCCATATCTTTAAAAGTAGAACCATCTGTAGGCATGTAGATGACATCATCTTGGCTTCTGTTCCTAGCATGGTAATCCATAAATTGTGCTATGTTTTTGCACCTGAACAGTTGTTGCAAACGTAGAATGATGGGAATATAACGAAGAGCCTTCTGAGGCACCTTTTTTGTTACTTTATCTGTTAGATATCTACTTAGATGACATTCTAGACATTCTATTGGAAATTCATGCTGATTATAATATATAACATGGTCATAGGGGCATGCATGAATTGCTTCATAATGCATTCCAATCTCTTTCATGATGGAAGATAAATATTGATATGTGAGAGGTAAAATATTTGGTGGTGGTAACAAAAATTCAGCTATCCAGCTACATCAATAAAAATAAAAATAAAAATATAGTAAATGTAATAAAGAAATAATATTAACGAAACACGCTTCATCTGTACGATGATCAATAATGAGTTAACAATACAATTATTAGAGGAATACATATAAACTTTATCATGATCCTATATATGTGATGGATTATTTTACATACCTTAGCATCCATGTGATTGCAATGTTTGTAAGACCATTCATAACCTTCAAGTTCATTATCAACAATACAGTAGAGAGAAGTTTTGTTTTGGAGCCTTCATAAAAGGGTTCATATGCCTTATCGAGAAGAGGTATATCATGAAAATCATGAAAATCATCATCATCGTCATAATCCATTATAACATTAAATGAATCATGGATCAATGCATTTGTACCATTATCTTCAACTTTGTTATCAATATGATCATCTTGTTCAATATGATCATTCACTTGTTCTCCGTTAAACATAGACGCTCCATGATCCTGATCCGAAACTTGTTCTGAAAGAACTTCCTTTGAACGATATGCTGTAGGGTATATTTCATTTATAAATACATGGAAAAATAAATAACTATACATTAATATAGGAAATATTAAAATATACATACATTTACTAAAGCAAAGAATATAGAAAACTTTATAATGCTAACCTACAAATGGACGATATTCATTGCCCCCCTCAGCGTGTCCATGTTCCTTGCAATGTTTTGTGGCTGTTGAGATCAATATTATTGTCCTCTTAAATCCCCTGGATTGAGTACACAGGAAATAACATTTTCCATCACCCCTTCGTTTCGCTGCATCCCATAGTCTAGAAAGCAATTGTCGGTTGTTTTCGTTTGGATTAGGAATATTTCTATTTGAAATTTTGTCACAAACTTTGTGAATGAATACTATCAACAATAATAAAAAATCAAGTTCCACGCATCACGATTTTCTCAAACGAAGGTTTTTCGAAGAATACAAAAATCCCGGCAAACCGTCTGTCGAATATTTTTTTTTCTTGCAACCGCCCGTTGAAGAATAAAACAATTCATGAAACCATCTGTCGAGGAATAAATAATTTTTGCAAACCATCTGTCGCTTCTACAACAAACATGTTGGAATGTTTAAAAATGTTTAAATTTATAAATGCACAGTTGTCGAATGTCCAACGTCCCGAACATAGTTACTGTTGGAAATATGGGGCAAATAATTTGAAATATGACATTATTTTATTAAAAAAACCTATGAAATAGTGTAAAAAATATGACCCCTAACAGTCGAATATCCTATGCCTAACCATCGAATATCCTACACTATATCCGTCGAATATCCTATGCCTAACTGTCAAATATCCTACACCTAACCGCTAAATATCCTATGCCATCGCCGTCGAATATCCTATGCCATAGTGTAAAAAATATGACGCCATAGATGTCGAAAAACCTACGCCAAAGTGTCAAAAATTCTACGGCACTAAAATAATGAAAAAGGATCAGTACTTTTCATCATTTCTATTTGACACATCCATAGGATTCTTTGGATGTCGTCGGATTCTATCGTCGGATTTCGGGTTCAAATCTTGTTGTGTGCCCCCATGATACATAGACCAAAAAATTATAAGAAAGACCTCCAAAGTTATTATTTTCTAATAGATTTGACATGGAAAGATGATTCCTTCATACACAAGAATCCACAACTAACCAAGTGTTGAGGCCAACACTTGTTTGAAAAGGAGGGGCATGTTAAGCTCTAAATAGTGGCATACCACCTCCTATATTGTGCAAATTATGTTAGTATTGTCATATTATTGGTTTCATCTTATGTCTATTAGTGTTGATTGTTATTATTATTATTATTTTATTGATGTCAGCTTGGGTCTTCTAGTTTTAATTATACCTCTTTGTCTCCTATATATAATAAGGATACCTTTTCATTTGAATCATATTGTCTTATCTTGTATTATGTACTTAGTACATTGTTTAAGGAGGTTGTCGCCTTGAGGAGGCTTGCTATTCATATATTTTTTTCATTATTAAGATGCAAATTACTCCATCTGGTCTATTTGTGCTCTTTTCACGCTCTTTTGGGGAATTTTCTATGTAACATCCAACTCAGCTACATATCCTTTGGAAGATAACTGTGGCCACTGCTCCATGAATATAGTTACGAGTCTTGTTGATTATGACCTGCATTTTCCAGCAAACATGTCTCCTCTTGTCATGCAGTGTGCACAAAACCCTTTGTCTTGACACAATTCGTAGCCTTGATTTTTTCACTATGGATATTCATACAACTTCTCACATCTATTCCCACTAGAACATGTCACAACTCATTCACAACTGTTCTTCTACGATCTCCATGCATGACCACACCCGAGCCCGATGATCTACTTGCCCAATCTGCCATCACTACTTGTGTTGCTTCTAGTACCATTATAGCTCCAAGCACTGCTCCTTGATTCCATGCCTCATGAAACCACCTTCCACATGTGGTTTCCATGCTCATGGGCCCACACAACCTCAGTTCCCTCCATACAATTTGTGGCATCCAAACTTGGTTGTACCAAATTCTTGACCAACACGGAGCCTTCATCCACAACACTTTTTCGTTTGGTTTTCTTCTGCTGTAAAACAAAATGCGGATCACTCCTTAGGAGAATTATAACTTGAACCAACTCTGGTTTTATGTTCCATGATCCACAAAGCCAAACACTGCTTCCTATATCTTTTACGTCAATTCAATACTTGGCCTATTCCTTTGATGAATCCGAGTACAAGGCTGTATGGCCCATACCATGGCAGTATGGTGCTCTTCTTTTTTTATTTCTTATAAATATTGAGCAGGTCTTCCAGTCCTGCTCTGGTACCATGTGAAATTTTATAAACCATTAAACATATTTGATTAGCATATTTAGTTTAGTTACGCACTTTTATATTTTCACTCAACAAACACATTGCACATCTAAAAATTTAAACACTGTAACACACTGTCCAAGCTATACTGTCCAAGCTAACCAATAAAAAGAGAATTCCGAACACAAGTGATACCCTGGAAACCCCAATGTGAAAAACCAACAAATTTGTGAGAATTGATTCACAACTGGATATAAAAGCCAAGAAACTCTCACAATTTTCTCTAGTTTGCAAAAAAAGCACAAATTAGGTGAAAAGACTGAAATTGCATTCACACATGAAGTCAATAGTGGACATTATTAACACTTTATAACATGTAAATAGGATTATAACATATATATATTACATTTTGGAAAAATAATGAGGCTTAGGAAGCCATTTGGGAGTGCACACATGTCATAACTAGATTTGACATTCATTCCCCCTAGGTGGACATATTAGCTCTCAAATCAACCTAAATCGGCAAGAAACTTGGTGTGAATATTGGTGAGGCATGCTGGAGAATAATTGGGTCTATGAAAGGCATGGGTGAGAAAATAGAGGTGTGGGAGTGGATCAAGGTGAACAATAAATGTACAAGACGGGCCAAAATGGTCTAAAAACATCACTGGCGCCCCTAATCAAACCAAATTACACAAAAGGAGGAAGGGGATGTTATGCATTCTGGATATTCACATTCTTCATCCATATTCTAAATTATGTTCTTATCTTCAAATAGCTTGATCAAGAAATCAAACATCTTCGGTGTCTTTAGGGAAGACACTTGTGGTACAAGTTGAATAGTGATCTTCTTGGCCTTGATCAAGTTCTTCTTGTGTAAGGCTTTGAGGCTCATCTCCCTCTAGAACTGGAACCTCTCTACTCATGTAGGTGTCCAATTCATTTTCTTTAGAGAGATCAAATACTTTCATGCTTGGAATTTTTCAACTTCACCAAGATTATCATCCAGCTGATGTGATAGATCACTTTGAAATGAGAACCTCAAATGTAAATAGCAAAAGATTAGATCTTACCGATTTGAGGTGTCCGTCCTGCTTTCGGAGCTGGCTGATCTAGGGTTTGTCAGAGAAACCCTAATTTTCAAAACTTGGAATATTTTAGATTTGATCAGATAGAAATATATATCTCTTCAAATGGAGCTGTCCAATGTACTCCTTTTCTGAAAACAATGGAGGGAAGCTCCTCGAACAGGAAGCCCTAGTTTTCCAATTTCTTCTGCAGAAATGCCTATTACTATTTCTATGATATCTAAAAAATTTCTACTCCTATGTGTCAAAATTTTGTAATGAGGTAACCTCACATGTCCCTGATCCAATAGCATAGGTGTCATCAGAGTTGGTTTCACCAATTTGGATTTATGATCATTTTCCCAAGGTGACCTGTTATAGGACTGTTCAGAACAGTGAAGTTGTACGGCATTCCATGTGTCACTGGTTCATCCTAAGGTTCTGAAATTCAGACCATAGAAATAAAAGTTCGTTATATTTCTAGAAAATATTCAAGAATTCCATTTGGACCTCTGTAGCCCAAGATATAGCAATTTTCCCTAGGTCTCCTGTTTAGGGATGAATTCTGGAAGAGGCTGGAACCCTAACTTGGAGGGATAATATCTCCTAGAATATAGAGAATATGAGGCTGAAGTTTGGAAACAGTGTTCATAAGGAGTTTATCTTCAATATCTAATTCTTTTAGATCTTGAACCTTCTCCAATATTGGGATATAGCGAGAAAACCAAAACTTAGCAGTTTTAGTATTTAGGGTTTTTCTAGCTCCGGGTCAAACTAGGGTTTGAATTTCCCAGAGTTTCACCCAACCAAAAATCTTGATCCAGGTCTCTAAAATTTGATTTTGATGAGGAGAGAAATCCTATGCTGGGCTCACTAAAAAATTCTTCTTCTAGAAGAATCCCTAATTTCCCACACAGAAAACTGAAAATGCTCGAAATCGAATTCCGCTTCGACAGAAAGATGCGCCCTTCAATGGAGAGTCAGCCTAGCCTTCTTTTGCTGATTGATTGTGGAGAGAAAACCAAAAATTAAGAAGCCCTAGATTCTGTAGTTGCACAATGTCTTCTTTTCAGGGTGGCTCTGATACCATGTTAAATTTTCATATGCTTAGCTAGGACATCAGTATTTCATTTCATTTTTCATAACAAATGCATATAAACAGGATCACTGAAAGATAGACAAGAACAACCATACAAAAGGAACACAAATATTTATCCTGGGAAAACCCTAAAGAGAAAAACCCAGCAAAAGCTTCCTCAATATAGATGCCCCAAGAAGATAAAAGATAAAACCAGCAAGGAGATCAAACCCTGATCCTCCTCCTTCTCCAGCTACTTCTCTTCTCCACTAATGCGCTAAACAAGTGAGAGTGTGTGTGTCTCAAATGAGGAGCACCACACCTCTATTTATATTCATCCGTTCACTTGAATTAACTCATCCGACATGTAGGCTCGAGTTAATCATGTAGGCTCGAGTTACACATGTAGGCTCAAGTAACCACACTGGGGTGCTAATGACCCACCTTTACAAATAGAGGGGACAACCTCATGAATCTTATTAGTTCTTCCGATTAGAAGCATCGGGGTACAAGATAATACAAGTGGTTATCCCAGTAGGACCATTGGGGACCACAAAAGATACATATAGAATATTCTTCGAAGTTACAATATTTCAACACTCCCCCTTAACGAGAAGGGTATTCTACAACAACATCAACAACAACAATAGTAGGAGAGGACATCATCAAAATCATCAGGGTAACAAATCTATAAATCATTGGAAGCTTTTCAACATCATATAGTCTTCGTCTTCAATATTTGATGACAGCAACTCTTTAATCAACATCAACATCTTTTGACCTTTTGATCAGCAACATCTTCAACACTTTGATCTTTCGATCAGCAACATCTTCAACAACATATTCAGCACTTAGACCTTTCGATCAGCAACAACATGTTCATCACTTTGACTTTTTGATCAGCAACATCTTCGGCACTTTGACCTTTCGATCAGCAACATTTTCAGCAACATCTTCAACACTTTGACCTTTCGATCAGCAGCAACATCTTAAGCACTTTGAACTTTCGATCATCACCAATATCTTCAGCATTTTGATCAGCAATATCTTCAGCAGTTTGATCTTTCGATCAGCAAAGACATCTTCAGCATTTTGACCTTTCGATCAGCAACATCATCACATTCTGATTAGTAACATTGTGATCAGCACCATCATCATACTTCAACTCTCGAATAGAATCATCATCATCATATTCTGATCTTTTCATCAGTATGTCGCCATCATCACATATTGATCATCATCATCGTCACACTCTGATATTTCGATCAGTACATCACCATCATCATACTCTTGATCGTTCGATCAGTACATCATCATCATACTCTGAAATCAACTCATCATCATATTCTGATTAGTAACATTGTGATCAGCACCATCATCATACTTCAACTCTCGAATAGAATCATCATCATCATATTCTGATCTTTTCATCAGTATGTCGCCATCATCACATATTGATCATCATCATCGTCACACTCTGATATTTCGATCAGTACATCACCACCATCATACTCTTGATCGTTCGATCAGTACATCATCATCATACTCTGAAATCAACTCATCATCATATTCTGATTTTCTGATTAGTACGTCATCATCATCATACTTTGATAATACAACATAATCATCATCAAGATCTCATCATCATCACATTCTGATCTTTCGATCAGAAATATCATCATCATCATCGCATTCTAATCTTTCGATCAGAAAACATCATCATCATCAGCAACATCATAATCATAAGCAACTTCTGATATTTCAATAAGAGAAACATCATCATCATCAGCAACAACATCATCATCATATTCTGATCTTTCAATTAGTACGTCATCATCATCATAAAAACATCAACATCATCAAAACATCAACATGATCCTTCCCTTTGGAATTATGGGATTTAGGTCTTTACGGAGTTACCAATGATCCTTCCTTTCGGAATTACAGGATTTAGGTCTTTACAGAGTTACTAACGATCCTTCCTTTCGGAATTACGGGATTTAGGTCTTTACAGAGTTACTAACGATCCTTCCTTTCGGAATTACGGGATCAACACATTTGTGGAACTCAGACAATCCTTCCTATTGGAATTATGGGATCAACACATCTATGGAACTCAGACAGTCCTTCCTATTGGAATTACGAGATCAATTCAATGATCCTTCCTTTCGGAATTACAGGATTTAGGTCTTTATGGAGTTACTAACGATCCTTCCTTTCGGAATTACGGGATCAACACAGATGTGGAACTCAGACAATCCTTCCTATTGGAATTACGAGATGAACACATATGTGGAACTCAGACAATCCTTCCTATTGGAATTACGAGATCAATTCAAAGATCCTTCCTTTCAGAATTATGGGATTTAGGTCTTTACGGAGTTACTAACGATCCTTCCTTTCGAAATTACGGGATCAACACATATGTGGAACTCAGACAATCCTTCCTCTAGGAATTATGGGATCAACACACGTTCTCAAGTACCGAAGTCACCGGATCCATTTTGAACTGAAGTTCAAGGATGATACAATCCTACCACATTCACGGGGACCGAGATCTCTGGATACATTTTGAACCAAGGTTCAGGGATGATGCAATCCACCACTTTCACGAGGGCTGAGACTTTCAGATACATTTTGAACCGAGGTTTAGGGATGATGCAATCCACCACTTTCATGGGGGCCGAGACCTCCGGATACATTTTGAACTAAAGTTCAGGGATGATGCAATCCTACCACTTTCACGGGGGCTGAGACCTCCGGATATATTTTGAACCAAGGTTCAGGGATGATGCAATCCACCACATTCATGGGGGCCGAGACCTCTGGATAAATTTTGAATCGAAGTTCAGGGATGATGCAATCCTACCACATTCACGGTGGCCGAGACCTCTGGATACATTTTGAACCGAAGTTCAGGGATGATGCAATCCCACCACATTCACGGGGGCTAAGACCTCCGGATACATTTTGAACCGAAGTTCAGGGATGATACAATCCCACCACATTCACAAAGACCGAAGTCACTGGATCTATTTTGGACAGATGTCCCAGGATGATACAATCCCTCTTCATTCTCGAGGACCGAGGTCTTCGGATCACTTTAGGGCAAGTGCCCAGGGATTATACAATCCCACTGCAACATCACTACTCCCCCTTTTGAGGAATTTCTTTTCAAACAACACCAAGCTTGTCTCGAAAGTGTTCAAACTTTACCCAAGACAGAGGCTTCATTCAAACCATCATCATCTACATCTTTAGTATGTGAATACTGAACTATCACCATATGTATCTCCAGTATGTGAATACTGAAAGCATCATCATCTATATCTTCAGTATAGAAATACTGAAAGCATCATCATCTCTATATTTAGTATAGAAATACGGAATCATCATCATCTGCATCTACAGTATGTAGAAATACCGAATTTTTATGTGTTACAATCGGAACACAGGGTTCTCTGTCATCACAAATATGGTTATCACATAGAATCATTGTAGTATCCATCTTTAGGTCAAGGAGACCTGATATCAACTTTCAAAGCCATATGAATTCACAAATTAGCAGAGCAATCTTCTATGTATTCTACTTTTGTCGTTCTAAGAGAAACACTGGACTTTTTCCTGCTAAACCATGAACTCATAGCAGACCCCAAACAAAATCATCTACCTGATGTGCTTTTCCTGTCTGAGATATTCCAACCCAATCTGCATCTGTATAGCCATACAATATGTAGTCATGGCTACCATCATAGTATAGACCAAGGTCTATAGTCCCTTTCAGATATGTCATCACATGTTTTGCAGCTACTAGGTGAACCCATCTTGGTTGAACAAGATATTGACTTAAGGTGTTTACAGCAAAACAAATGTCTGGTCTGGTATTTGTTAAGTACATCAATGACCCAATGATCTGTCTGTAATGAGTTGCATGAGTCATCATCTAACAGCTTCAGGTTGGAGTCCATGGGTGTGGCCATGGCTTTGCATTCCAACATATTTAATCTCTTCAATATCTCTACTGCATACTTTCCATGGTTGAGAAATATTTCTTCTAAACTTTGTCATATTTCCAGACCTAGGAAATAGTGCATTAACCCAAGGTCTTTCATCTCAAATTCTTCTGCTAGTTTCTTCTTGCTTTCCATGATCTGTTTCTCCTTCCCTGTCAAGAATAAGTCATCCACATATAATAACAGGATGACAGGTTCATCTTCTACAACCTTGAGATAAAGGTTAGGATCAGCTTTACTCTTGGTAAAACCCATAATTGACAGGAAACTGCCATACCGAGCTCTGGGAGCTTGCTTCATGATATAGAGGCCCTTCAACTTACATATATGAGTCCATCTGTCTTCAACTTCAAATCCTTTCGATGTAAAACTCTTCCCCAATCATACCATTAAGGAAGGATTGTCTTTACTTCATCATGGCAGCAACTACCATCATAGTTCTGAAGGAAGTGTACCTTGCTTCCTGGAGTAAGTGTCTCTTCAAAATTAATTCCCTCTTTCTTATAGAAACCTCTAGCCACAAGTCTTTCCTTACTTCTATCAGCGACATATTTTATCTTGCAAATCCATTTGTAAGATACCACATGCTTGCTTTCTGGTTTGAGTACTATATCCCAAACATAATCATAACATCTTCCATGAGTTCGTCTTGTCAGATCATCAACATATCCTAGTCTTCTACATTCAACTTTGAAGGTTGGAACCCACTTTACTCTTGGTAAAGTCTTGATCCATCAGGAAGCTATCCATCATGTCGTACTGTGTCGAACTCAGATATCTTCTGTAGTCACTCCCCTTGAAGTGGAGTATTATCTTCCTTCTTCATTCTGTATAGGTGATTCTATGCTTGATATATATTGTTCAATAGATTATGTCATGTTATAGTCTATTCTTTTTGAGGCAAATCACGAACCTTGCTTTGTACACTTGTTCTTGTATATCCATATGGAGGATACTACACACTTTCCTTTATGTCTCGAAATCATATCGTATACACCATTCCCCATGTTCAACTATTATTCTTTGATCATAGCTTCTTTCATAGCATTCTTTTCTTCATCTTGAGTTATCTCTCATACCCATGGTAGTCTTCATCCTTCGAGGTGAATCTACCACTCTTTGAAGCTCTTTCTTTCGACATGGTGTCTCTGACCCTGGGAGCTTCAGATTCATGTTTATTGAATTGTCATCACTTGTTCTTTGGAACAAGTCTCATCCTTATTTTGTTGTAGGAGGTTGTACAGGACCTTTCCTACAATTCAAATGCACCAGTTGCATGGTTAGAACTATTTCATAAATCATATGTATAATGACAAATTCTTATGCATCATCCAACTGTTTAGCCAATAAAACATTCATCCATATCTCACAGAACCTTTCTTAATCCAATATGTCAGCAAAGAGGTTTGATAAGTAGCAATGGAGAGTTTTATAGCACCATGATCTACTTACCCATCACATGCATATTAGTAGTATATAGTCATTAATGCAAACAATCTATCATGCATAACACATCAATTGAATATAATCAAATGTAAAAAAATATCATGAAATGACAATTGAATACTTATATTTTATTTGTTTCGTGGGTAGAATCCATCTTGATCATTCTTATTTATCGTCATTTCTTATCCAAATGATAAGATGGATAAGAGGTTCGTCAAGAATTGATTTCTTCATATTCCTCATCGCTTGAGGGATCTTCTTTGAATGGTGATAGCTTGATCTTCAATTTGCTCCCATATTTCTTCTTCTCTTCTTATGAGACGAGCTTCTTCTTCTTCCCAAAGTCAACTGAAAGTAATCACTTTCTTCTGGCACACATTCCTCGCATGAATGAATCCCACGATCATGGGAGGCCATTCAAGGTGGCTATCACCACTTCTGCATTCTCTGCTTCTTCTTCTACTACTTCAAGATGTTATGCATTTTGGATCTTCACATTCTTCATCCATATTCTGAATTATGTTCTTATATTCAAATATCTTGATCAAGAAATCAAACACCTTCGGTGTCTTTAGGGAAGACACTTGTGGTACAAGTTGAACAGTGATCTTCTTGGCCTTGATCAAGTTCTTCTTGTGTAAGGCTTTGAGGCTCATCTCCCTCTAGAACTGGAACCTCTCTACTCATGTAGGTGTCTAATTCATTGTTTTCAAAGAGATCAAATACTTTCATTCTTGGAAGTTTTCAACTTCACCAAGCTTATCATCAAGCTGACGTGATAGATCACTTTGAAATGAGAACCTCAAATGCAAAGAGCAAAAGATTAGATCTTACCGATTTGAGGTGTCCGTCCTGCTTCCGAAGCTGGCTGATCTAGGGTTTGTTAGAGAAACCCTAAGTTTAAAAAATTGAAATATTTCAGATCTGATTGGATAGAAAGATAGATCTCTTCAAATGGAGCTATCCAATGTACTCCTTTTCTGAAAATAGTGGAGGGAAGCTCCTGGAACAGGAAGCCCTAGTTTTCCAATTTCTTCTGCAGAAATGCCTATTACTGTTTCTATGATATCTCAAAAATTTCTACTCCTATGTGTCAAAATTTTGTAATGAGGTAACCTCACATGTCCCTGATCCAATAGCATAGGTGTCATCAGAGTTGGTTTCACCAATTTGGATTTATGATCATTTTCCCAAGGTGACCTGTTATAGGACTGTTCAGAACAGTGAAGTTGTATGGCATGCCACGAGTCACTGGTTCATCTTCAAGTTCTGAAATTCAAACCACATAAATTAAATTCCATTCTCTTTCTGGAACATCTTTAGGAATTTCATTTGGACCTCTGTATCCCAAGCTATAGCAATTGTCCCTGGGTGTCTTGTTTAGGGATGAATTCTGGAAGAGGCTGGAACCCTAACTTGGAGGGATCATATCTCCTCTAGAATATAGCGAATATGAGACTGAATTTTGGACACAGTGTTCATCAGGATTTTGTCTTCAGTATTTGCAATTTTTAGGTCTTTAACCTTTTCCAATATTGGGATATAGTGAATATACCAAAACTTAGCATTTTTAGTATTTAGGGTTTTTCTAGCTCTGGGTCAAACTAGGGTTTGACTTTCCCAGAGTTTCACCCTACCAAAAATCTTGATCCAGGTCTCTAAACTTCAATTTTGATGAGGAGAGAAATCCTATGCTGGGCTCACTCAAAAGTTCTTCTTTTGCAAGAAGCCCTAATTTCCCACACGGAAAACTGAAAATGCTCGGAATCGAATTCCGCTTCGACAGAAAGATGCGCCCTTCAATGGAGAGTCAGCCTAGCCTTCTTTTGCTGATCGATTGTGGAGAGAGAACCAAAAAGTAAGAAGCCCTATATTCTGTAGCTGCATAATGTTTTCTCTTTAGGGTGGCTCTGATAGCATGTTAAATTTTCATATGCTTAGCTAAGACATTAGTATTTCATTTCATTTTTCATAACAAAAGCATATAAACAGGATCACTGAAAGATAGAAAAGTACAAACATACAAAAGGAACACAAATATTTATCCTGGGAAAACCCTAAAGGGAAAAACCCAGCAAAATATTCCTCAATATAGATTCCCCAAAAAGATAAAAGATAATACCAGCAAGGAGATCAAATCCTGATCCTCCTCCTTCTCCAGCTACTTCTCTTCTCCACTAATGCGCTACACAAGTGAGAGTGTGTGTGTCTCAAATGAGGAGCACCACACCTCTATTTATATTCATCCGTTCACTTGAATTAACTCATCCGACATGTAGGCTCGAGTTAATCATGTAGGCTTGAGTTACACATGTAGGCTCAAGTAACCACATTGGGGTGCTAATGACCCACCTTTACAAATAGAGGGGACAACCTCATGACTCTTATTAGTTCTTCCAATTAGAAGCATCAGGGTACAAGATAATACAAGTTGTTCTCCTGGTAGGACCATCGGGGACCAAAAAAGATACATATAGAATATTCTTCAAAGTTACAATATTTCAACAGGGGATTGCTCCAAGATACCAAGGGTCATTAATGAGGGTGCACATGTTCTAGGTTGACCAAGATAGGGCAATAGTGTGTGTGTGAATGCGAAAAAATAACCAGTTAACTTGCTAGGCCACTTTCCCTAAGTCTAAACCATCGATATCAATGCATAAAAGCAAATGAAATAGTATAAGGTATAAACTAAGGTACCAAGGAAGGATTACTGCTCTAACACCCCCACTTAATCTTGATTGAGTACAAATTAACGAAAAATATCATGGAAGCATTGGAAACATGTTAGAATAATCAACCCATAGTTTACCCACTTAGACATTAATTCATTTATTTTTGTCTTATTTGCCTAGTTCATGTGTCCCACCTTGTGCAAGTTGCTAATTGCCTATCCATAGAGATCAAACTTGCCATATCTGACTCATGCAGCACTTGGGAAAGCCTTAGGAATCAAATCTACTTTATTCCTGGCCTCCTAGGTGCCTATCTGCTTTTTCTTCTTTATTGCCTGCTTTTTCAGTGTTTTAAGGCACATGGGAAAGCTAGACTAGGTGAGGTGAACTTGTTTTTTGTCCTACACATCCTCCTCTCTTTTCTCCATGAAAAAGCATGTATGAGCTGCCATTCCACCACTCTTTAGCTTTCCTATGCCTTTTTGCAAATTCATGAGCTCCATGATAGATTTGGGATCCAGCTTTTACACCTATGGGGGATTTGCTTATTTTTGGTAAGCCTGCTTTATGCTAGATTTGGATGCTTCCTCATGCATTTGATTTCTTCATGTATTCTATTTATTCAGTAGCCTATGATATTACAGGGTTGGCTATTGTACACTCAGTTAATATAATTTTGTGTTACAGCTCCATATTCAGTCTCCATTGTTAGCAATTTTGCATGATCAATTGATAATTGTTGTGGGTAAAATTAATCTACTGCTGGCCTGAATTTATACATGGTATTAGAGCCATTGTAGGTTGTTAATCTCCTTCAAAAATTGTTTTGCAGGTTCGACATCAAGACTGGGAGCCTTCTACTGACAACCGGGACAGATTTTCTAAAGCTATGGATTCACAGAAAACTATCTTGACTCCCTTCAACTATTTTGAATGGAAATCAGAGATGGAGATCTTGTTGAGAGCGAAAGGCCTCTACAGGGTGACTATGGCTACAGAAACAGAGCCCAATGCTGCTGCAAAGAAGATCAAATGGCACAATCAGAGAGATGAGGCCTATGGCCTCCTATGTCTCAGTATTTCCCGAGACCTCCTTTTCCATCTCGATGGATTAACTTCACCGGATCAAGTATGGGAGAAGCTTTCTGATATTTTTGGAAAGACAGATGAGATGAGGGGACATCAGATCGAAAATGAGCTGATTTCTCTGAGTCCTAGTAGCTTTGAATCCCTGCAGCTATATTTCTCCAAATTCAAAGCACTAGTTTTGCAGTTGAAGCAGTGTGGTATCGAAAAGAAAGATGATAAGCTCGTATTGTCCATCCTCGCGAAGCTAGGACCTGACTACTCAGTCTTTGTTTTGACCTTCTATGCCACAAAACTCATAGCTTGAACCTGGAAGATGCCTAGCCTTTCAGATTTCATGGAATCTCTCACACAAGAACAAGACAAGCTGGTGATGATGGGCACCATCAAACCATCCAAAGACCAAGCACTGGTTGCTGGAGATTCAAGGGTGGATTCAAAAAGCGAAAATAAAGATAAAAATCCACCTGAGCAAAAGAGAGATAAGAAACAGTCTCCAGAGGATCAACAAGGTCCCAAGAAAAATACCCAGAAGAAGAAAAACAAAGGTGAAATGAACAAGTGCTCATACTGTTCGAAGGGCAATCACACTGAAAGCTCTTGTATGAAAAAGCAGATTGATATGCTGACCCAACTCTTGGAGAAGAATGGCATCTCCCTTCCAGAAAGCTCAAAGAAGAGAGAAGGAGGATCGAGTTCAGATGACAGAGAGAGAGTTCATGCATTGGTTGCTGGCACATCAAGCTCACCCAGTTTTATCATTGATTCTGGAGCTTCAAGACACATGGTTTTGACTAAGGAGGCCTTCTCCTCACTGGACAAGTCGAAAGGACCATCTATTGTACTGGGAGATGACTCTCTCACTGAAAGTTTGGGCAAAGGGAGGATTGATCTTGATCATGGTCAGTTCAACAATGTGCTGTATGTGCTTGGCCTCGCCTCCAACCTTCTATCAGTGTATCAGATGACTCACACTGGGTCTCCTAAGAAATTCATATTCTCCCCTGATGAAGTTGAGATCACAGAAATCTCAAGTGGTAGAGTCATTGCAAAAGGAGTTGCAAATCATGCTCAAAAGGTATACATGTTCTCACACTTCCTACCTTACTCAAACCCCTCTGCTCTTCTTATCCATGCTAATGAAGCTAGAAAGCTATGGCATGAAAGATTTGGCCATCTAAATTACAAGTATCTATCTGATCTTAGTGAGAAAGAAATGGTCATAGGGCTGCCCAAGATAAAATTTTCCAAAGGAGTCTGCCAAGGTTGTATCCTAGGAAAACACCCAGAGCACAAATTTGAGAAAGCTAGTCATGAGAGAACCTCTGCACCCATTGAGCTGATTCACCGTGATGTTGCTGGCCCATTCCCTCATATGTCCATGATTCAGGCCAAATATGCATTGACCTTTATTGATGATTTTTCCAGGTATTGTTGGGTTCACTTCATGAAACACAAGTATGAAGTTTTTGGCCTATTCAAAGTCTTTAAGGCTTTGGTTGAAAACCAGTGTGGAAGGAAACTCAAGGTCCTCAGATCTGATAACGGTGGTGAGTATGTCAAGTCCGAGTTTATTAACTATTGTGCAGATGCAGGTATTCAGATGCAACATTCTATCCCCTACACACCACAACAAAATGGTGTTGCTGAGAGGAAGAATAGATCATTGAAGGAGATGGCAACATGCATGATGGAGGCCAAAACTTTGCCACCAAAGTACTGGGCCAAAGCTATCAATTGTGCAGCCTATATCCAGAATAGGGTGCCTCACAAACAGCTTGATGGCATGACTCCCTTCGAAGCATGGAGTGGGCACAAGCCAGATGTGACCCATTTCAGGATTTTTGGCTCAAAGGCTTGGGATAGGAATCCAACAGAGAAGAGGAAGGCTTTGCAGCCCCAAAGACAAGAGTGTCTTTTTGTTGGATACTCTGAAGATTCAAAAGGGTACAAGTTGATAAATTTGAGCACAAACAAAGCCTTCATTGAAAGGTGTGTTCAGTTTGAAGAAGAACCCCTTGCAGCAGTGGAAGTTGGTGAAGCCTCTTCACCACCTGAACCTCAAGAAGTAAGTAAAGAGTTTGTTGAACATGCTGATTCTGATTTGTCTAATGGAGATGAGTTTATTGCAGACCCAAACATCCCCACAAGGCCTAAATGGGCATCCAAGACACTACATGCAGTAGGAGAGCTAGCTGGGGATCCCGATGACCCAAGGAGGACTAGATCACAATTTGAGAGTGGTCTATGCATGAAGGACCCTACTTTTGCTGAAAAATGCTATTTGATGATGGAGTCTAATCCTCAAACATATGAAGAAGCAGCAGGAGATCCAATATGGCAAGCTTCCATGAAGGAGGAGTTCAGCTCACTCCAGAAGAGCAACACATGGGAGCTAGTGGATCTTCCTCCAGGAAGAAAGTTAGTCCAGTGTAAGTGGGTCTGTAAGACCAAGTTTGCCGCTGATGGTTCACCACTGAAGTAAAAGGCTATATTTGTAGATAAAGTCTACTCACAAGTTCATGGCATCAATTACAATGAGACCTTTGCCCCAGTGGCAAAGATGGATTCCGTCAGGATAGCTCTAGCCATTGCAGCCTCAAGGCAATGGGAGGTACATCATATGGATGTAAAATGTGCCTTCCTAAATGGAGATATTACTGAGGAGATATATATGCAGCAGCCTCAAGGTTTTTCTACTAACCCTTCTCTTGTGTGCAGGTTGAGAAAGTCATTGTATGGGCTAAAGCAAGCCCC
>LPNX010478009.1:168323-234391 GCA_001517045.1 Pseudotsuga menziesii
TTTACAGAAGTTGAGTATAGAGGAGTTGTTAATGCAACAACTCAGCGTTTATGGTTGCAGGGTTTACTTGGAGAGTGTGGTTTCGAACCTGAGTACTCAACTACCATCTACTGTGATAACCAGAGTACCATTCGAATCTGCAAAGATCCAGTTCAGAAGCAGAGAACCAGACACATTGAGATTCACATGCACTACATCAGAGAGCTTGTGCATGATGGAACCATTCACCTACTCTTCTGTTCATTTTCAGAACAAGTAGCTGATATCTTCACCAAAGCATTTTGTGAGAAGACCTTCAGCAATCTCAAATCATTGCTGGGGATTTCTGATCATGCTGTAAAGGCATGAGTGGAGACAAGATTCTACAATTTTGTTTTACAGTCCATGTTTAAGGGAGGATTTTCCCAAGTTGGTTTTGCCTCTTTCCTTGGTTGTATGGACTTGCAGTATGTAAAAGGGTGACTAAGCCTTGTTGCTAGGCCCTATATTTTTGATTTATTACTCATAAATTCAGGATTAAGGGGGGGTGTTAGAATAATCAACCCATAGTTTACCCACTTAGACATTAATTCATTTATTTTTATCTTATTTGCCTAGTTCATGTGTCCCACCTTGTGCAAGTTGCTAATTGCCTATCCATAGAGGTCAAACTTGCCATATCTGAGTCATGTAGCACTTGGGAAAGCCTTAGGAATCGAATCTGCTTTAGTCCTGGCCTCCTAGGCGCCTATCTGCTTTTTCTACTTTATTGCCTGCTTTTTCAGTGTTTTAAGGCACATGGGAAAGCTAAACTAGGTGAGGTGAACTTGTTTTTTGTACTACACGTCCTCCTCTCTTTTCTCCATGCAAAAGCATGTATGAGCTTCCATTCCACCACTCTTTAGCTTTCCTATGCCTTTTTTCCAATTCGTGAGCTCCATGACAGATTTGGGATCCAGCTTTTACACCTATGGGGGATTTGCTTATTTTTGGTAAGCCTTCTTTATGCTAGATTTGGATGCTTCCTCATGCATTCGTTTCTTCATGTATTCTATTTATTCAGTCACCTATGATATTACAGGGTTGGCTATTGTACACTCAGTTAATATAATTTTGTGTTACAGCTCCATATTCAGTCTCCATTGTTAGCAATTTTGCATGATCAATTGATAATTGTTGTGGGTAAAATTAATCTACTGCTGGCCTGAATTTCTACAAAACAAAGGCTCAAGTCACCTCATACAAAAGAAAAATTTATTTGTCCATAAAAAAAAGGAAAAAAGGAAAACCACATGGGAACAAAACCTATCCTAAAAAATGGACATGGGGCCAAAAATATGAAGTTAAATGGCAGCCATCACCATGTATCACTTACTCCAATTAGTGATCTCAAGTAAGTTAAGGTCTTCTCTGTGAAGCAGTTGGTGAACATATCAATAGTTTGCTCAACCGAAGGGAAATACTGCAAGGATATCACCCGATCATGCACCAAGCCCTGAATGTAGTGCATGTGTATCTCTATGTGTTTGGTCCTCTGTATATGTATTGGATTTGTGGAAATATTGATTGAACTTTGATTTTCACACCAAATGATAGCGGGTCAATCAAGTGCAACATCAAGTTCCCAAAGAATGCCTTGCAACCACACACATTGTGTAGTTGCATTCATTGCTCCTCTATACTCGGCCTTGGCTAAAGAAAGGAAAATGGTGTGCCGTTTCTTGCTTGACCAACATATGGTACCATTGACAAGAATGAAGACAAAACTTGAAGTGTATTTTCATTGGGATCGCCAACCGAATCAGAATAAGAAAATCCAACTAGTTCTAGTCGAGAACTGGCAGCATAGTGTACCCCAAAGTTCCTGGTACCTGTACATAATGAAGGATCCTCAATGGATATCATGAGCCTGTTTCATATATATATATATACAACACCTACAACATATGCTAAATCAGGTCTAAAATTAGTAAGATACAACAAAATCTCCACTAGGTGTCTATACAATGAGCAATCCACCAATGGAGAGTCACCAACTTCACCTAGTTTGATACTAGAAAGGAATGGGAACTTGGATGCCTTAAATTCATCCATTTTTTGTCTAACCTTGATCCTTGCTTCAGATTGAACAATTTCCAAACCAAGAATTTGTTTCAACAAGCCTAGACCGGTCATTAAAAATTCACTGTGCAAAGATGCTTTAATTGACCTATTTTCTTTGGTGCAGCTACCTGTAATCATAAAAATACAGTACAATGACATGCAATACATCACCAATTTTATTCAAATAAAAATTAGGATCAGACTTGCATCTAACAAAGCCAAGTGAAAGTAGAAAGTTGTCCATCTTGGCATACCAAGCCCTCAGGGCTTGCTTGAGGCCATAGAGTGACTTCTTTAACCTGCATACAAGGGAAGGATACTCTTGGAAAAATTGAGGTTGATGAATATAAATCAATTCTTTTAGCTCACCATGAATAAATGCACTTTTGACATGCATGTGGTGAACCTCCCATCGCTTTCTTGCAACAATGGATAAAACTAGCCTGATAGAGTCCATCTTTGCAACCTGTGCAAATGTATATGTATAGTCCACTCCTTGGAATTGAGAGAATCCTTTGGAAACTAATATGGAATTATATTTAATATCAGACCCATAAAAATAAACTTTGGTGCTATAGACCCACTTTCATTGCACTAGCTTCCTCTTGGGAGGTAAAGGAACCAATTCCCAAGTGTCATTTTCCTGCAGAGAGTTGAACTATTCTTGCATGGATGTTTTCCATATTGGGTCATAATAGGATTCCTAATATTATCATGGATCATATCCAACTATCATATATCAATTCTCAACAAGAATCAATTCATTTTCAAAATTAGCACTATGAAATTATGATCTAGGCTTCCCAGGATCTAGATGATTACTTGCTAAATCCCCAACAAATTCTATGGTTTTCTCTGCCCACTTGGGACTTGAGGGAGATTAATGTTAAGAAACATCATATTCAACCATATTATAATCATAAATATCATAAATATCAGAAATGGAGTCATCACTTACATCATCTTGGTGTTGAGGAGAAGAGCATTCCCCCGGTGCTAGTTCAAAATATGGAATAATTTCTTCTTCAAATTGTACACATATTTCAATGAAGGTATTTTGTGTGGAAGGATAAAATATCTTGTATACCTTTGTATCTTCACCATATCCCACCATTATGCACTCCTTGATTTGTGGCTGCAAGGCCTTTCTCTTTTTTGAAGGAATCCTAGCTCAAGCCCTTGAGCCAAAAATTCTGAAATGTGAAATGTTTGGATTGTGACCAAACCAAGCCTCATATGGTGTTTTTCCACTCACCGATTTGTGAAGAGCCCTGTTTTGAATTTATGCAGCATATTTAATGGATTCAACCCATATATTAGGACTCAAATCCTTAGCCTCAATCATACAGGTAGCCATCTCCTTGAGTGCTCTGTTCTTCCTCTTTGCCACATCATTTTGTTGTGGTGTGTAGGGGACCAAATGTTGCATTTGGATGCCATATTACTCACACAGGTGCTGAAAATTCTTGTTCACATACTCTTTACCATTATAATTATGAAGGATTTTGATCTTGTTCCCACTTTGATTGTCACCCAGGACCTTCCAAATATTTAGAGTCTTAAAGACTTCATATTTGATCTTGAGGAAATAGACCCAACATAACCTTGAGAAATCATCTATGAAAGTGAGAATATACCTTGATACTCCAAATGAGGGAGTGGGAAGAGGACCAATGAGATATGAATGCACCAACCCAAGAACTTGTGTAGCTCTCCTTGCTTTCCCTTTCTCATAGCTCCGTTTTGGATGCATTCCCACCACACAACCAATGCATGAACCATTGGAGGTTTTGATAGGAGGAATCCCTTCCACCACGCCATCCTTGTTCAATCCCTAGAGGTATTTGTAGTTCATATGGCCAAATCTCTCATACCACTACTTGCTGGTTTCATTGGCATGAGACAAGAGCGCTTTCCCACTAGAGTTGGGAAGAAAATGGTAGAATTTGTACATCCTAGCTTGATGATCAACATACCCCAATGCCACAACTTTGTTGGAGGAGATTTCAGCTATCTCAACCTCATATGGAGTAAATTTTACTCTCTTGGATTCTTCAGTGTGTGTCATTTGGTACACTGACAGTAGGTTCGCTGCCCAGTTTAGTACAAACATGACATTCATGAAATATTCATCTTCAAGATCGATCCTGCCAATCCCATTGGACTAGATCTTTGAATCATCACCCATTAAAACAATTGTGCCACTGTATGAATATATGGATGTGAAGAAATATTTGATAGAGGCCATGTGCCTTGATGCTCCTGAATAAATGATGAAGGATGAATAATTTGAAGAGAAAACAACCAAAGCATGTCACCTATCTTTGTTGTCAGAACCATAACTTCCATCCTTCTTCCTTGCACCCTATGGTATTGGGATGTTGATCTTCTCCAACAGATGCACCATCATATATATGTTAGAATAATCAACCCATAGTTAGCTACCTTAGACATTAATTAATCCGATTTTTGTCTTATTTTCCTAGTTTCCATATTCCACCTTATGCAAGTTGTCCTCCACACATCCATAGTGGTCCAACTTGATAAATTTGAGTCATGGAGCACTTGGGAAACCTCTTGGAATAAAATCTACTTTATTCCTACCCTCCCTAGCACATGTCTACTTTTTCTGTTTTATTGCTTGCTTTTTCTGAGTTTTAAGGCAATTGGGAAATTTTGACTAGGTGAAGTTAACTTGTTTTTTGTCCTCATCATCCTCCACTATTTTCTCTTATGAAAAGAATGTATGAGTTGTCCTTCCACCATCTATTAGCTTTCCTAACTTATTTTTCCAATTCGTGAGATCCTAGACAGATTTGGAAACTGCTTTATGCACCTATGGGGGATTTGCTTAGATTTAGTAAGCCTGCTTTTGTCCAAATTCAAATGGCATCCTTATGAATTCAAATCTCTCATGTAATTATTTATTGTGGAAGCCTATGAATTCATAGGGTTGGCTATTGTACACTTATTCAATACAGATTAGTGTTCTGCTCCATATTCAGTCTCCTTTGTGAGTAATTTGCATGTGTAATTAGCAATTGTTGTGAGTGTAATTTTTCTAAAACCTGGGTTCATTTTCCACATGGTATAAGAGCCTTTGTAGATCAATTTATCTCCTTCCAATTTTTTATTGCAGGTTTGACATCATTGACTGGGAGCATTCTGCTGACTGAAGGGACAATTTCTGAGCTATGGATCAATCTCAGAAGATCATCTTGAATCCATTTAAATTCTTTGAATGGAAAGCAGAGATGGAGATACTGTTGAGAGAAAAAGACCTCTACAGAGTGACTATGGCAATAGAAGCAGATCCCAATGCAGCTACAGAGAAGATTAAATGGCACAACAGGAGGGATGAGGCATATGGTCTCCTGTGTCTGAACATATCCAGAGACCTCCTTTTCCATCTTGATGGATTGACATCACCAAATGAAGTATGGGAGAAGATTGTTGATATTTTTGGTAAGACAGATGAGATGGGGGGAAATCAAATTGAAAATGAATTGATCTCCCTGAGTCCCAATAGCTTTGAATCCTTGCAACTCTATTTTTCCAAGTTCAAAGCACTTGTTTTGCAGCTAAAGTAATGTGGGATCGAAAAGAAGGATGAAAAACTGGTTTTGGCCATAATATCGAAGCTTGGCCCTGACTATTCAGTGTTTGTATTGACCTTCTATGCCACAAAGTTGACAGCTCGAGCCTGGAAAATTCCTAGCCTTGCAGATTTCATGGAATCTCTCACACAAGAACAAGATAAACTTGTGATGATGGGCACCATCAAACCTTCCAAATACCAAGCTCTGGTTGCTGGAGATTCAAGGGTGGATTCAAAAGGAAAGAAGAAATCTAAGAAGCTACCTGATCAAAAGAGAGACAACAACAAGTCTCCAGAGGAGCCTCGAGGTTCCAAGAAGAACCCCCAGAAGAAGAAGAACAAAGGAGAAATGAGCAAGTGCGCATACCGCAGTAAGGGTAATCATTCTGAAAGCTCCTGCATGAAGAAGCAAATTCACATGCTGACCCAACTCCTGGAGAAGAATGGCATCTCCCTTCTAGACAGCTCAAAGAAGAGGGAAGGAGGATCAAATTCAGAAGACAGAGAGAAAGTTCATGCATTGGTTGCTGGCACATCAAGCTCACCTAGTTTCATCATTGATTCTGGAGCTTCAAGACATATGGTTTTGACCAAGGAGGCATTCACCTCACTTGAAATTTTGAAAGGTCCACCAATTGTACTGGGAGATGACTCTCTCACTGAAAGTTTGGGCAAAGGGAGGATTGATATTGACCATGGTAAGTTCAGCAATGTATTGTATGTTCCAGGTCTTGCCTCTAAACTCTTATCAGTGTATCAGATGACCCACACAGGGTCTCCAAAGAAGGTCATATTCTCCCCTGATGAAGTTGAGATCATAGAGATCTCAAGTGGTAAAGTCATTGCAAAAGGAGTTGCAAATCACACTTCGAAGGTATACATGTTCTCACACTTCCTACCCTACTCAAACCCCTCTGCTCTTCTGATTCATGCTAATGAGGTAAGAAAGCTTTGGCATGAAATATTTGGCCACCTCAATTACAAGTATCTTTCTAATCTTAGTGAAAAATAAATGGTCATAGGGTTACCAAAGATCAAGTTTTCCAAAGGAGTCTGTCAAGGTTGCATCTTAAGAAAACACCCAGAGCATAAATTTGAAAAAGCTAGTCATGAGAGAACCTCTGCACCTCTTAAGTTGATCCACAGTGATGTTTCTGGCCCATTTCCTCATATTTCAATGAGTTAGGACAAATATGCATTGACATTCATAGATGACTTTTCTAGGTATTGATGGGTTTACTTCCTGAAACAAAAGTCTGAAGTTTTTGGCCTCTTCAAAGTCTTTAAGGCTTTAGTTGAAAACCAGTATGGGAGGAAACTCAAGGTCCTCAGATATGACAATGGTGGTGAGTATGTCAAGTCTGAGTTCATTCAATATTGTGCAGATGCAGCATTCTATCCCTTACAAACCACAACAGAATGGTGTTGCTGAGAGGAAGAACAGATCACTGAAAGAGATGGCAACCTGCATGATGGAGGCTAAGACTTTGCCACCAAAGTTTTGGGCCGAAGCTATAAAATGTGCAGCCTATATCTAGAATAGGGTGCCTCATAAACATCTTGATGGTATGACTCCTTTCGAAGCATGGAGTGGGCACAAGCCAGATGTGACCCATTTCAGGATTTTTGGCTCAAGGGCTTGGGCTAGAATTCCAACAGAAAAGAGGAAGGATTTGCAGCCCCAAAGCCAAGAGTGTCTATTTGTTGGGTACTCTAAATATTAAAAAGGGTACAAGCTTATCAATGTGAGCACAAACAAAACCTTCATTGAAAGGTGTGTTCAGTTTCAAGAAGAACCCCTAGCAGCAGTGGAAGTTGGAGAATCCTCTTCACCACCAGAACCTCTGAATGTAAGTGAAGAGATAGTTGAACAAGATGATTCTGATATGTCTGATAATGATGATTTAATTGCATATCCTAACATTCCTACAAGACCAAAATGGGCAGCAAAGGCCATTCATGCAGTTGGAGAACTAGCTGGAAATTCTAATGATCCTAGGAGGACTAGATCTAATTTTGAGAGTGCTCTATGCATGAAAGATCCTATGTTTGTAGAGAAATGCTATCTGATGGTTGAATCAGACCCATAGAAATATGAATATGTATCAAATGATCCAATATGGCAAATATCCATGGAAGAAGAGTTCAGCTCACTCCAGAAGAGCAACACTTGGGAGCTGGTTGATCTTCCCCCAGGGAGGAAGCTAGTTCAGTGTAAGTGGGTGTACAAAACCAAATTTGCTACTGATGGTTCACCTATAAATTAAAAATCCATATTGGTAGCCAAGGGATACTCATAGGTACATGGCATAGACTACAATGAGACTTTTGCACCAGTGGCAAAGATGGACTCCATCAGGCTAGCCTTAGCCATTGCAGCTTCAAAGCAGTGGGAGGTACACCAAATGGATGTGAAGTGTGCTTTCCTGAATGGATATCTCACTAAAGAGATTTACATGCAGCAGCTTCAAGGATTTTCTACTAACCCATCTCTTGTGTGCAGGCTAAAGAAGTCATTGTATGGGCTTAAGCAAGCCCCCAGGGCTTGGTATGCCAAGATTGATAGCTTTCTGCTATCACTGAATTTTGTTTGATGCAAGTCAGATCCAAATGTATATTTGAAGCTGATTCATGGTTTATTAATGATCATTGTTTTGTATGTTTATGACCTTCTCATTATAGGAAGCTTAAAGGATGAAATTGCCTCCTTGAAGGATGCAATGAACCATGCCTTCTCAATGACTGATTTGGGCTTATTGAGCCAATTCTTGGGGCTCGAGATTCCTCAAACCAAAGAAGGAATCAAAGTACATCAGTCCAAGTATGCCTTGTATTTTTTGAACAAATTCAATGTGAAGGATTGCAAGCCAAGCAAGACTCCTTTCCTTTCAGGAGTTAAGCTTGAAGAAGCTGATTCTTCACCTATGGTAAATAATACACTGTATAGGCAATTGATTGGATGTTTGTTGTATCTTACACATACTAGACCTGATATTTATTATGCAGTAAGTGTGGCTTCAAGATACATGTATCAGCCTCATGATATCCATTGGAGAGCAGACAAAAGGATCCTTAACTTTGTTCAGGGAACAAGGACACATGGGATCTTCTATAAAGCTAAATCTGATCTTGATTTGATTGGGTTTACTGACAGTGATTGAGTAGGTGACAGCACAGATTGAAATTCAACATCAGGGTATGTGTTCATGCTTGCTGAAGGGCCAATCAGCTGGTCAAGCAAGAAATAGAGTGCCATTGCACTCTCATCTACAGAAGCAGAGTATACAGGAGTTGTAAATGCAGCAACTCAATGTTTATGGTTGCAGGGGTTACTTGGAGAGTGTGGCTTCGAATCAGAATACTCAACTACTATCTACTATGATAATCAGAGTACCATTTGAATCTACAATGATATAGTTTAGAAGCAGAGAACCAAACACATTGAGATCCATATGCACTACATCAGACAGCATGTGCATGATGGCACCATTCACCTACTCTTCTGTTCATCTTCAAAACAAGTAGCAGATATCTTCACCAAAGTTTTTTGTGAGAAGACATTCAGCAATATCAAATCATTGTTGGGGATTGCTGATCATGTTGTGAATCATGAGTGATGACAAGATTTCCAAATTTTGTTTTACTGTCCATGTTTAAGGGAGGATTTTTCCCACTGGGTTTTTGCCTCTTTCCTTGGTTAAATGGACATGCAGTATGTAAATGGTGACTAAGCCTTGTTTCTAGGCCCTCTAATTTTTTGGTATTTTACTCATAAGTCAGGCTTAAGGGGGGGTGTTAGAATAATCAACCCATAGTTAGCTACCTTAGACATTAATTAATCCAATTTTTGTCTTATTTGCCTAGTTTCCATATTCCACCTTATGCAAGTTGTTCTCCACACATCCATAGTGGTAAAAATTGATAAATTTGAGTCATGGAGCACTTGGGAAACCTATTGGAATCAAATCTACTTTATTCTTGGCCTCCCTAGCGTATGTCTACTTTTTCTACTTTATTGCCTGCTTTTTCTGAGTTTTAAGGCAATTGGGAAAGTTTGACTAGGTGAAGTTAACTTGTTTTTTGTCCTCATCATCCTCCACTATTTTCTCTTATGAAAATCATGTATAAGTTGTCCTTCCACCATCTATTAGCTTGCCTAACTTATTTTTCCAATTCGTGAGCTCCTAGACAGATTTAGAAACTGCTTTATGCACCTATGGGGGATTTTCTTAGATTTAGTAAGCCTGCTTTTGACCAAATTTGAATGGCATCCTTATGCATTCGAATCTCTCATGTAATTATTTATTGTGGCAGCCTATGACTTCACAGGGTTGGATATTGTACACTTATTCAATATAGATTAGTGTTCTGCTCCATATTCAGTCTCCTTTGTGAGTAATTTGCATGTGTAATTGACAATTGTTGTGAGTGTAATTGTTCTAACACCTGGGTTCAATTTCCACAATATATGGTTTTCTTCATACATGCACTCTTTGGATACCATCTCTTATGGAATTACATGAATTTGGTCTTCTCCTTTCCCTTCTTGTCCTTATCCTTGGAAGGATTCAGACCCCCATCACAAATTTTGGGCCTGTCTTATTTCTTCTTATCTGGATGTTTTGAATCCTTGGCTTTCTTCTTGCATTTGGATGCATTTGAAGCTCCTGCAGAAAGATCTTGGTATTTACTTTATTTGATGGTGCCCATCTATACTAGTTTATCTTTCTCTTGGGTCAAAGACTCCATGAAGCTTACTAGGGATGGCATTTTCCAATTTCAAGCTGTGAGATTTCTTGAGTGAAATGTGTGGACAAACATAGAATAATCAGGCCTTAGCTTCAAAATAATATACAATATGAGTTTCTATTATTTCTTATCAATGCCACATTTCTTGAGTTGAAGCACTAATGACTTGAATTTGGTGAAGAAATATTGGATGGTCTCATAATACGCTGGGTTGAAGGAGATGAGCTCATTTTTGAGCTAGTGACCCCTCATCTCATTAGTATTCCTAAAGAGAGATTTGAGCCTGAGCCAAATTTCATTTGGGGTAGCTAGACTATCAACATGAAACACGAGTTCTCTCAAAATGCCGAGACAGAGCATTCCAAATGCTTCATCAAGTCTATTGAAAAACTTTGATTTCTCTACTGTAGAATTTGGTTTGAACTTTATCCCCATGGTTATTAATTCTTTCACATGATCTAGGAACTTGGAATCAAAATCATCAAATAATTATTAACAAATACTCATGAATTGGAAATAATCGGAACCAGAATGGTTTCCTCTCTGTATATTCAATAAACAATGAATGGTTACAATACCAATGCTGAGCAATGACTTAACTCCATGAAGAATTCAAATACCTAAGGAGACAATTCGAATTCAGTGAGTGAGTCTAGCTTAACTGACTCTCAACCATTCAATCTCACTTAGTTAACCACTTGACCAAAACCCTAATTGACTCACCAAACCCTAACTGAATTCGGAGTGCAATAAATGACTGAATCTCAACTGAAGGAGATCAAACACATGTCATAGCAATCCAATCATCAAGTGCTAGTGCTCCATGAATCCAATGAACCCCGATGAGGTTAACTGAAGTTGAACTGACCATCAGAAGTTGGTGGAGGCGCCTTGTTGACTCCAGATCATTAAATAATAATAAATAATCATTAAATAATCATTAAATAATATATTTAATGAGAGGAGGCACCTTAACTGATTGTAACTGACTGGTTGAACTGATTGTAACCACCAATTAGCAATTTGGTGCATTAATGTCACACAGATCACCCCCAGAGTGCTCCAGTTAGCCTCCTTAACTGTAGGAGAAGGCTAAGTTATCCTTCTTGACTGTAGGTAGGCGTGGGTGTGACTGGATGATGGAAATTAATGCTCCACTGATGTCAATTAAACTTAGGATAGTGGTTTAACTAGGCCAATTTGACCAAAAGAGTGTGTATGATGGTAAATGTCTCCAACACCCCCCCTTAAGCTATACTCAGGAAGAGTTAGAAAAAAATATGCATAAAAATGCTAGGGCCCTGGAAAAAAAGGCCATAGGTCACCTTGTATAATAAAGTAACTGCTTAATATAACCAAGGAAACGAGGAAAACCTTATGGGAAAAATACCCCCCCTCAAACTAAGCAGTAAATCAAGAATTGGTTCTTCTATGCAGCAGCATCCTGATACTGTGCATGTGAACCTCTGAATCCAAACTAAATGAATATTTCTGGAGGAATCTTCCACTTTGGAAGAAGAACAATGCACTCAACTGAATCAGAAATATAAACAGCTGTACGGTGAAAACTGGACCCATGTAGAGCAACTGAAATCATCTGAAGAGAGAGAAAAGGTTCTTGAGGATTCGAACCATGTTTGGAACACTCAAGAAACTGATATGTTGCATCCTTGAAAAGAAAACCATGAGTGGTAAAATCAGCCCCAATTTTTAGGAGCAAGTGTCCAAGCGGATGCAGAATGTCTTCCTCTTTACTAGTTCTGTGAGGAGATGAGCTTGCGACCAAAGGTAGAGAATACCTGGGACTCTGGAGAGCGAATGATTGAGCTCTATAATCTGATATAGCTTCAGAAATATCTAATGATTCACAAAATAAAAAATCAGCAACCTCATAAGAGGAAACTAACACCAAATCCCCATAAGCAAATTTGAAGAAGAATTGCGGTACTTGATTTTTCACACCGGAATTGGTGAGAGAAGCTACAAGCATGGCTGAAAGATCTTGGATTTTAAAATATGAACAAAATAATATCATATCATAATTTAAATCAGATCTAAATAAGTTCACAACAGATCCAAATCTATGAAATGAAATCAAATCCCCAGCAGCAGTTTTGTAGGAGACTTGCGGCACTTGTTTCTTCACACCGTTGATGAGAACAGCTACAAGCAGTACTGAAGGTTTATGAACTTGAAATTTTGAACCAAGAAATATCAGATCAGATCCAAATAAGATCATATCAGATCCAATAAGGTTCATATCAGTTCCAAAATTATGGTCAACCGAGACGGTGGATGCACAGTTGTCTTTTTCTTCAAAATTCTGAATTTTGGTGCATGCAATCCTGCAGGATTTTGCTGGAAGATCTAGATCATGGGGAGCGAATGTGTCACTCTTATAATATGACATTTCTTCCAAAATATCCAATTTTTTACATATTTTCACACCAGCAGCAACATTAAAGGGAGAAAAATCAAATTTCTCTTCACTTTCGAAAGCAATTACTGGTAAATTTTGCACAGAATTCAAAGGAAAATCACCGGTGAATGTTTGCATGGAAGTGCAGCAGTATTTTTCTTCAATATCAGAGATTCGAATGTCTTCTTCTGTTTCAGCAATATGAGAATATGAGATATTAGAGATCTCATGAACTTCCGGAGCATCAGGAGAAGGAGTCACTTCATGGAGACTTTCTTCAATTCGAATTGAATGTGTAGAAGATTTTGCTTCATCTTCATCTTGAACAACTTCATCAGAGAGATTAGAGGCTGAGAGTTTTGAGTGAAGAACTATTGTGGTGCTGGTTGTAATCTCCAAAGTACTATTATGATCCTCATTGTGCTTGCCAAAGGTTCTGTCCAATATTGTCCAGACTTCCTTTGGGTATTCAGCAGAATCAATAAGGTAGTACAAGTTATCAGAAAGGGCCAGACATATTGCTCCATAAGCTCTATCACCGTCATTTATCTAGTCATTCTCATTCTCATAAGACTCTTTTCCAAGTCCAATAGACACCTCATAGAGACCTCGTCTCTTCAGAGATGCAATCATCTTCAACTTCCATTCCGAATATCTTGTGAATGGGGTGAGAAGAGGGATTGATGAGTCCATTCAAAGTTGTACTTGATAAAACCTGCAAATCAAAACAAAAGAGGCACTGTAAGGTTGGACAGCCTGCACATTCTAGGATTTCATCACACCCAGCATAGTCAATCAAGCAAGCTTGATCAACAAGTTCTTTACTTGGGATATTGAGTGGTAAGCCTTGGCTTCTGGTGCAGTGCTGTATTTTTGAGCTATTGCTCAAATTTCATGGAGAAATCTGTCAAAAATATTGTTTTTGAGAGATTGTTCTTCGTCCCACCGTAAGCTCTGATACCATATTAAGTCTTGCACATGATCTAGGAACTTGGAATCAAAATCATCAAAGAATTATTAACAAATACTCATGAATTGGAAATAATCGGAACCAGAATGGTTTCCTCTCTGTATATTCAATAAACAATGAATGGCTACAATACCAATGCTGAGAAATGGCTTAACTCCATGAAAAATTCAAATACCTAAGGAGACAATTCGAATTCAGTGAGTGAGTCTAGCTTAACTGACTCTCAACCATTCAATCTCACTCAGTTAACCACTTGACCAAAACCCTAATTGACTCACCAAACCCTAACTGAAGTCAGAGTGCAATAAATGACTAAATATCAACTGAAGGAGATCAAACACATGTCATAGCAATCCAATCATCAAGTGCTAGTGCTCCATGACTCTAATGAACTCCGATGAGGTTAACTGAAGTTGAACTGACCATCAGAAGTTGGTGGAGGCGCCTTGTTGACTCCAAATCATTAAATAATAATAAATAATCATTAAATAATATATTTAATGAGAGGAGGAACCTTAACTTACTGTAACTGACTGGTTGAACTGATTGTAACCACTAGTTAGCAATTAGGTGCATTAATGTCACACAGATCACCCCCGGAGTGCTCCAGTTAGCCTCCTTAACTGTAGGAGAAGGCTAAGTTAGCCTCCTTTACTGTAGGTAGGAATGGGTGTGACTGGATGATGGCAATTAATGCTCCACTGATGTCAATTAAACTTAGGATAGTGGTTTAACTAGGCCAATTTGACGAAAAGAGTGTGTATGATGGTAAATGTCTCCAACAATGGTGACCCTATAGAGACCCTTGGATATCAGCTGGATAAACATATCAAAATTCCATTCAAATTATTTTAATGGTGTTAAAAATACATGAGTTTGCTCCATCTCTTCTTGCACTAGTGGTGAAAATTGCTGAATGTACTTGTAATGAAAACTCATGAATTTCTCTGGAGAATCACTCTAACAACAAATAAATCACTCTCAAATTGATTTGCAGCTTCAATCAACTCTAATACCATGTTATAATTGATTCACAGCTGGATCTAGAAGCCAAGAAACTCTCACAATTCACTCTATTTTGCAAAACAAGCACAAATTAGCTGAATAGTCTTAAAATTGCATTCACACATGAAGTCAATAGTGGACATTGTTAACAATGTCTAACATGTAAATATATTTAGAAAATATATATATTAAATTTGAGAAAAACCATGTGGCTTAGGAATCCATTTGGGAGAGCACATGTGTCATAACTAGATTTGACCTCCATCCCCCCTAGGTGGAACAATTAGCTCTCGAATCACCCCAAAAAGTCACGAAACCTGGTGTGAACATTGGTATGTCATGATAGAACATAAATGGGTCTATGACAGGCATGGGTGAGCAAACAGAGGGTCTGGGAGTGGCTCAAGGTGAACAATAAATGAAAAAGAAGGGCCAAAATAGTCTAAAAGCATCACTAGCTCCCCTAGTCAAACCAAATTCCAAAAAAGGAGGAAGGGGAGCACTCCAAGAGACCAAGGGTCATAAACAAGGGTGAAAAGGTTATAGGTTGACCAAGATAGAGCGTTGGTGTGTGTGTGAATGGGCCAAAATAACCAGTTAACTTGCTAGACCACTTTCCCTAAGTCTAAACCATAGATATCAATGCATAAAAGAAAATGAAATAGTCTAAGGTCTACACTAAGGTACCAAAGAAGGATTATTTCTCTAACAAAATTATTTTCTTTTTTATTGCAGATTTGTTAATCAACACTTACAATGATAATCCTCCAGATATGACTCACCATATCTCAAAATATTTATTCTTGATGTGTCCAAACCCTTAGTAGGAAATACAAACCCCAATAAGAGATATGAATCACTCTTTTCCACCACAAGATATATGAATCTGTCTTTGTCATGTACCCATACCCCATTATCATGCAGAATTAAAAAATTTCATCGAGAACCTTTACTGTTCATCGAAACACAGGGCATGGTCATGAACCACTTCTCGACATTTCCAACACTGTCACGCTCCGTTCCGTATTCCATTGACCAGTTCGATGATATGCAAGGAAATATCTCAGAGGATATCAAATGATGAAGAGAAAATGCGACAGCAATCAATGATCACAAATGGTCCCGCAGGCTAGAACCAAATCAATGGTTCAGAATCCACCCGCAAAAATCAACGGTGCAGAAAGCCCGAGTTGTAGGGTCAAAAGTTACAAAATTTTCAATCTTACTTCCTGCAACCCGCATCCCACATCGAAAATAGATCAACAACAGACAACCATCCCATGAAGATCGACAGTGCATAAACTTTGACTTGCGGGATTGGGAGCTGTGGGAATTGCGACACCGCGATCATGCATCCTGCATCTCACATCCCATATTGGAAAGGACTGTTGTGGAATGAAAACCATGGAAAGTCATAATTCTCCAAAAATACATCCCACATCCTGGAAGTTGCGGAAGGGAAAATTGCAGAAACCACGATCTGCAAATTGGAATTTCGCATCCCGCATCGCACATCCCGTAGATTACATAAATGGAGATTTCTAGCAGGAGACTCAAATTTTTAATTGAAGTCTTGAATCAATCTGATCATTCAGGCCATTATCGATCTGGCCAATCTACCCTGCAACTTAGTTCAAAATGCATTGAGGGAAAAATATACATAGATGCCTATAATTGCAGTTATTCAAAGGAACAATGGATCAATTCAACACAACAACATGTTCATCACATTCCATCAAGCAATTTACAATACAAGAAATAAAATTGCAGAGAATAACATAGACAAGAACACTTATCTTGAATAGAACTTGCCTCGCAACCTGCTATGTCACTGTAATGTTCCACCCAACCATAGGCCAGTGCGCTCATCAATATCTCAGCGACACTGCCACCCCTTAGTTGGGCATGATTTTCTCAAGGAATAAGGGAGCACAAGCAGACTCATACATAGCCAAGGTGCAATAACACTCAGCCAAGCCAAAATAGTTGGGTTTATCAGGCTGCAGGGGAAGATACACCAATAGAAGGGTTTCACAGGCCACTCAACCAAGCCATGTGATATTTGGGTATCACATACTGAACACAGTCAAGCCAACTTTCACCTTTAAGGACCAGTCAAGCCAATAGATGGGTTTATCAGACTGTACACAGTCAAGCCATCTCACTGCTGGGTTTATCAGGATATCTATCCAAGCCAGCATTCACATTTGGGTTTATCAAACTATCCAGCCAAAGGTTACTCACTAGGTCAAACACAACAAGACATAGCCAATCCAATAGATGGGTTTATCAGGATACCATCCAAGCCATCTTTCCCATTTGGTTTATCAGGATTCCAAGGCAATGGGAAGGAAGAATTGCTAAGACAGTGAGCCTGTATACAGAGCTAAGAACACCTTCACAAGACCTATCTATCCTGGATTCCCCACTGCCTACACACCCAACATAAGGAAGTGTCCCCTTCTCTGCTCCACAGTCCCTCAGGCTACACCTTCCCTTCCAGTGCTCTTTAGGATGTGCATAACAGGTTTACCAGCCACTCTTATCTTATCGTGAGGTTCCACACTAGGTTTATCAAGCATGTTCTATGTCTCTCCCATTTCTAAATCTTGTACATAGCTCAGACCCGAACCAGGGTGCACAACACAACAACCACAGGGAGACTCCACAACACCAACTTTACTATGGAGCACGAGTAATAGGGTCTCATACACTCTGTAGTTTAAGACAACACTGCAACACAACAATCACAGTCTTTCCAAGGGAAAAATACTCACAGACCGTGAAGGATACACACAGGAAGAGTTCCACTGCTACCACAATGCCACTCCTATTGGAAACAAAGATGGTGATGAATGATGAATGAACTAGAACGTCCCACAGCTCTAAAAAAGTGAGAGTAAATCCAAAACATGAACGCGTGGGTCAAACCTGGCATACAGTTTCGGTGTTTTCTTGTCCATGCAAACAAAACACGACATTGAAAATATGGGTTCTCTGCCCAATTCGAATTTTCCCATAATCTTCCCATTCCAAGCAATAACTACCTCAACCACCTTCTGGTAGAATAAATGGTTGGGAAGAGAAGACCAGAAAGAGGGTAGTTGACAATTCTGATGGGTTCTCCCCATGACACATGGATTTTCCCCAAACTGGCTCAAGGTTAACATTCCCACCCCCTTATCCTTAGGAAAATCATGCCCCCATCTCATTATTCTTTGCATTGACATAGCTGGCTGTGGGTTTTTCATTAATTTGCATATTTACATGATGTTTACAAACATGCTTGACTTAGCACATAAACCATAGGCATCAACCATGATTGCCTCTATACCAAACATTAATCAATGATAAGGCCTTGGCCTTAAGATCCTTGTTATGATTTGATATAATATTTACATCATATACATTAATGCAACTGGGTCAAAACTGGGGTGTTACACTCTTGTCCACCACAATTTTGGAACTTCTTGGGAGGTTGAGACTCCTTGTGGCTTTCCTTTTTGAATTTAGATTGACTTCTTCCTCTCTTGGTATGGGTGGCTAGGGATTGATCATCTTATTTAAGTAGAGCTTCTCTATTGTCTACTCTAGCCTCCTTTTGGATGCAGTCTTCCCATACAATGTCGAATTTCATGCTTTCCGTTCTGGCACACATAGTCTAGATGAATGAATTCCAAGGTCTAGTGAGACCATTGAGAGAAGTCATAACTAGCTCATATTGATCAAGGGATTCTCCAATGGCTTCTATTTTCTCCTTGAACTGGAAGACCCTTGTGAAGTAGTCTTGGATGGATTCTCCTTGGTACATCTTGGTACTCTTCAATTAAGTTCTCAAATTGATGTTCCTTCCTTGATACATTCTAGCTAGGGAATCACACATATGCTTCGGGGTCTCCTTGGATGAAACTTGAGGAATCAAGTGGTATTTGATAGAATCAACAATGATCCTCATTTCCCTAATTAAGTCCTTCTTATGCTTGTCCTTAGCTTCATCCTCTTCAGGTTCTAAAACTTCTTCCTTGATGTATTTGGAAAGATCATTCTCTTAAAGAATGAGGCTAATCTTATATATTTCCATGCTCGAAAATTCTCTATTCCCTCTAGCGTATCTTCAAGCTTAGTGCTTTGGGCCATCTTATCCAGGAGGTCACCAAAAAATGAAATTTCTCAAAATGAAAAACTGAACTTAACGGAAGATGCGCTTGACTAAGGCTAATTGACTAGTACACCCAGATTTCTAGAGATTCCATTTTTCACCTTATTATCACCCTGTAATTTTCCTATGGTTGTGGTAGGAAGTCACAGGGGTAACCATTTCAAACCAATATTTAGACTATAATCTAGCCAATACAGTCAGAGAGGTCTCTCTCTTTGTCACATAAACATTCACATATACATATGGATTTAGGGAAGCATTCAAAAGGCTTTATTTCTGAGGGGAACATGATATTTGCAGATTTAAAGATGGTGAAACAAACATACAAGAAATACCATTGGGAAATGGAGTCAAAACCTAAATCAATCAAGGGTATTGCAGTGAAAATAAGGGGGTATTTTCCTTTGTATTCTGAGGCAAAGTAGGTGTCACATTCAGTCAAATATCTTCAAGTGGTGATAGGAGAAAGGAGAATGATCCTAGTGAAGCAAGATGCACCTATCTATGGATGAATCTCTTGCACCACCTTTAGCAACAACAACAATAAAGGATAATAACTGATACATAGCACCTACTAGAGGGTGACTTCTATAACAGTCATCATAAACACATCACAAATGCAATATCTGATGTGGGGAGTGCTTAAAGAAATGAATTCCTCACATAAAACTAGAAAGAATTTGCAAAAACTCACAGAAATGAAAATGATGCAAAATGGAAACATGGAATGAATGTAGAATACTGTGATGAATCTTAGAGACACAGAAGGATATTTCACATTAACACTTCCAAGAAAGTTTATAGAGATATAAAAACCAATAGCGGAAGGCTTCTGAATGAATGTTCCAACCCTTTCTTCCTCTATCGAGGCTGCATTTATAGTGTCATGGGATCCAGATACCAACCATGAAATAGAGACAAATTCAATTACAAAATTGGGAATCAATCTCGAATCCTTATTTCAAATCCTAACAAACTCCTTATGTGGAATATTTTCCATGATTCATATATAAAACATGAAATATGGGATAATATACACGCCAGATAAAAAATGGTAGGCGTTTGGGATGCATGATCGCTTGATCTGAAAAATGATGTTTCAGAACCTCTCTAATGATTTTACCCATTTAGATGAAATATGTACAATTGAATTTATCCCCACTTCATCTCCATCTCTCACATACGCTGATATTCTACCTCCTCGCACCTTTGATCATACGAAATAAACCACAGCCATAGATCTCTTCTATGAGAAATATCAACCAGCCCATGATGTGGTCCCTTACGCGATTTCACAATCCCTTATCTTGTTATCCTTTGAGCATATTTCCATCACTAAAGCAACCAGGGCCATAGATCCAATTAGTGCCAAGATCTTCGCCTTCTAAAAACGTAGGGTCTACAATATTTCGCAGTGCCTCCTCCTACTAAACTTCATGCAACTCCTTATCACGAAATCAACCAGGACCGTTGATTAGATCCCCTCCATATCTCCGTAGTTCAAAGTTGTGGTGTCTACCAAATTTCACAGCCCCAATTTGTTTTATCTTTTGCGCATGTTTGGGCTATGAAATACATCCCATCCGTAGATCCTCTCCATGTATAATATCGTCCGTTTAACTGTGTGGGTCCTACAAGATTTTTCTGCCCCAGCATGTTTTATCCTCCGTGCATGTTGCTACCGCGAAATCTTCTTTCACCGTATATATTCAACATCTTTAGATCTTTGCCATTGAAACCTGAAGGATATAATGAATTTCACAACCCTCCACAACTTTACAAACCATGCATCTTTCCTCGGTGAAATCTTCCTCAACCATTGATTTTCTATGCCATGTATCTATGTTGTTCATATTCACCAATGCATAACCTATAAAGAATTATTTACATCCTTCAAGGTCTTATGATAATGAATTTTCAGACCTTATTCCTACTTTTCATTGGCCTACTCCCATGCCAGCTGTTTAGCCCAAAATAGTGCTAACACATGCAAAATATCTTCAAGATTTAGCATTGGTGCTAACAATGGCTCCAACTTGGGGATTCTATCCTCCCTATGAGGTAGCAAATAAATCCATATACTAAGTGCCTTATCCATTGGGATGATCCCAATCTTTCTATGAAATCCTTAATCTGTTCAATCCATACTGCAACCAACCGTACTCCTCAAATATGAATTGGAAACTAAACTGAAACTAAACTCATACTGAAATCAAATGAAAAATGTTGGAAAAGAAATGCTCGCCATGTAGAGTTTATTTACACACTCCTATCTATCCTACTTGACCGAACACTAATGCTCAATCAGGTAAATTCTACTTTCCAATGAAGCCAACCCAATAGTTTATCCCATAAACAAAATTCCTCATCATCGTTGGTTGGAATAAGAAAATAAAAGCATAATCACAACAAGGTATAATAAAGGACCCGATCCTTTCTACAAACACATAACCAACCATTATCACTGCAAGGATTCTCCATACAATCAACCACTATATCATAAGCATCATGACAACCTTCAAAATACCCTGTTATTTGCTTTCCATGACAAGGTTGCTCCAACGACAACTTCTCTAGCACCTTGTCAAATTGCTCTTCAAAAGAACCATGCAAGGAATTCTCATGACAATTTTGAAATGGGATGTCAACAACTTGATCTAAAATTTCTGCATTCACAACTTCATTCTTTTTATGCTTTTCAAACGAAATATCATTCTGTTCATTAAGCAAAATAATTTCTTCTTCTTGGCGATTTAATCCTTCACTGTAAACTGTTGTTTTTTCTATATGTTGGACAGATTGTAATGTTGTCCATCATTCTCATTTTTCACAACAAAAGAGGGATTTCTATGTTCATGTAAATATTCAGGTGAAATTTGAGTTTGAAAAACACATAAAGGTCCTTATTCAGCCATTAACTCAAAATCTGATTCCTCTTTTCTTGGAATTTCAGAAAATGAACATCTAGAAGGGTTATAAGACTGAAATTTTCCAGAAATAGAATTCTCTATATAATCAACCACGGAAGTATTATAAATTTGAAGAGATTGCTTTTGTAAAAGGGGATTTTCTGATTTGAAATGGGTAGCCTCTTCTAGTAACAAAAATTTAGAAGTTGAATAATATGGGGAAGGATTTGACAAAAATTGACAAGAATGCTGCAAATTTTCATCAATCTCATAAAAATAAATATGGTTGGTTGAATCAAAGTTTTGGCTTATGTCAATTTAAGTCAAGGAAGGATTTAGAAACTGCTGGAATTTTTCTTGAATATCATGGCAGCCAGTTTGTATTTCTTCTTCTTGAAATGGGTTTGTTATCACACAACTTGTAGTTGTCCCTAAAGGTATCCCATGCAGGATGGTAGAGGAGATGGGAAACTAAAGAGGTGACCCAAAAAGTGCAATGGTTCCCAATGCAAGCTGGGAATCACTTCAACCAAGGCACTCTTAACTTTAGATTATGAAGAATCACAACCAAGGGGGAGACCCTATATCCAATCAAAGAATATTAACCAAAACAAAGGTTCCTAATGGAGTGTATAAATTTGAGTTACAGAAATCAATGCAAGCTTCAGTGAACCCAAGAGTTTAAGTATGGTTGAAGAAGCTTAAGATATTAGGAATGTTTCAACCAATGAATGAGCTAGGCCACATATGAGGACCAAAGAGATAGATCTAACACCATGAAATACACAAGTAGGGCCCACTTCCTTAAAAAGGGGAAATGATTCAAATGGGGCCCACAAGGTCAAATTAGGGGTGATATGGTGCTAAGGGGTGTTTTATGATGTGGATCTATGGATCCAAGGTAAATTAGACACACCCAAATATGGTATCTTAGCATATGACACAATCCCCAAGGAGTGCGAATTGACCCAAGGAGACTAGTGCCTTTTAATGGAGGGGCAAATGGAGTCCAAATTATGCCAAATTGTAGATTGGGGTATTTAAGTCAATTTTCAAAGTGGGTTTAGGATGGCATGCCCAAAGAGAAACTATATCTCCATAGATCTAAGGTTGAAAGTGCATCACCCAATGACCCAAGTGGGGCACAACCCTCAAAATGAGAAATGGGGCTCACAAGGAAAAAATCAAAGAAATGAAGCACTAGGGGTAGGTTATCAAGTGAGAGGAGTGAAAATCAAGTGGGATCTCACCTACCCAAGTCTTGGAACTAGAAAAACTCACACAACCAAGGAGTTGGACCTCACCTAAGGAAGGCTAAGTGCCTTGGAAAATGTGTCAAATGAATCCCAATTGCCACCAAACTATGGATCTGAATTACCATGGATGCTATAGAGGTGGGTTCTTTTTATTATTCCCAAAGACAAGCTACATCCAATCAGATCTAGAAAAAAGTGAAAAACGAGGGTTTTAATCAATGAGGGTTTTAAGATCTAAGAGAATAGATGGGTAGGATAGAAGAATTTCATACCTCATGGAACATACCTGGAAGATGAATATGGAAGACGCTTCTCACAAGGATTACTTCCCACAAAGATCAAATTCCAAACTTTGATGAGTCCTTCTTGCCAATGTTTTGCCTCCTTCAACCAAATTGATTTTCCTATTCATGTCAATTAAGGACACAAAGATCAATCAATCAATCAAGAATGGAAAGAGATGCATACAAAGAGATGCGAGACATGAATTGTTCGTATAAAAGACAAAACAACTCCTTGTCACCCAAAACGTCCTCTTGAAGCTTGAAGGGTAGGCCTCCCCACCAATTCACACCCTTCCAAAATGTCTTCTTTTCCCACAAAACAATTTTAGTTGAAGATAACATCAATATGTCCACCAATTCCTATTAGTGCAGAGGAAGAAGCATTTAAAATCACCACAAGCATTCTAATTCCAAGATCCAAGATGCCCAAGAAAGTATTTTTATTCCAATAGCCAAGAGCCAAAAATCTCTAGATCCTCCCCCTTTACAATGGGAAGATCCTTCCTTTAAATAGGAATGAGAGATAAAAAAATCCTAACCACATTTCAAATGGATGGCTAAGATTAACAGATCAAAATGTTCTAATCAACGGTTGAGATGAGCTCAACATAAAGTACATAGATCAATTCAATAATATAATATATTAATGGACTAAATCACCCTAGGAGAGGTGATCCCACTCAATAAAAATGAATAAAGCTCATGGTGGGTCCAGGGGGTATTAACTAACATCCCTAGTGTGTCCCCATGGCACAATAAAAATAAATATAAATTTTTAAATGCAAAATAGTTCCTCTCTAAGGAAATCATGAGCCTCCAAAAGCTCTAGAAAATCATAAAATATGCCACTGAGATGGATGTGGGTCCACCCAAGAGCTAAAACCATTGGAGAATGAGTAGAAGACATAATACTCATCATCAAAACTCATCCCATTCCATTTCCTTTCCTCATTAGCCCAAATAAAATTCTTTAGTAGGCATTTTTATTATTTTCAATCTACCTCGGGAAACGTGTATGGCCCAAAATTCCTTCTAGAGTTCCAGTGTTGTCAAACTAATCCCACCAGGATCTCTGGGAGGTGGGTAAAATGGTAAAAACAAGCAGCTGGACCACCCTCTCCTCATACAATACCCTAGGTGAACCAATCAAATTACCTCTCTGCTTTGACTGGCCATTCAACATAGCAAAACTATACTTGGATGGTATACTGAGACAAATAATCACTGTAATTGCCCGGAACTGAAGAAAACCTATCTCATTGGATTCAGGGAGTCCAATTCCATCTAATATGCATACTCATACACCATATAGATCTCTGCATGATCAGGAATAATATCCAATACGTCCAGGAAGATATAATAATAATCTGTAAATGATCAAATAATCAATAATATAACCCGGGCTACATCAATCTACTGCAAGTGTTTAGAGTTTAAGACATGCTCTTGAAATCATTCAAATAACAATTATAACAAGTAGCAATCATTTTACTGGTGATTTATCAACCAAATATAGAGTTTCTTTAATTAATTGTAATTCAGACCAGACTTTCAAGACCATACTCACTTCATAGTTGTAATCAATTTGGTAGTGAAGGGTGAGGGATAAAAAATCAAATGGTTAGGATAAAGGGTGACTACCAACTTGACACTGTGACACTTTGGACATGGAAAGGGGATAATAAATCTAGCATATGTCAGATAAGCAACAACACAGGGGATGGTAGTGTCTCACAAATGGATAAGTTACTTTCAGAGGTGCTTATTCACCTTGACAAATGCTTACATTCCAAATCAAATACAAGTGAGGCCAACAATATTTAGATACAACTCTTTTAGAACCATTTCTTTTTGGGCCTTCAAATTCCCATAGCCTTGGTCCATGTATTTATTACACGGATTTTTATTATTAAGGCTTCATGCATTCATGTATGTTTAAAAACACTACTTTTCATGAATGGGCTTTCACAAGATCTTCATTTCAATATACTTCAGAGCCAATTTCATTAGGATTTCCTTGCATTCATGTATTCTAAAAAACACTACTTTCATGAATGGGATTTTTTCATAAGATATTCATTTCATTTCCAAATACATCGTATTGATGGCTGTGCTATTTGTTTTAGGTTTAGCCAACAAAACCTAAGCAACTCAGAGCCGAGACACAAATAAATAGGGAATCTTCTCCAACAAAGATGCTCTATTGGGGAAAGGTCCTCCATGCCACAAGTCAAGTAGTAGGTCGGGATATAAACATAACTAGAAGGTAATGGATGGGTGGAGATAGTGAACAATGATACCAACACTAGGAAGCCAAAGTATGGTGGGAATGATCACCTCTACTCTCCCTAAGGAGGGTAAAACCAATGAGTATGGGCCAAGAACTTGTAGGTGTAAGTAGGGACATACATGCATAATATCAATACAACCAAGTCCACATATTTATATGATCGCCAGATCATGACACTAAATGCTAAGACATGTCACAAGAGTGGGTGTAAAAGAAATAATAATCAATCACAAGATAATGTTTGCTGAGTCATATACATGTAAATAATCAATCTGAACCAAACTTTTTCCAATGAGAAACTACTGCTGTAAATTTGGGCACTACTGACTGCTCTGCAAATGGATAAATGACTACATCAGTCTTCAAATCTAAGTGTGCTAAGACTCAGTCATGGCATGGGAAAGTACTATAGTCCATCATCAAATAGTGATCCATCATAGATGCTCATCTCAACATCTCATATGTAAGGGAACTAGCTGAAAAAGTGTATTGGAATTTGAAAAATAGAATATGGTAGCTCGACTACTATATATGTGATAACATCTAGCTCCAGTTGGAACAAGTGCTTTGCTGAATAGAGCCCTTGAGAACCTCAGAATATCTGGTCCTCGTAGTCTGCTACTTGCATCTTTGATCCATGAATTCAGCTCTGCAACAACTGCCAAGATGTCACCAACTACTTACAAAATGTCCAGAGCTATACCAAACTCACAGACCGGTTGTCAGAGCAGTGCGTAGATAAAATAAAATACTGAAACTAAAAAGTAGAAAGAAAATCTAATCTATAATCATAACTTTTAAAAAAAATTGATTTTATTGTGCAGGTGCAATAGAAAAAAATCAAGACTACACTAGAGCTTTGAAAAGCAAGCTTCAAGAAAAGACAAAAGATGCAAGACTAAAAAGATAAACTACTTCCTAAAAGGCTTATTCAATCCTACCTAACTACTCTAACAAATTTAGACGAGTGTTAAGTAAAATCATAAATCCAATGCAACCACTTGCTGAACAAATCTATTTAGCTTCCTTTACAGTAAATGATCCAATAAGCCAGAGACGGTTTAAGAGTAATGTAAATGAAAATTGAAACCATTCTAACTTGTTGTTTGAAATTCAGAGAAAGATCTGGACAATATGGAATGAAATCATACCAAGGATGAATTTGACTTTCTAGAAACTCATCCATCAAGATACCGATAGGATCATAAAACGTATGCAAGTTCGTTCTTGATGGAAGAATACAATATTGCTCATGATTCAACTAGTCCAAATAGTTCTTTGTTTTCTCCTCTACCTTACTAGGACATTCAATTCTATTCACTCTAGAAGAAATGGAAGAATCAAATGGGGACAAAGTGTAATGTAATGAAAGTATGAATCAGATCAAGCCCATTTGTTGCTTAAAAATGGAGAAAAGATGAAATTGATCTTTATACACCTTCTCTAACCACCCATAAGAAATATTTATAGATTGAAACATATTACTCATTACAGATGACCAAGAAGGGAAATGAAGCATACTTTCTCCAATTATGTGGCCATGCTCAAACTCTTGACTGAAAATTTCAAAAGTAATAGCTTGATTAGAACACTAACCCATACCAGAAGGTTCAGAAAGTTGGGACATGAGGGTGAAAATAAATAAAACTTGATTTGCATCACCTAAAGGTGCTAACGCCAACCTTGTATGCGATATGGGACATTTGTTAAAGAAATTGGCAAGATCAACACTAACCTCCAAAGAACTAGACTCACTATGTTTAATCTCCTCAACCAAATCACCTTGACCAAAGATCTGATGGGGAATAGCAACAACATTACAAGAATCTTTCCTTGGAGGCTCTTGATAACTATTTGGACATAGATTCTAGCTCGAAAGATGTGACAAAGAATGCTCTAGGTCAAGTTCACTCACTAGTATATAATCATCATGTGGTTCTTCTTCTTTAGATTCTTCATTACATTCAACTAAGGATAAATGATCATTATCATTCATTTGATAAGGAAAAATATCAAAATGTGTTATCAGCCAACATGGCACTTCTCCGTCCGAGTACCGACATTCCTCATGTTGGTACACAAAAGGACAATTTGGATTGAAATGGCCTAAACAGTATAGATGGGCATGACCTTTGATGCATTTTTCTAAGACCAACCTTGTATAATTTTATTATGGATTTTTGGTTGCATACGCGACTATGTGCATTAAAACTCACGTGTCATACGTGAGTATTTGCATTGCAACCCATGTATACTTGCATACACAAGTTCCCTTTTAGCAATTCGCATGTCATACGCAAGTTTCCTATATTAATACTTTCATATACCCTAATTCAACATTAAAAAATATAATTCAATATTAGAAGAGATTAGTTGGGGCCTAATCCATAACTATCCCAACTATCTCAACCATCCCATCCTTCGAAACCACTCTATTTCCCAAATTATAAATAGGGGCCTTGGGGTGGGGACTAATCAATCAATTTTGGAGAGAAAAGCTATGCTAGTGGTATATCTTCAGAGTCTTGGAGCAGTAGAACTCAGAGTCCTTTGGTTGCATAGGAGTCCTTGTGTCAAAAGCTGGGTTGTACTCTTATCTCATTCATCGATTGTTAATAAAGAGAATTCTTCTTCCAAACTTGTATTGAGTCTATTTCATGTGTATTGGTTAATGGATATACTTGTTTATATGTTGAATATGCTTTTCATCTAACCTCTGATATAGATGCATGAGATATTACTTGAAGGATTTTCTCTTTGTAGGTGAAGAGGTGCATCCCTGGAAGCTTTGAAGAGAAGAGGAGCGGGAGAAGATCAAGCTTGGATCAACCGTCGTTAATCGGGTAAGTCAAGACTTTCTTCCTATTCCCTTTCCATTCTTTTGTAAAAGATGTTTGTCTGCAAGTTAGTAGTAAGTTGGTAACTCTAGATCCTAGGTTACAAGGGTGCTTTATCCTGAACAACAGAACTGGCGACTCTGCTGGGGATTCCAACATGCCGTGGGTTACTCTTGTATATACTTGCCCAATCTTTGCTCTGATTCTGTGTGTGGTTGTTTATCTTGCCTTTTATTTGCAGTATAGTGTGTTGAGAGACCTTTATTGTTTTTTCTTTTATGATTTTTTTGTTGTTGCATACATGGGTTGCTGTGCTGCATAGTCGCATATAGAACCTTGTTTACTCGGGTTTCTCTATAAGACAATCACATATGGTAACCCGAGTTTCTCTATAAGACAGTCATGTATTTCCTGTAGCAGCATAAAATTTTGGGAGAGGGTTGTTTGTCCCTATCTATTTTGAATTTTTTTTCTGCTTAGGGGGTCTTTTGTTGTTGGCATCTTTCTGTAAGTTTGAAAGTCCTATATACCATACTTTGTGCTTTTTGTTAAGCCTTTGAGTTTTATTGTTTGAATCTTCTTTCACTTAGCAATTTGAAGTAGGTCCTCTTGCTTGGGTAATAGATTTAGTGCTGTGTATCTGAGTTAGTGATCAGGATTTTGGATACCTTATACTCTATATTGCCTTCAAGTAGTATCAGTTTGTCACTTGTCCTTTAGTAAAATTAGTGGATTTCATTCATTGGTTATTCCCAAGTTAGGTGTTTACTAGGTTTCCTTCCTACGTAGTTGAAGTTGGTTCTTGTAGATCCTCTACACTTCATTTTGCTTTCTTTATGTTCTGATTATTCAAATTCACTAAAAAAAATATTCATTTAGGTGCATGATAATTTTTGAACAATTTGGAAAGTGAAGAAAAACACTTGATACTTTTGCATTTAATTGCATATAGTGGTTTTATTTTCAGTATTTTCAAATAAATTTCAAAAATTATATAAAATAAGTCTTAGTTTTCTCATATATAGTTTTAGTTTCATTAGCTTATTTTTACAAAAAGAAAAGAAACTTGATTTAAGTAGTGGTAATTTGTTTTGGAAATTTTGTTATACATCATTTTACTATTTCTTATCAAGTCTATAATATCACAGTCATTCATGCCATTTACCCTCTGACTAAGAAAATCCCTTAAAATGAATGATATCATTTAAAATTTATTAGTAAGTTTTATTTTATAGGGTCATACACCTACTAGCTTAGTCTAGAGTTGTGGAATAGGAAGTGTAAACTCTCCACAAGTGTTTAAATTCATACGTAGTTGGCCAATCGATAGGTAAATGATTTTCTATGTTGGTAGTATTTGGGAAGCTCCTCTCAAATGGGAATTAAGCACGAGGCTGCGTGGAGGCTTTGTATGAGGAGATAATCCTCCGATTCCTTATCAAAGCGTAGACGGGATTGGAAGGTAACCCTTGTTGAAAGTGTAGGAGGGCGGTGGGGGATTCCTCCACTTGTGCCTAAGAACCTCTTCCAGGACGACAAGAAACTGTCTCTCATCTTTCTTCAGGAAAGCATATCTTACACCCCTTGTGTCTGTTGTGACTTTAGGAGATTTTATAGTGTTTTCTCTATGGTTTGTTTGTGTTTAGCCGACCTTAGGGTGTGAAGACTCAAATTTTCAATCATGGAGGAAAAACCTATCAGAAGGTCAAGAAGGTTGCAAAACCTTCCTCCACTTATTACAGTGGAACCTCCACCTCCCCCTCAAAGGCGGAGATTAGACATAGATGGTTATTTCAAACTGGTAGGAGTTAGTGAAGTTCCGGGTGAACTAGAACTTAGGATAAACCAAGTTGATTTAAACATAGTAGAGATAGAAGACTTGCGGGTTGACGAGTTTGCGAGAAAATTTAACTCACCTCTTACTGACCTAAATGATCCTGTGATCATCCAGGTTCATCCTTTTAGTTCACCTATGATTGGTGTTTCTCTAGGAAGATTAATGTCTAGTGCAGGAGAAAGTCCTTCTACCTCCACCTCAACTGCTCTGGCTGAAGGAGTACCACCTCCCCCGGTTGGTGCCCCTAGAACAAGTATACCTACTACCCCTTTAACTCTAGCTAGTTGGGTGGTCCAACCAATGAATTCCACAAACATAGTAGGCACCTCTGGTGGAGTGGTCACTGGGATTCCTAGTGTACCTGTTGTTTCAACTTCCTTCGCACACACTGCTTAGAGTGGTCCTATAGGATCCTCATCATTTGTCTAGGTTTTTCCTTGGAATGGGGGGCACATTCCCCCATCCACTCCATATGTAGGACCAACACCTGCATATGTAGGGGTGTATTTCAAAAACCCTAATCCTTATGGTCAAGTTTCTCAAACTCCAGTTTTAGCTCCCTTCACAAGCTCTCCTTTCTCGCTGTTTAATGGAGGGATACCTGCTCCTATGTTCCAAACCCTAGTTTTAACTAGGATAGCTTAAACCTCATATATTGCACCGCATATGAACAATCCACTGGCTTATGGGTGGAATCCTTTCCAAAGTGGCCCGATTACTTCACAATCGGTAGTAGGGGGCAACCCCGCCTTCAAATTTGGGAATTTAGGGGCAAGTCCTTCTAATTCCCAAGCTGGTACTTTTCATGCTCCGGTTAGACCCAAGCTCTCTTTCATGGAAATTTTAAAATTTCCAGACTTGTCAAAGCTAATGAATGACCCAGTGAGACATAATACCTCCTGGCCACCCGTTCCTACCAAGCTTCCCTTAGATAGCCCAAAATTCGAAGGCAAAGTTGATGAAGATCCAGGGGCTCATATCACCACTTTCCACTTGTGGTGCTCTTCCAACTCACTAAACGATGACATATTTCGGTTGAGATTGTTCCAAAGAACTCTAACTAGTGCTGCAACAAAATGGTACATTGAACTACCCTCTGCTACTTTTGATAGTTTTTGGGACTTAGTGAATGTGTTCCTTAATCATTTCCATCTTCCTGTCCGGTATGATGCTAGGACAGACTTGTTGTCCACCTTTTGGAAAGACAAAGCCACTCATATTTCGGATCACATCCAAGAGTGGAGAGGGTGGAAGAGGCTTATTAAGGCCACCATCCCTTCTGAGTTTTTACTAGAATGGTTCCTTAAATCCTTACTGCCATATATATCTAAGGATTTATCTACTTTGGGAGTAACTAATGAGGAAGAGGCTATCCTCAGGGCCCAGTAGTTAGATTTGATATATTCTCAGTCTAGGATTCTATACGAAATCACCCCTAATGCACCGAGGCCAACTCATAATGTTGAGAAACCTAATCCTAGACCCCATGCCGATGTTGTGGTTGTTTCAGTAAAATCTCCCACTATGGAATCTTTGGTTAAACAACTCCATGAGTTGTCCATCAAACATTCTATGGCGAAGGTAGCAAAGGATTCCCCCTCACCCTAGAATGCAAATGTTTTTGCTCAATCCTCCCAAAAGGGAAATCAACAGCCCATTGGGAAAAATAAGAAGGGGAAGAAAGGTGAGGCAAACCAAAACAAGCCAAAACCCACAAACAATGCTAATGGTGGAAAAAAAGAGAAGAAGAAGGTGAAATTCCCATGTAAGTTGTGCTAGGAGGATCACCTAAACCATCAATGTCCCCTTATGGACCAATATCATAAGCTTCTTAAAAGCCAACAACCGACTATCATGAAGGATCCTTTTCCCCAAGGACAGAATTCAGCTTCAACTTCAAATGTAGCAGGGGGCACACCAAATTATATCAACATGGTTCGATCCCAGACACTACTATTAACCCAAAAAATTGCTCACTCAGCTCTACATGGCCTACACCACCCAAGGACACCCATACACGACCTTCATAACACCCCATTAGACCCCCACACCCTTGAAAAGGCTTAAGAATCAAGAAAAGGTCTTAAAAACCCCCAAAAGGAGCCTAAATAACTCTCATAGGGGACAAAGCCTCCAAAAAGGGGCTAAAACCCCTCAAAGGAACCTAAAACCCTAAAAGGAGCTTAAGTTAGGGTGGAAGGGGCTAAAGCCCGGACCAAGGGCTTAAACCCCTAAAACCCCCAAAAAAGCTATAAAAGGAGGGTGGGGTGTCACTCTCAAAACACTCCTCTCTTGCATACTGTTATGCTACCTGTGGATGCCTTGAGACCTCTTTGCCTCTCAAGCCACCCACATCCCCCTCTCTTCCACTCATCTTCCCCATTGAGCCATAACTCCTCCATTGCTAAGTGAGATAGGGAGGTGCTTCTTCCAGCCAGGGCATGGTGGCCCATTTCACCAAAGGAGAGGTATAACATAGTCATGTTTATATGTTTGCTTTGTTAGTTTAGTTGTTTTCTAACCATTGATTGTTTGCAGGTTTGATTTATAACATGTTTTGTAGGTTTATTTTTGTTTAATATTTGTTTACAAGTAGCCAAGGCGAAGCCCTAACCTTGTTTGCAGACGGGCTCACGGCCATACTCTTTCTTGTTCTTTGCTTTCTTTCTGTTCTGCTTTTCTTTCTACATTTTCCACATGCAGGAACCTACCCTTCTGTCCTATAAACAAAAGGGATCCATTCCTACCCTTGTAGCAAGGATAAATCCTTGCTACAGAACTGGTGACCATACCAGGTCGATCCCACAGGATCCCTGGTTCAGTTTTTTAAATTTCAAGTTTAGTTTAGTTTTTTTTTTTTCCAGTTTATGCCCTAGTTTTTCAAATTTCTTGTCAAATTTAGCTCATATATAGTTTATTTTCAGTTTTTATTGTTTCTGAAGCCTCTCCAAGGAAAATCCGAGTCTGTTTGGCCATAGTATAGGTTACTGTTGGCCAGATATGACTCAGGATTAGAAAAACCCCAAATTCGGGGTAGGTCTCACTTATCGGGCCTGAACAGGGGATGAGGTCACTCTTTTAGGCCTCACAGGTGTGACCAGGTCACCCTTTCCCCCTGAAAGGTGTGACTTCACTCAAAACAACAGACTGCTTCTGTCTGTGAAATTTGTGTGACCCCCTCGCCTGTTTTTGAAAATGTTTTGTGACCCCCTCACAGAATTTGACATGAAACGGGAGGTCTGTCAATTAGTAGTTAATTTTTAGTTTATTAGGGATTGTCAGTGTAGCTCAGCCACCTCTGTCTAGCATAGTAGTCCTATTTCTATTTCTGTTTTAATTTACTGCAATTTCATGAAAAAACGAAGTGTAAATTCAAAGAAAAATTTTTAATGGATTAATGAAGGTAGCTTAACTAAAATCGACATAAAATTAATAGTCTTGCTTACCCTTCCTCCTCTACCCAGTCATCACCCTTCGGGGTATTCTGGGATATGACAAAGGGCACAGCTCATATAGTCCTAGGCCCTTCATTGAATATTGTTCTAAACCATTAAAAACAAATGACCTAGAAGGTAGAGGGGGTTGTGAAGGAGGGCTTCTCACGGTGCTAAGCGTCCTCCCTGTTGACCAACATTGCATCTGGGAGATGACCTGTGGATCTACATATGGGCTTAGTCCCATTGTGTTGAGAGCCCAGCACCTTCTCTTGGTCAAAGATGAATATAGGTGTAAAGTAGTCACTTAGTTAGGCCATCAACATTCAGGGTAAAAAAAAATTGTATTTGTTTACAACTTTCTAATTATTTACTGCTTGTATTCATAATGATATGAAATTTACCACAATATGATGATTTCATAAACCATTTGCAGCCACCTAATACCAGAAAGACAGAAAAACATATACACCATACCACGTAATCAACCCAACTCAGTTCATGACGTTGAGGGAGCCCTTAAAATTTATCAATTTACACTAAGTTCAAAACATCTGTAGTCTTTGAGGACATAAGTTCCTGACTGCCTTAACCATGGGAAGTACTTGGGCTCAGCCCAGAAACTCATTGTGAGGAGTACCATGGAAACCCCAAAGTAGCTGGCCGCTGAGAGGAATTGTCAAGCAAAACGGGCAATGACCCCCACCGATTGAGTAGAAATGCCTGTGAGGAAAAAGCCAAGCGTTGTCTTCTGGAATTCTTGGTGGTCGAGTGACCACCTATAGCTAATAGGAAGACATTGAAACTGGGGTCCAAACATCATTCCCACCAGTTTGATACAATCTAACACAATTGATCCCCCACGCTCTTCCTCACACCTAAGAGGCAAACCACCACCATTCGGGACATTAAACTGACACCGTCAAAACCGCTCTCAATGACCTCTCACACCATCAGAAGGCCACACAGCCTCTGATTCAGATTCAGGCCCATATTAGTCTAAACTAGACATCCATACTGCACCATCAAGCTCCATGGCTGGTGCAAACCCAGATCCATTTTTCGGCATAGCCATAGATAGTGGACCCATGTCCACACCACAAGTTGTCAATAAAAATCCTGTAGGTGGCCCCAACATGGCCATGCAAACTATCATTAGTCAACTGTCACCACCCATAGTAACCAATCAGGCTGTCCCACCTGCATCACTTGCATGTAGTGGACCTTCCACATACACTACTCCTCCTGTCACACAGGGGGGCAGTGCCCCATCCACGTACACTGTCCCTCCTGTCACACATGGGGGTAGTGTCCCTTCCATCCACACTGTCCCTCACACCACATTTGTGGGCATTGACCCATCTACAATGGTGCCACCACAAATACCCCCAGCCATGTAGGTGCACTATGCACCTGCAAACCCCACCACCATCGTTGCCCCATATCACATTAACCTGGGGTCAAATCTACCTTTCATGGCTTGTCTTAACTTGCTTGATTTGGATATATTGACAAACGACCCCATTTTCCATCAAACCTTTTGGCCTCCCATGCCAACCAAGCTCCCATCAGACATTCCCAGGTTTGAAGGCAAGGCAGGGGAGTGTCCCCAAAATCACATTATGACATTTCATCTATGGTGCTCCTCAAATAGCATCGTAGATGACTCGATCAGAATAATATTGTTCCATCGCACCCTCACAGGTGCGGCATCCAAATGGTACATTGAGTTCCTGTAAGCCAAGTACCCAAATTTCAACTCTTTAGCTTTCATGTTCCTGTAATGTTTCCAACTCCCCGTCAGATATGATGAAGGGGAGGAGATCCTATTATCGTACTTCCAAAGCACTGCGACGCATATAACCGGCCACATCCATGAGTGGCAGCGACGTTGTAGTTTGTGCAAAATCCAACTTGATGATAGGATCTTCTTGGATTGGTTCCTTAAGACCTTGCTCCTGCCCATAGAAAAGGACATCTCATCTGAACGTCCCCAATCTGAAGAGGAGGCCATACTGAAATCCCAATAGTTTGACCTGATCTACGCTCAGTTTGGATATCTGTACATCGTCATTCTAGATGCTCCCCTCTTGGGCACCTCCTACCGGGATGCACCGTGGGCATCCCATGTTGCGGATGACATCATAGGCTTGGTCTCCCAACAACCACAACACCGTTCGACAACACCTACTGTTACACCACAACCAAGCAACACTACTAGTGTTGCTTACCAAAACCAAACTCCATACTATGCCAGAATGATGTCCCAGTCCGGATCAACAACTTCCTACACACGACCTGCGCCACCATAGCAGGTTCAAGCCATGGCATGGCCAACACAGCAGTAAGTGGGGAAAATTCCCACATTTGTGGCACCACAGCCCACCCAAATTTATTATGCACCACTAGTGCAAGCAGTTCAAGCCCCAATCCCTGCTCAACCCGATCCATTGGGACAAGTATTTGCACAACAAAATCGTCCCAACTAGCCTGCCCCCAAAAATCAACAAGGGCAAGCTATAAATAATCAGCCCCAGAACCAAGCCAATAACCAACCATAGGGAGGCAGTCAACAACCAAACCCTCCCAACAATGCCATGGTAAACCGACCCACCCAAAACCCCCCACGACAAAATGCACCAAGGCGCAACGCTTTGTTGCGCACAAACCAAACTTGCACACTTTGCGATGTCTATGTGAACTACACATTTGAGTGTACCCTCATGGGTCATGCTAAGCAGGCCATTCAGAATGAGGCCCAATAGGCCGCCAACGCTACGAACCAAGCCCAACCCAACTTGGCACCACAAGGACCTCCCCCCATGGTGCTTCAAAACCCACTACTAGTCCAAGGATTGGTGGAAACCACACCCCTTCCCCAGGCCAATCTCAATGCTCTAGGGGCACCTCCCACGGTAGAAACAGGTGTCCACCACCCGCTAGCCATGACGACTGAAGAGGTTAACCTACAAACCGGATGGAATCAGTACGGTACCACCACCGAACCTGCTGACACATCAGCAACATCTACGTCCAAAACATTCAACCTACCTCTTCAGTTACCCCCATTCCCCCGCCCCCCATATGATGAGTGGCCAACAATGCCACAACTAGAGCTGTTGTCAGCTATAGCATTGTGGATGATTTTCCCCAAACACCAACGGCCATGTCCACTCTGGAGGTACTCAAAATGTGCCCAATGTAGTGGAAAGTGTTACTAGCTGCCCTTAGGGCCGTAGACCCCTCTGACTCCAAGTTGATCACATTCGACATGGAGAATGGAGAACCACGCATGCCATCCACCATTGCCTTCCAAATCCCAATGTCTATCTAGAATTTGGTCATGCACCGGTGCATAGTGGATGAGGGGGCATCCACGTGCGTTATGTCCACCCTAGTTTGGAAAAAACTTGGATCCCTAATTCTGCAACCATCCTCCACAACTCTACGGGATTATGATGGCCATCACACTAAAGCCCAAGGATTCCTCCCCCATGTCCTGATCACATTAGCCAGGAAGACAGTGCTGATCGACATAGATGTCATCAACACTCAACTAGACTATAACCTTCTCCTTGGAAGAAGTTATAGGTACGCCATGAAAGCAGTCGCATCAACTGTCTTCCGTCTCATGATGTTTCCTCACGAAGGGAAGATCATAACGGTTGATCAACTCACTTATCATGATCTACAAGGGTTAACAGTACCTACCAACATTATCCCTACCATCACCACCATTGATCCACAAGGGACAACCACACACACCAATGTCGTCCCTGCAATCAATACCATGGTTGACAACACACCTACCTCCCCATTGTTGAATGTGGGTCCTAGGTTGTTTTCCAATACCACCATGACGGCTCATTTCCGCTTAGTGTCACCACCACAGACACAAAATGAGACTGCATACTTATGCATGGTCTCATCTAGCACCGCTGCATCCAAACAACAAGCGCAGCCGCAACCCCAACCCCAACCCCAACCCCAACACCGTCCGTAGCTGCAACACCAACAACAACTGCAACATCATCTACAGTAGTAGTGTTTCATGCAGTCGCAACCACAATCACATCCCCACATACAACCAGGAGGGATTTATATGGGCTCATCACCAGTCCATATGATTCCCTTCCTCTTTCCCCCACCTAGGGTCATGAGCAAGCTGGTAATGGCCACCTTAAGCCTACCTAACTTCACATTGGGAATTTCGGTATGGTATCTTGATCCACTAGCTCAACCACCAATGCCCCAGGTATTTTTAACCCCGGTGCAACCCATTGCGGTGGAGTCTCACCCTCCACCCGGCCCTCAAAAGCCAACCGCCGCACCTGCACCGCCCCACCCAAAAAGGGCTAGCGACAAGAATGTGAAACCTACCTCAGAGCCACGATAAGTCCCACCTTGCACCATCTGCAAGAAATAGGGCCACCCAACTCAGAATTTCCCTGAAATCCCAATGATCCGTGCGCATTTGGATGCCATGGATACAAACAAAAGCATCCCTGTGGTCTAACTCCCAACCGCCCCGATGGTCAGAAATAAGGTATTGAGAACAAAACATGCTTGTACCCTTTGCAGTTTGTATGGACATTACTCTCACCATTGCCAAGAATTGCCTGAGTTTTGAATGGCTCTAGCTGACCTCTGTCAACATTCCCTTGAGTCTGAGATCACCTTGATCGAAGAAGTCCACCCCCCACCGCCTTCTTCAGACACCATGTCCATTTGCATGATGTCTAGTTCAACTGACCCGATTATCTCTGCCTCCAACGATGGTCCATCGGACCTGTCTCTTCATTGCTTTTACAATGATGAGGAGATACTTGAAGCTCTGACTGCCTTGGAATACCCATGGGACGACATGAACCATCACTTGTTCTTCTTTCCCGAAGAACTTGTGTTGCAGTCTGACCAGTTTTTTGTGGAGACCAAAGATTTCATTCACGAGAAAGTCGACTGGTTCAAGAATCCCATTCTGGCTCTAGACACCTTCAAAGAAGGGAACATGGCCAACATCTTACCCACTGTCAAAATCAACTTCTCAACCAATCCTGAGATTGTTGAAGAAATCATGCTGGGGGCATCTTGCTCCCTGAAAGAGGTTGCTGCCTACAAAGCTCTCTTCAAAGAATTCTACGATATCTTTGCCTGGTCATACACTGAAATGCCCAGGTTGGATCCATTAATTGTGGAGCACCACATCGACACTTGGCCTGATGTGGCCCCCGTATGACAAAAACAACGGCTCATCCATCCTTCCAAAGTGGTCGCGGTTAAAGCCGATATAGAGAAGCTGCTCACAGCCGGCTTCATCTACCCCATTGCCTACACTACTTGGGTTTCTAATCCTGTTCCTGTGAATAAAAAACAGGGTACCATTCGCATTTGCACATACTTCCATGACCTCAATGGGGCGTGTCCCAAAGACAACTTCCCAACACCCTTCATCGATCAGATCATCGATGCATGCGCCCGACATGAGGCCTTTTCCTTCATGGACAGATTTTTCAGCTATAACCAAATACAAATCTAGAAAGAAGACTGTTATAAGATGGCATTCACAACCCCATGGGGCACATTCGCATATCGAGTCATGCCCTTTGGCTTGATAAATGATGGATCCACTTTCCAGCGTGCCATGACACATTGCTTCCGCGACCTCGTTCACATCATGTTGGTTTGTCTAGACAACCTTATTGCGCAGTCGCAGAAGCAAACACAACACATAGACGACCTGCGACAAGTCTTCCTACGATGTCGCAAGTACAAAATCGGCTTGGACCCTTTCAAGTGTGTTTTCTGTGTCCCAGTGGGCCATCTACAAGAATTCATCGTGTCACACAAAGGAATGACCACTGATCCCTAGAAAGGCCAAAAGAATTTCCCTCTAACGTCACCCCTTTGAGTGATGGCAATACAACTTGTATTATAGTCTTTCTCCTTTTTTGTTTTACACATTTTTCAAAAGTGAGTCTTATGTATCGTTTCCCCTCATTGCTCTAGATGGATTACACCTCAAACCGGTATACGGGATTCACTGATGGAGCAAGCAGATGGTCTCCAAACCTCGCCTCGGCTGCATGGGTCATCTACTCCCCATCGCATGAGTTGAACCATATCAATGGAATATGAATGGGCAATGCGACCAACAACCAAGATGAATATGATGGTGTCAATGGTCTCTTGGCCGCCGCTCTTCAGTTAGGCATTCACCATCTCGATGTCTTCTTAGACTCCCAGCTGCTTTTTTCTTAGTTGAACAACTACTATCGGGTACGTGGTCCTTGCCTCTTTAGAAATTTCCTACGCACTAAACAGATGGTTAGACCATTTGAATCCATCACATTCAGACATGTTTCCAGAAACCTCAATAGTGTCACAGACCAAATGGCTAATGATATTCTAAACTGGCACATTCATAATCACATACAGGGAGCATACAACCATAACATCATGCATAATCATATCCAAAAATACACACACAAGTGTAATAATACATCATATAGGCATTTTCATTTCACGTCATCATAAAAATACTAACATAATAAAACCATAAAAGCACATCCATGTGCATCAAAAATATATATATAAATCGATCAGTTGCATGTCCAAAACATGTCCAATACAAAATGAGAAGCCACATATGCTTTCTCAGCAGGATATACATCACAACACAAAAAATACTAAGTGCACCAACGCACTAGGGACAGCCCCACTGGGCTGCTAATCTGAATCAAACTCATCATCTGACTCAGTATCATCATCTTCCTCAGAAGACTCATCCTCCGCAAGAAGATCACCTCTCGCCGCCTGACGAACTTGCTCACAGGACATAGCCATCCTCCTCATCACAGCAGTCCACTCGAGAGGAAAACTATGAATAGAAGTGATCAAATCGTTTCTCAGATGTTGCCACCCATCATCAGAGATCCCAGTAGCAAGCCGCTCTAGATGCGGCAGCAGGTCATCCATCTCCTGCCGTCGCTTGCGAGGGTTCCCAGCAGGAATCACCGTAGGAGCTATGGTAACTACCCGCCTCCGATTCCAGGGCGGTGGGCGAGGACCAATATTTACATATAAAAATAAGGACACCATCAGTCCATACATATCACACATACAACTATCAACCAGCTCAAAATACACTATGTATAAATATGAACACAAAAACATCACGCATACATACTAGCCTCCCAACGCCTGGCTGGGAGGTTGGGGCATCTCAGGGTCCCCATGATAGTCCATACCCACGTACGGGTACTCCTCGATCACCATTGGAAGTTGTCACCACTACTCTAACAACTCCTTAGTAAAAAAGCAGCCCACTCTGCCGCCACCGTCTCGGATCATCATCTGGCACCACCGATACATCCGTGGCTCCCATGGACCACTATCCTACACAGCCTGGTGCGGATGCAGTGTAGGTACTTTCTCAAAAAAGAAAGCACACAGGAAGGAGCAAAAAAAAAATCCTGCCCCAGATGTCTTCAACTTGTTCAGCTGCCGTCGAATAGCCTGAAGATACATCTGGCCTCATCCATAGTACATGCTCCCTATAGCACACTCTACTAGCTGAAGCTGTCCTCCAAAGATCTTGTGGCTCCCCTTGGAACCCAAGATGCACAATAGTAATGTCACCACCACCCATGTTGACAGATCCTCGATGTCACACATAAGGATATAGGATCCACACACATATGCCATAGCATAACAGTTCCTGTCACATAGCTCCTCCAATGTCTCCCCCTAAGACAACATCGGTGCCAAGTCACTGAAAACTCCCAACATAGGGAGCCCAGTCATAAAGTATACATCCGCCAGTGTGATCTCAATCTGTTGGCCCTAAAAGAGGAATGCCTCCTCATCAACATCCCAAAAAATCACCAGTGTTTGTAGAAGCAAACCCAAGCTCTTCATGAGGGGTATCCTCATGAACTTTTGCAATCCGCAACAGGCCAATGTATCTCTCACATTCCCATCTCGTAATGATGCCTCCCGGAGGTCTTTCAAATCTCTCTCTCGCCACTTGATCTCAGCCTTCCTACATAAGGAAAAACCCTGATTTCAGCCATAGCTCTCATAAAAAAACACCCCTTAGAGGCCAAGCCGTACCTGTTTGGGCAAAATAAGCAACTAGGTCTTTCAAAAATGCCCCACAGATGCGACCAGGTCACTCCTTTTCCTTTGAAATGTGTGACTTGGCTCCATGAAACCCCAAAATGCTCATGGAGGACCTCCGGGTGACCAAATTCAGAATGTTAACCACTAAAAAGATGAGATTCAGTGAGAGCTCTTACCTGGAAGTCACAAAACTTGAAACCATCGGTCGGATCAGGAGAAATAAGCAAATGAATATTTAGGGCCCACCTCTCCAACTCCACAGTGAACAGTGACAATGACACCTCACCAAGTGGACCCCACCCTTATATAGGCCCCAATTGACCTAATTTCCTCCAATCGACATAACAGGACCATACAGACTCCATTTGAGACGTTGTTCATGCCACTGGTTTCAGATTTCCGCCCTTTATCTCTTTATGAGACCATCGTCTCATGTTTAACAAATAAATTTCGGGGCCTTTTCCCAAAATTCACCTCGATATACAAGCCACAACATTGTGATACAAGTGTCTAAGGACCTATACTTGAATCACTATTGCCTCCTGCTACTCATGCGGGTTTTCAGGCCACCTCTTGTTAAGGGTCACCATTTCTCTTTTTTTTTTTGTATTTTAACACAATTTCCTTCTCCATCCACTGCACCTTACACGGGTCTCTGGACCACTGTCCACAAAACAATTTATTTTTCTTGCATGTATTCGGAATATAAGTGCCCCCAGAATTTCACTCACATCACATGTAGTCAAGTCCGTCCACCACAACTCACACACAGCTCTCCTGAACTCTGTTCGAGAGCCACCTCAGTTTGTGTGCCTCTACCACACTGACTCATGAGCCTCTGCTGCAATCTATCCCCTGCATGTATTGGTATGTTTGAGAGCCTTCTGCTCTATCCATACTACGTGGATGACCTTTGGACCTGTAACACCCCGGTTTTGACCCCATTGCATTAGATGTTAATGATGATGTATATATTGTAAATGATCATGGTGTGGAGCTAAAGGCCAAGGCCCCACCGTTGATCGGTTATGCTATGTTTTGGATTTAAATTGTCACCAATGGTATATCGAGGCATGCGACATATATTATGCTTGTCATCATGTAAATATGCATCTATAATTAATTAAATGAACCCGACCAAGTACGATTGCAGCAACTAAAATGAGAAAAGGGAATGATTTTCACAAGGATAAGGGTGGGGAAATTGCTAAACCTTGGCCAATGAGAGAAAAACCCATGTGCCATCTTCCCTTGTTTTATTCCAACCACTTTCATTAAAAATGGCTGGTGGTGGTTGAGGCAGTTAATGGTCTTTGGGAGTGGGGTGGCAGGACTGTCAGTCCTCACCCACATGCACACTCCACCACGGTTGACTTCACAATGGAGGAAACCACCGTCCTCACGCACAGGGAATTTTCCACTCTCCCCGTGACATTGCTGTTTCTCATGCACTTCCAATTTCACATCCTCTCTGTAGGCTGTTTGTCCTCACGCAGGAGTGGACGTTTTCTCACGCTCACGCACAGGATTTTATGGTTTTCACCCACGTAGTTTTTACTCTGTGGATTGGTGGATGGTTTGGCTGTATCCTTTCCTCACAGACTGATTTGTGAGTCCTTCGTTGTTGTTTAATTCACGCACAGGCTGGGAGACTGTAATTTCTTCCTCAGCGTGGTCTATGTGTGTTTTCCCGGTGACTACCTTTCCCAAGGACGGGTTGTTGTTTTCCCCATCTTGTGAGGCGCGTCCACTGATGCATTTTGGGGACTGTTAATTTCCCCAGGCTGTGAGCTACGGTGCTGCTATGTTTTGGGAATTGCTGTAGATGGTTTGGAATTGTCTTCCCTGTTTAAGCTGTGACAGCTAAATGATTGCATGAGTACAATAGTTGGTCTTCGGACTGTATTGGGAGTAGGGATGGGGGCTTGGTTTGCTTGATAAACCTGGTGGATGGAAACCACACCGACAGAGCTAGAGGGTTGGCATTCTTCTCCATCACCCCTAAATAGCACTGGAAGGGAATACAGGGCCTAAGGGACTATGTAGCAGAGAAGGGAATGATTCCTTGTGTTGGGTGGGGTGCGTGTCTTAGAGATCAGGCTAGTTCTGGTGTGGGTGTTCTAGGCTCTGTAATGAGCTCACCAGCTTAGAATTTAGCCTTTCCCTAACTCTTGGATGGCCTGATAAACCCAACTGTGTTGGATTGGCTGTGTTTTGTGTATCCCTGGCTATGTGTAAGCCTGCTTGTTCCCTTATTCCTTGGAGAATCATGCCCAGCTCAGGGGTGGCAGCGTTGCTGAGAGATTAAGGAGCATGCTGGCCTATGGTTGGGTGGAACGTTGCAACAACGTAGCTGGTTGTGGAGCGAGTTCTTATAAGATAAGTTATCTTGCCCATTTTTACTTGTGCAACCATAATTTATGTTAATGAATGTAATGAACATGTTGAGTGAATGCTTGTGTGAATGCATGTTGATTCCGCTGTGCATGATAAATAACGATAGCTGTGTATGATGAACAATGGAATTGTGCATGTTTTACCTTAATGCATTCCCTGTAGCATTTTGTTTACCCAATTTTATTCATGTACATGTTCATGGGCTCTTAGCCCGCATGGTTAACGCCATGGTGATCGCGTCCTCTTCGTCGGTTGGAGGCATGGGGATGTGACAGTATGGTATCAGAGCCTCAGGTTGCAACAATGGACCTCTATGGGCCAAGAAGGAGCAACTGATAGAGGTTGTATCTCATTTTGCCCAGCAGAAATTAGTTGACGACTGGTAGAATTCAAAAGAAAATGGTCTAAGTGTGGAGCGGTTGGGCCACTAGTGGGGAGGACTTCTGCCGTTGCGGAAGAGCTAGGTAGAAGGACTTCCACTGTTGCGGAAGCACTAAGTGAAAGCATGCCTGCTGGAACAGTTTGGAGAAAGCCATGAAAAGTTCGTCCAAGTGTTCCGCATCAGAACAATTAGCGAAAGGGACTTCCGCCGTTGTGGAAGCCAAAAGCCCTAAGGCTTTCGATGTGGAAAGACTGCCGACGCCGGGAGTTGAAATTTTTCTAAGTAAACATCTGCCAAATTGGAAGAAATAGTTGTTTGGTGTGCCACCATTGTGGAAGCCAAAGTCACTAGGCTTCTGATGATAAAGACTGCCGACGCCGATCGGAAGAAGAAAGTGGTTCATCAGCTGCCGTTGTGGAAGTGAAATCACTAAAGCTTCCGACCAGAAAGGCCACCGATGCCAAAAAAGTTTAAGTCCATGCTGATCGGAAGAAGAAAGTGTTCTGTGAGCCGCCGTTGTGGAAGTGAAAGCACTAAGTCTTCTGACGAGAAAGACTGCCGACGCCGATCGGAAGAAGAAAGCGTTCCATGAGCTGCCGTTGCAGAAGCCAAAGCGTTAAGTCTTCCGATGAGAGAGACCGCCAAAACATCAGAATTATTAATGGTTCCAAGAGCCACCCTTGCGGAAGAATTGGTGGTTCCAAGAGCTGCCGTTGCGGAAGAATTAGTGGTTCCAAGAGCCGCCATTGCGGAAGAATTAGTGGTTCCAAGAGCCGATTCTGCGGGAGATTTAGTGAAAAGGGGAGCCGATTCCACGAGAGATTTAAGGGAAATAAGATCCGATTCAATAGTGAAATGGGATTCGATTCTACAAAGAGATAATGCTGGGTTTTCAGTAGGATTTCTTAATGAATTTTGATCATTTTTCAGTGGCTTTTCAGTGGATTTTCATGGGCTGAGAAGGAGAAAGAGGCAGCAATTTCATGCGCCAGATTGCGCGAAAACAAATGGTTTACAAAAAAAAACGAGGGCGCTGCCCTCGACCCGCCCTATAGTGGCGGAAGCCACAAGGGGGCAAGCCCCCTTGACCCGCATCATCCCCTTTAGACAGACGTTCTTGAGGAAGAAAATTCTATGTTTGGGTTAACTAGTAATTTTATGTTTATTCCAGGAAAAGGTAATTAATGCTGGTTTATATCAATGTTATGCATCTAACATTTGTGTTATTAACACGTTTGCAGAATCATAGTCACTTTCAAGGGAAGTATTCCAGGTAGTGCAGTTTGGTAAGTAAGTGGTGGTTCAGATTTGAGAACCCATGATAGATATGATGCTCAGGATTCCTACGAGCGAGCAGAAGATGCCATGGGAGAAAATTCCCGTAATAGAAATGATGACATAGAGTCTAATGGAAGGATATTCCAAGAGACACCGTCATATGTTGCAGCCACCATGAGAAGCTTGATCAAATCCCAGGAAGAGCAGCATCAGTTGAATGCTGCAATGCTGCAGAGTTTGACAGAATTGCAAAGGAAGATAGATTCTGGACGAGGTACAACAAGACCGGAAGGTAGTAAGAGCAGTACTAGGAGGAGGAGAAGGACTACTAGTGGATCATCTGATTCTGAAGAATCCAACGGGGATTCAAGTTCTTCTTCTCATAAAAGGAAAAGAAAGAGACACCATAGAGATTGCTCTCAGGATGAATTTAAAAAGGAAAAACCTCCTACATTCGATGGTGAGGTAAAGAATGGACAAGAGGTTGAGGCTTGGCTTCTTGGGATAAAGAAGTACTTTCAAGTGCATGACTATTCAGGAAACATGAAGGCAAGAGTTGCCATATTCAATCTGAATGGAAGAGCATCCATTTGGTGGGAACACTTCAAGCAGGTAAAGAGGATCAGTGAAAGGAAACTTAAGTGGAAACAGTTCAAGAAGTATTTCAAGCAGAAATACCTATCTGATAGGTATTATGATGACAAGATTAAGGAGTTCCATGAGTTGAGGTTGGGACAGCAGACCATGGAAGAGTATGAAAATAAGTTTTTGGAGCTATTGAGGTATGTTCGATACATCAGAGATGAAAAGGTGAAGGTCCAGTGTTTTCTGAGTGGATTACCTTAGTCTTACAAAGATAGAATTGAGTTTTATGAACCTATAACTCTTGAAGAAGCAATAAGAAAAGCTAAGTATTTCTATGAGCAAAGCAAAGGTAAGCCAAATTACCATAAGGCATGGAGAGACAAGAAGAATGAGAAGTTCGACCAAAGGAAGAAAGGTTTCAAACCTTCTAGCTTCAGGAATCAACAGAAGCAGCCATCTCAAGTTGCGAGTAAGCCAGTTGGAGTGACAGGAGAAAAGCCTAAATATCCACAACAGAGTAGAGGGCCATTTCAATGTTGGAAATGTGGAGGACCCCACATGCGCAGAAATTGTCCACTCGAGAATGAGAGTGCAAGGCCAACTTATAATGTTCAAGAAGTAGAAACAGTGGGTCAAGTAGCAAGGGAAGTTCCTAGGATCTACGCAGCATTGGAGGACCGTCAAGCAGATCACCAGTCAATTGTAGTTGAAGTAGCGGGTAAGATTTCCGAGCAATTTGTTTCTATTTTGATTGACCCTGGTTCTACGCACAGTTACATTACTCCTAGAGTAGTGGAGATTTGTGCTTCTAAGAAAGTAAAGCATAGGAAGTCTTGGTTAGTTCAGCTAGCCATTGGAACTAAGAGAAAGGTCAGTGAAGTGGTTGAGAAATGTCCATTGGTCATGGATGGATTGGCCACGTGTGTAGATCTGAATGTTCTACCGCTTGGTTCCTATGATGTTCTCATTGGGATGGATTGGTTAGGAGCTCATAGGGTGAAGCTTGATTGTTACAATAAGACTTTTGAATGCATGAATGAAGAAGGGAACCTCGTGGTTGTGAAAGGTATTCCAAAGGTAATTTCAGTCCGACAGGTTTCAACAATGCAATTAAAGAAGTTCTGTAGGAAGGGTTTCCAGTTGTATGCAGCTCATATTTTGGAGGAAACGAGAGATGAAAATCCTAGGTTGATGACATTCTTGTTTATTCTAAGAATGAGGAAGAGCATGAAGATCATTTGATATTGACATTGCAATTGCTCAGGGAGCATCAGTTATATGCAAAATTGAGCAAGTGTGACTTCTATAGGGATAGAATTCAGTATTTGGGTCACATTATCTCGAAAGAAGGTATATCTGTGGACCCTGAAAAGATTGAAGCCATTATGAATTGGCCTACTCCAAGAAATGTGATAGATGTAAGATATTTCATGGGACTTGCAGGATACTACAGGAGATTCATTGAGGGATTCTCCAAAGTTGCACATGCCATCACTTCTTTACAAAAGAAGGGGATGAGGTTCAAATGGACATCGAGGTGTGAAGAAAGCTTTCAGTGGTTGAAGAACCTTCTCACCAGTGCACCAGTATTGAAAGTTGCATATCCAGAGAAAGATTTTTTGGTATGTACCGATGCATGCGGACAAGGGCTTGGAGGAGTCCTTATGCAAGACAACCACGTGATATGTTATGAGTCGAGAAAGCTGAAGGAACATGAGGTAAACTATGCCACTCATGATCTAGAGCTTGCAGCCATAGTACATGCTCTCAAGATGTGGAGACATTATTTGATGGGTAGAAGATTTGAGCTCAGAACAGACCATTGTGGTTTGAAGTATCTATTTGTTCAGCCTACTTTGAATGCTAGACAAGCAAGATGGCTGGAATTTTTATGTGAGTTTGATTTTGAAATCAAGCACATAAGGGGAAAAGAGAATAAGGTAGCTGATGCACTCAGCATGAAGATGCAAGGAATTCATGTGGCATCTCTTAGTATTTTCTAATCATATTTGAGGCAACAGATTGTTGATCATGTTGTCGGAGATGAATTGTATGAGCAGGTAAAAGACAAATTGCAGCAGCAAAGTCTTGAGAAGAGGCATGAGGGATATAAATTGGAAGAAGATGGACTTCTTACTTATAAAGGTAGAATTTATATTCCGAATGTAGCAGAGTTGAGGAGAGTTGTTATGGATGAAATCCATCAAGCTCCATATTTTGGTCACCCAGGATATCAGAAGAAAATTGCTACAGCTAGAAAGCAGTACTTTTGGCCAGGAATGAAAAAGGATATGGCTGAATACATTTCAAGGTGTATGAAATGTCAGCAGGTAAAGGTTGAGCATCAACATCCAGTAGGTTTGTTGCAGCCTTTGCCAGTTCCAAAATGGAAATGGGAAGTTATTTCCATGGATTTTATTACAGGATTGCCAATGACTTGGAGGCAACATGATTACATCATGGTTGTGGTAGACAAGTTGACTAAGGAAGCACATTTTATACCGGTTAAATCTACGCATCACACGGATGACATTGCCAAGATCTTCATGAAGGAGATATTCAAATTGCATGGATTGCTGAAGGCAATAGTCTCTGACAGAGATGTCAAGTTCACTTCCAACTTTTGGAAGGGGTTGTTTGCATATTTGGGTACAAAGATAAATTTCAGCACTACATACCATCCTCAGACAGATGGTCAGATAGAGAGAGTTAATCAGGTGCTTGAAGATATGCTTCGCATGTACGTGATGGACAAACCAACCAAGTGGGAGGATTACTTGCACTTGGTAGAGTTTTCTTATAACAATGGACAGCAGGCATCCTTGGGGATGAGCCCGTATGAAGATTTGTATGGAAGAAGGTGTAGGACACCAGTGACTTGGGATAATCCAGTGAACAGGATTGTTCTTGGGCCAGAATTGCTCAAGGAAATGGAGCAAGAGGTCGTAAAGATTAGGTAGAATCTGAAAGTAGCACAGGACAGATAGAAAAGCTTCGCAGATAAGCATAGGGTGAACATGGATTTCAGTGTTGGGGATCATGTTTACCTCAGAGTGATGGCAAGGAAGAGTTCCTTGAAACTTGGAAGTTGTGTCAAGTTGTCACCTAGATACTATGGGCCATTTGAAGTTCTTGAAAGAATAGGGCCAGTTGCATATAGACTTGCATTTCCTGCTAGCACTAGAGCTCATAATGTTTTTCATGTTTCTTTGCTTAAGAGATATGTACATGATCCTAACCATGTGATAAATTGGGATGTGATTCAGGTGGAACTCGAGGGAGAGTTCCGAATCGAGCCAATGCGCATCCTCGACAGGAAGATCACCATGCTCTGGAACCGAGCCATAGGGCAGGTAAAGGTGCAATGGGAGCACTACGGACCTGAAGAGGCCACTTGGGAGCTGGAGGATGCCATGCGATTGGCACATCCATTTTTGTTCAATTTTGCGGAACATTGAGGTGATAATAGTGTAGCATTTTGTTCAATTTTGTAAAGCACTAAGGACAATGCTATTGAAGGGGGAGGGGAATGTAACACCCCAGTTTTGACCCCATTGCATTAGATGTATATATTGTAAATGATCATGGTGTGGAGCTAAAGGCCAAGGCCCCACCATTGATCGGTTATGCTATGTTTTGGATTTAAATTGTCACCGATGGTATATCGGGGCATGCAGCATATATTATGCTTGTCATCATGTAAATATGCATCTATAATTAATTAAATGAACCCGACCAGCTACGATCGCAGCAACTAAAATGAGAAAGGGGCATGATTTCAACAAGGATAAGGGTGGGGAAATTGCTAAACCTTGGCCAATGAGAGAAAAACCCATGTGCCATCTTCCCTTGTTTTATTCCAACCACTTTCATTAAAACTGGCTAGTGGTGGTTGAGGCAGTTAATGGTCTTTGGGAGTGGGGTGGCAGGACTATCAGTCCTCACCCACACGCACACTCCACCACGGTTGACTTCACAATGGAGGAAACCACCGTCCTCACGCACAGGGGCATTTTCCACTCTCCCCACGACATTGTTGTTGCTCACGCACTTCCAATTTTGTGTCCTCTCTGTAGGCTATTCATCCTCATGCAGGAGTGGAAGTTTCCTCACGCTCATGCACATGATTTTCTGGTTTTCACCCATGTAGTTTTTCCTCTGTGGATCGGCGGATGGTTTGGCTGTATCCTTTCCTCATGGACTACGCACAGGCTGGGAGACTGTAATTTCTTCCTCGGCATGGTCTATGTGTGTTTTCCCGGTGACTGCATTTCCCAAGGATGGGTTGTTGTTTTCCCCATGTTGTGAGGTGCGTCCATTGATGCATTTCGGGGACTGTTAATTTCCCCAGGCTGTGAGCTGTGTTGTTGCTACGTTTTGGGAATTGTTTTAGATGGTTTGGAATTGTCTTCCCTGTTTAAGCTGTGACAACTAAATGATTGCATGAGTGCAATAGTTGGTATTCGGACTGTATTGGGAGTAGGGATGGGGCCTTGGTTTGCTTGATAAACCTGGTGGCTGGAAACCACACCGACAGAGCTAGAGGGATGGACTTCTTCTCCATCACCCCTGAATAGAACTGGAAGGGAATGCAGGGCCTGAGGGACTGTGTAGCAGAGAAGGGACTGATTCCTTGTGTTGGGTGTGGTGGGTGTCTTAGAGATCAGGCTAGTTCTGGTGTGGGTGTTCTAGGCTCTGTAATGAGCTCACCAGCTTAGCATTTAGCCTTTCCCTAACTCCTGGATGGCCTGATAAACCCAACTGTGTTGGCTTAGCTGTGTTTTGTGTATCCCTGGCTATGTGTAAGCCTGCTTGTTCCCTTATTCCTTGGAGAATCATGCCCAGCTCGGGGGTGGTAGCGTTGCTGAGAGATTAAGGAGCACATTGGCCTATGGTTGGGTGGAACGTTACAACGATGTAGCTGGTTGCGGAGCGAGTTCTTATAAGATAAGTGATCTTGACCATTTTTACTTCTACAACCATAATTTATGTTAATGAATGTAATGAACATGTTGAGTGAATGCTTGTGTGAATGCATGTTGATTCCGCTGTGCATGATAAATAATGATAACTGTGTATGATGAACAATGGCATTGTGCATGTTTTACCTTAATGCATTCCCTGCAGCATTCTATTTACCCAATTTTATTCATGTACATGTTCATGGGCTCTTAGCCCGCATGGTTAACGCCATGGTGATCGCGTGCTCTTCGTCGATCGGAGGCATGGGGATGTGACAGGACCACTGTCCACCATCCTGACATAGGGCAATGTATGTGCCACCACAATCGATTGACCATACTGGAGTTTCGTTTAAGCTCTTTTCTGACTCCTAAAAACAATGAAAAGATAGCCGAGCGTAACTGATTCCTTTACTGCTCTCTAAAGTATAGGAAAGGGAATCTACATTGTCTTGTTTACCTCCTTTTGCAGACCATGTAGACCATTAAATGAAAAGGACCACCTTGGCATATTCAAGCCAAGACCATTCCCCTCTGCATACTTTTATGCTTTCTCGGGTAGAGGGGACACACTTTACAAAAAATATCACCATGGGTTGTCGTTAAGCTCTTTTCCATCCTTCTCATCAAGAAAGGATTGCCGAGCAAAATTGGTTTTGTTCATGCTCGTAAAATTATTTGAATGACCATCCAGTCAGTACAAGTTTAACCTTTTTCGTCCTGATTGGACTACCAACGGTAAAGAAGTCTCTCATCCCCTACAGGATGGGCAAGCTCTCCTATGTATACTTTTATCCTTTTTCAGGCACAGGAGACTACCAACGAAAAAGATCCCCCACTAGAGTCTTCTTCGTGCTTTCAAACTCTCTAAAATTGAAAGCACCATCAAGCATTACTTTCTCGGGCTCACCAAAAATCTGTGAGATCGTACCATAATAGTGTCCCTAGACACCACCCCACAGAAACTAGTTTGGCAGCATTCCCCCTTTGGGTCTCCTTTGTTCAGAGTACTCTGCATTGTGTCTTCCTTGGATCCCATCAATATCAAAAGCGTCTACCTCCTCCAAGTATTTCCCATTTGCAGTGACATTCCCGGTATTATAGATATGATCCCATTCCCATGAGTCAAGTTTCATTTGCTGCCTGGTCTGCCCTACCATTATACTCTAAACGAAGGAAGTTTGAGTTTGCCACATTCCTCTTGCCCCTGTTCAATTCTTTCCCTCCCCCTCCCCCCCCATTCAGTGGGTCAGTTCGTAGATTGTCTCACACCTTTTGGTTAGTACCCTCATGCTCCTGGTCAAGGAAACATCATTGCCTTGACTAGGGGTAGGTATCCCTCTGTCGATGACAACACACATATTCCAGAGGATAGACCCAGAGGTCCCTGTATCCCAGTTTAATTAACCTCATTGATGAGTTCCTTGGACCACTTGAGAGGAGTCCTTAGTGCCTCTTGGGATGGTTTTTTCTCATGTGCTCGACTTCAACTACATCATCGCACCATTGAGATTTGTACAGGGTTTGGTCCGTGCAATATTTGGTCGAAGACCCCGGATGTCACTTGACTCTAGCACAGTGATGAGTCTAGTCGAGGGACCTAAACAGGTTATGTCCCTTGTGATTTCTGGGTTGTGTTGGAGACAGCGTTCAAAAGCCCCAGGAGTGCTTCTATATAGATTTATGATTGATGTAGCATACTTGTACCACAGAGACTCTGATTCTCAATCAGCGAGTCCATATAGCTATGTATCATCCCAGATCCAGTAGGCCATCATTCATGAATATATAGCATTCCATGAGAATTCCATGGGTCCAATGTACCATATCAGTATTGTATTCAGCCTCACATTGAGGTAGCCATTATTGTACCATCACTTGTATATGACCGGCTCTTGTATTTTAGAGCATAGATCAAATTATTATTTTGACATTGTCACAAGCATGGGGATTATCGCATCGTCCATATACATGTCACACATTATTTGTATCTCACCCATTGATGGGAACCATATTAATACAAAAACCAAAATCCACCATGCCCCAACCCCGGAAGCACCACCTCTACGCATCAAATCCTATGATGTCCATTGGCCATATGATGAGCTCTTGCCCTCACACATCAGGGAGCAATCTGTTAACTCAAAAAATTCCTCACTTAGCTCTACATGGCCTACACCACCCAGGGACACCCATACATGACCTTCGTAACACCCCATTAGACCCCCACACCCTCAAAAAGGCTTAAGAATGAAGAAAAGGGCTTAAAAACCCCAAAAAGGAGCCTAAATAACTCTCCTAGGGGCCAAAGACTCCAAAAAGGGGATAAAACCCCTCAAAGGAGCCTAAAACCCTAAAAGGAGCTTAAGTTAGGGCAGAAGGGGATAAATCCTAGACCAAGGGCTTAAAACCCTAAAACCCCAAAAAAGCTATAAAAGTAGGGTGGGGGGTCACTCTCAAAACACTCCTCTCTTGCATACTGTTATGCTGCCCATGGATTCCTTGAGACCTCTTTGCCTCTCAAGCCACCCACATCCCCCTTTCTTCCACTCATCTTCCCCATTGAGCCATAGCTCCTCCATTGCTGAGTGAGATAGGGAGGTGCTTTTTCTAGCCAGGGCATGGTGGCTCATTTCACCAAAGGAGAGGTATAACATAGTATTGTTTATATGTTTGCTTTGTTAGTTTAGTTGTTTTCTGACCATTGATTGTTTGCAGGTTTGATTTCTAACATGTTTTGCAGGTTTATTTCTATTTAATATTTGTTTGTAGGTAGCCAAGGTGAAGCCCTAACCTTGTTTGCAGAGGGGCTCAAAGCCATACTCTTTCTTGTTCTTTGCTTTCTTTCTATTCTGCTTTTCTTTCTACATTTTCCACACACAGGAACCTACCCTTTTGTCCTATAGATAGAAGGGAGACATTCCTGCCCTTGTAGCAAGGAGAAATCCCTACTACAACTACTCCAAACTAGGAATAATAACTATGAAACAGAGGCTCTGGAGAAGGGTAAGTCTATAGGTGAAAATTCTAACCCTCTCACGATTGAAAAACCTGCCGAAACTATGCCCAAGATACCGAAAGGTGTCTTCAAGAAAGCATTGCACAATCCCAATGCTAGGGCTGCAGCCAATTACTCTATAGTTGAAGATTTGGCCCAAACCCCTGTGCGATGTCAGCTTTAGAGGTGTTACAGAGTTGTCTCTCCCAACGAGATGCACTCTTAGTAGCCTTAGGTAGTATGAATTCATTGAGCCTGATGGCCAAGTTTAATTTGTCTAATGTCAAAATTCTCCTACCATATCATGTAGCCTTGTCGATAGATGTCATCTATGGTGGAAAAACCATTGGAAGGGCAGTTGTCGATGAGGGTGCTTCTACATGTGTCATGTCCTTTTCTTGTTGGAAAGATCTAGGGTCTCCAGAGCTAGTTCCATCAAACACCCTACTTATTGCTTTTGACGAAAGGCCATTTCCTCCACATGGTATCCTCCCGGCTTTCCAGATAAAGTTGGCAAGGAAAGCAGTGTCTGTTGAGGTAGAGGTGATTTATGTGCCTTTGGATTATAACTTGCTTATGGGGAGAAGTTGGACTTATGCCATGTCTACTATTGCATCAGTTTTTTTTCGAATAGTAGTGTTTACACATGAAGGGAGGTTGGTTACTGTAGACGAACTCAATTTCACTCGAAAGGGCTGAATGGAAACTAATGAGTCCATCATACCATTGGTTGATTATGTTAAAACTACTTCAAAGAGCTTAGGAGCTGGAATGTATTCATCATTGATGGGCACATTTGATCTTCCAGCTCCGATTAATTATTTAGGTTCTATGAGTATAGGGAAGTCTATTGCAATGGTTGTCAATAGAATGGACCCTTGGTTTCTTCAGCGGAAGTAGCTTAACAAGCTATCATTCATACCGTTGTTGACCCCATCCCGGTTCCTCTCACAGTCTCAAAGGAGCTAGATGAAGCCTATCTGCCTGCTTGGGTAGAGAACTCTTCGCATACTCAAGACTGCTTAGATATGGTTTTGCAATCTGATGAAGTCATTTTGGAAGCTATGTGTGGGTGTGATAAGATATGTGAAGATGTTCATCATCGATCTTATTTTCTTCCAGAGTTAAGTAGAAATGAAAATCAAGAGTTCCATATGATACTAGTAGATGGTATTGATACTCCAATCAATCCCTTACCAAGGGAGGGGATATTTGCTGAGGGGAATATGGCAAACATTTTCATTACTATTCCTATCAATATCTCTACGAACCCAAACATTGTGGAGAATGTATTTATTAGTGCAAACTGCTCTTCGGAGGAGATTTCCATCTATACAGCCTTGTTTAAGGAGTTCCATGACGTATTTTCCTAGTCATATGAGGAGATGCCAGGAATTGATCCATTGATAGTCGAACATGAAATCCGAACCTATCATGATGCCAAACCAATTCAATAAAAACTTAGACCTGTCAATCCACGCAAAGTGGCAACTATCAAGGATGAAGTTGAAAATTTGTTGAAAGCTGGTTTCATTAACCCCATAGCTTTGACAGAATGGGTATCCAACCCTATTCCCGTTGAAAAAAAACAAGGGACAATACATGTCTGTACCGACTTTTGCGATTTAAACAAATCCTTTCCTGAGGACAACTACCCTACAACATTCATAAATCAAATCTTTGATTCTTGTGCAGGGAGTGAAGTCTTCTCATTTATGGATGGTTTCTTTAGGTATAATCAATTCAAATTAAACCAGAAGCCAAACATAAAACAACTTTTATTTGTCCTTGGGGTACATTCGTGTACAAGAAAATGCCCTTTGGATTGAAAAATGCGGGGGCTACTTTTCAATGGGAAATGAATTTTGATTTTCATGATATCAAATCTATTGTCGAACCCTACCTAGATGATCTGCCAGCACATTCTTGAAAGAGGATTGATCACCCAGACCACTTGCGTTTCATCTTTGAAAGCTGCAGACATTATAAAATATGTTTGAATCCCCACAAATGTGTTTTCTGTGTTGATTTAGGTAGGCTACTTGGATTCATTATTTCTAGTAAAGGTATTCATGTGGATCCCTTGAATTTTGAGCCTATTGTAAATTTGCCTCCTCCTCATTCCATCAGGAAGCTTTAGATCTTGCAAGGGAATTCCAACTTTCTTCGACGTTTTATCGTAAATTATGCCAATATCACTAAAGGTTTCATGCCCCTGTTGAAGCGGGACACTCCATTTGTATGGGATGAAATTGAACAACTTGCGTTCGAGGCATTAAAGAAAGCTTTGTTGTTGGCATGCTTATTGTTCCCACCAGATTACTCTCGGGACTTTATATTGTATCTAGTCGCATCCGAGTCAACCATAGGGGTAGTACTAGTCCAGGAGGATGACAATCTCCAAGAGCATGTCTTCTACTATCTTAGTTGTGCTTTAGCTGGCCCTAAACTTAGGTATTCCCACGTTGAGAAGTTGGCATTAGCAGCTGTTTATGCTATTCAGAGGTTGCGTCATTACATCTTACTAAGGACTACAACAGTAGTGGAAGATGTTAATCCTTTCCAGTATGTTTTTTCCCGACGGATAGTTGGAGGAAAATTCAACAAATGGATAGTCATTCTCCAGGATTTTGACTTAGATTTTCAATCCATCAAATCCAAAAAATCCTTAGTTTTTGCAAAGCTTATCACAGAATTTCCTGTTGAACAAGATGTAACCATTGAAGAAGACTCATTCCTAGATGAGCACATCTTCTTGATTTCTACCTATGACCCATGGTATGGAGATATACTTATCTATCTCTAGACTTTGAAGTGTCCTACAACCTTTTCACGGGAAGAACGACGCAAATTATGCTTGCATGCAAAAAACTACCTCATTATTGGAGATACTTTATATCATAGAGGGGTATATTCTATTTTGCATTGATGTCTTACCCACGAAGAGGTCGAGATTGTCCTAAATGATGCCCATAGTGGAGCGTGTGGGGGTCATTTATCTAGGTTAGCAACGGCCCAAAATATTTTACGTGTCGTTTATTTCTAGCCCACGATCTTTAAATATTGTGTGGAAGCTGTGAAGCGCTGTCACCCATGTCGGCTTTACACCAAAAAAATGCGGTCGCATCCTGCTCCATTATTTCTTGTCATATCTGTGGGCCCCTTCACTAAGTGGGGGATAGATTATGTGACGTGCAACCCAGTTTCAGCTGGTGGGCACAAATACATCATTGTCGTTGTAGATTATTTCACGAAATGGGTAGAGGAAATTCCCACCTATAAGGCTGACGATAAAACTACAACTTTTTTCATTTTTAACCAAATTATCATACATTTCGGTATTCCTAAAGAGATTGTCACTAACCATGGCAGTCACTTCCAAAAAAACATGATGACCAAGTTGACCACTATGCTAGGGTTTAAACAAGACCATTCATCTTCTTTTTACCCACAAGCGAATGGTCAAGTCGAGGCAGTAAATAATACCTTGAAGACTATTCTCAAATGTGCTATTAATGTAGCTAGGTCAAATTGGCACATCATGCTGTATCATACACTTTGGGCTTATCGAACCAATGTGAAAACTGCTACAGGGTTCTCTCCTTTCCAACTCGTTCACGAGGTGGAAGCAGTAATCTTGGTTGAATGTGAAATCCCGTCCTTAAAGATTGCTATTCATGTGTTACCTGATACGACTGAGCTTGAAGAATGTTTGTTACATTTAGAACATCTAGATGAACAACGTAGGGATGCAATGATGACAAACAAGACTCACAAAAATAGGGTGAAAAATCAATACGATAAATCGGTCAAACCTAGGATTTTTTCTAAAGGGGAACTTTTCTTGCTTTGGGACCAAGATAAAGAACCCCTGGGGGCAGGGAAATTCAGGTCTATGTGGTTAGGACCCTATGTCATGTTGAAAGTTCTAAAGAAAGGTGCATATGAATTAACTGATTTTGAGGGGAATAAGCTGCCTGAGCCTAGAAATGGGCTCTACCTGAAAAAGTACTATGCTTAGACTTAGAGCTTTTTTTTGTATTTTTATTGTATGTAACTTTATGTACAATAGTTCACTGGTTTGTGTTCTTATATCATTTATTGGTTGTTACAGATGTCTTCCGAGTGGTTTGTAGGTTTTGCAGATGGTGCTAGTCACCACACTTGCAACCTGGCTTCAGCCGCATGGGTTGTTTACTCACCCTCAGAACAACTAGTTTCCTTTGGAGGCGCTTGCCTAGGTCCTGCTACCAATAATGTGGCCGAATACAGGGCTATCATTGAGCTTTTATGGGATGCCATTAGAGGAAATTTCAATTTAAAATGGGCCTTCCAAAATTAATACAAAATCCATGTCATCATGTATTAGCCAATCAAAATGCTTTAAAATTCAAAAAGGGAGCACCTCTTAAACAAAATTTTAATATAAATTTGGGGATAGGTATCATAAAAAAAACTACTTTTTTTGTTCGTATTTTTGACATATCTCCTTGTGTTTTTAATCAAATTTCGATCGAGAGAGCTCCTTGTATGCAAAATAAAATTCCACATCCAACGAGTACCCACTTGACATACTTTTGACGGGCCCTGCTACCCCAAAAACAAGAAATACTTGAAAAATGTGATGATGACATCATCATCATGTTTTTTCAGGTATTTCTTGTTTTTGGGGTAGCGGGGCCTATCAAAAGTATGTTGAGTGGGTAATCATTGGATGTAGAATTTAATTCCGCATCCAACGAGCTCTCTCAATCGAAATTTGAGTAAAAACACAGGGAGATATGTCGAAAATATGAACAAAAAAAGTAGTTTTTTCTTTTCTTCCTCCAAAATTAATAAATATTATTTTATTATTTTAACTATTATTTTATTAATTTTCCTTAGGAGGCCCATTTTGAGTTGAAATTTCCTCTAATGCTTGTCATGTGGCATCACCCAGCTGGAAGTCAGACTTGACTCTCAACTGGTGGTTTCCCAACTCAATCGAGCTTATCAGGTGCGAAACCCTATTCTATTGCGTCAGTTTATGCAAGTTAGGTTATTGGAAATAAATTTTGATTTTATTACATTTAATCATATTCCAAGAAATTAAAATTCATGAATTGATGCATATGGAAATTACATCTTGGATTGGTATTTAACACATATTTCATAAAATTTACAACAAACACATTGAAAAACACATGTAAATAAATCAAAATNTCCTAAAAGTATAAGCTTGACCACCCTAGTCATCTTGACCACCCTGAGCATCTTGGTCATCCTGCTCTCAGGCATCTTTAGCCTCTTCAGCTGCAGCAGCCTCAACAACATCTATGTACACTAGCACTGCTCTGGCTACCCTCCTCATAAGGCATATCTAGATAGGTGGTATACCAACCACTAGCTCCTGCGTAACGATAGGGATTTGCTCAATGCGTAAAGTAGGTACTCTTTGGGTAAGCCTGTCCAACTTCCCCTCAAGAACCCTAATCAGACCCTGATATTCTCCTGCCACGAGTCACACATACATATGAGGATTCCCAACAGGGTGAACTAGTCCAATATCTACATTTTAAAACATTATTAGGATTAAAAACTCTTATACATATGTATATATCTTTATGACAAAAAATCATAAAAATTTAAAAACTTGAAAGCCAAAATACCTGGCACTCCCCATGCTCCTCCAGGAGGGAGGACAAGGTCATTGTCACCTCGAAAATCCATCCCAGTATATGGGAACTGTTCCAATGCTGGTAGCTTTCGCTCCCACCATAGGTATAATTCATCATCGTACACACTCTGAATCGATCCACCGCCACCATGGTGGAGGAAAATCCCCCCCCCACCTACTCAGTCTAGGCTGATGGGGAGAAGAAACTGGTAGAGGTACTGCAGGACTGAGATCGAGCACCCTCTCAAAGAAAAAGGCCACTAATATGCTAGAGTACCCAAAGTTTTTTCGTCGTCCTCTTTTGCAGTCAAAGAGTTGCTTCTTCATTATCGGGATTACTCTCGAGCACGAGTCAAATAGGGCTCCCTGTAGACATTCTACTGTGAGTCTCATCTGGTTTCGAGTTGCAAGATGAAGTGATGATGATCTTGCAACCCTCACTATTGTGCTTACCAACACCTGTAATGGTAAGCTCCGAATATGAACAATAGGGATGAAAGTACCCTTCTTTTGTGTACCAGGCACACAATATGTGTCAATATAGTTCTTCACACTTATAAGGTCACCACCTCTACTGGTACCTTCCAAGTTAACCGGAGCTCCCCATCATGAAAAAATGGATATGAAATAAATGTCTTCCAAGTTAATCTCTAGAATATCACCTTGTAGGTCAAATGCACCAAGATAATGACTCCAATAGTCTATCAAAAAATCCAGTAAGCGGACATTGGATCGCATAAGTGAGGTGCAAAATAATTTAAGCAATCCACTTTGCCACAATTCATGCATTGTGGGGACACTTCGAAGAGAATCTTGATCCATGTCTTCATGCTTCCTCTTCCTCCACTCCAGAACCATGTTTTAGCTTGCCATTGAAGCCATTTTCAAACATTAATTTCAATTAAAAAACTTTGATTTTGGCCTTACATAGCTTTTCCCTATGTCGCGCAGTATACACGACTGTCCTTTGGACATGTCACGTATCACACGCAAGTTGCTTTCAGGAAAGCGACGTATAAAACACATGTACATGACTGTCTAGGTTGCATGCCCACGTTTACAGCACGACCCCCAGGCAAGCATGTACTAGTTCGGGCTCGTAAAATCCACAAATAAGTGACATTGTCAAGCATTATTCCTTTTTCTCTTCAAGCTTGTCAAAAATTAAGAGAGAGTTGAGTTGAATTTCCTAGACTCGGTAAAATTTAAAAGGAAAGATAAGGAAGAAGTTTTCTCTTTGGGTTACAGTCAGTGGCAGCATGTCCTCCTTGAACATAGCACTCTCTAAAATTTTCGATACTCATGTCTCAGTGAAAAATTTCAATTTAGTTATCACTTTGAGTCTCTTAATCTTCCACTTGTCATTTATGCCCAGGGAATCTAATCATGTCTCCTACATGAAAGATAAGTCTAGTTTTCCTATCTGTAAAGTTAAAAGCTTCCTTGGGTTATCTTTGTGTCGTGCTCACTGTTCAAGGATTTATCCCTGTTTCTCCTTATTATCCTGATTTCATTATTATCCTATCTGATATCACTTGTGTCTACCTTCCTTTATCCAGTTCTTAGTCACTCTTGTGATCCATTAGTGTATCTATTGCCTTCCTCATCATAGCATGGTTTCTCATCAACATTTCCTGAAGACGAAGACCTAGAGTTTTGATGATGGTACCCTAGGATTCACTTTCATCATTGGTGAATTCCCTTGCTTTAGTTGTCATTTGTCACCTATTGATTGGAAATATGTTGAATCCTTTCCATGGTCGATTTCGATACATCTATTCACATGGCCTGGATTGTACTGGTTCCTTTGGATTTTGATGAAGACCTTAGGTTCACATCTATAACCTAAGTTGCGCAAGATTGTGTTGTGTTCACCTACACAGCTTCCAGATCTTTGAAGACTCATCATTATTGTATATTGTGGCTTCAATCTACCTTTTGTAATATACATGGTCTAGAACTTGTATGATATGATGTACTCAAATATTGTAAAGGAGCTAGTGTTCCAGTATATTGAACATGGCATCTTCAGATATGATTTTGTATATGACGTTTGATATGTAATTGTTTTAGGTACTTCCTCTGCTTTCTTGGACTTCCGATTTCTCCAAGATAATGATTATAATGTGTTTTTTCCATCGCTTCCCTCTGACCTCACACATTAGGGGGCATCTGTTATTAGCCAAAATGGCACTTCTCTGTACGAGTGCCAACATTCCTCATGTTGGTACACAAAAGGAAAATTTATATTGAAGTGTCCTAAACACTATAGATGGGCATGACCTTTGATGCATTTTTCTCATACCAGCCTTGTATATTTTTATTATGTATTTTGGGTTGCATATGCGACTATGTGTATTGAAACTTGTGTGTGTATTGAAACTTGTGTGTCATACATGAGTATTTTCATTGCAACCCGCGTATACTTGCATACACGAGTTCCCTTTTTGAGAAAATCACGTGTCATACGCAAGTTTCCTATATTAATACTCACATATACCCTAATTAAAGATTAGAAGATATTATTTGGGGCCTAATCCATAACTATCCCAACTATCTCAACCATCCTTACCTTCGAAACCACTCTATTTCCCAAAGTATAAATAGAGGCCTTGGGGTGGGGACTAATCAATCAATTTTGGAGAGAAAAGTTACGCTGGTGGTATATCTTCAGAGTCTTGGAGCAGCAGAATTCAAAGTCCTTTGGTTACAGAGGAGTCCTTGTCTCAGAAGCTGGGTTGTAATCTTATCTCATTCATCAATTATTGATAAAGAGAATTCTTCTTCCAAAATTGTATTGAGTCTATTTCATGTGTATTGGTTAATGAATATACTTGTTTATATGTTGAATATGCTTTTCATCTAACCTCCAATATATATGCATGAGATATTATTTGAAGTATTTTCTCTTTGTAGGTGAAGAGGTGCATCCCTGTAAGCTTTGGAGAGAAGAGGAACGGGAGAAGATCAAGCTTGGATCAACCGTCGTTAATTAGGTAAGTCAAGACTTTATTCCTATTCCCTTTCCATTCTTTTGTAAAAGCTGATTGTCTGCAAGTTAGTAGTAAGTTGGTAACCCCAGATCCTAGGTTACAAGGGTGCTTTATTCTGGACAACAATATGTTCATTTATAACTTCCTTATCATCCTCACAAACTTGGTCTTCAACCACAATATGACCACATGATTTCTCCTCAATGGAAATTTCAACGTTTTCTTCTTCTGCAGAGACATAATCAAAGTCTAAATCGAGATTCAGATAGCTTGAATACTGACTCAAATTATCGTCCATTAGGAAATGACTATGGATTTGCGCTTTTAAAAGATCTATAATGGAATCACAAATGGAAGGCTCAACTATAGATGTTTCTTGATGGTGATTGTTAGGTTCCCTTCCATTGATTAAATCCAATACTTGATCTATGACTGCTTCAGGTAATAATAACATAGTATCTTGTATGATTTGATTGATATCCCTCTTAGTTTCAACATGAGGTTTTGAAACATTATTCTCAAAGTACTCTGTAACATTCTTATCGATTGCAGGCATGCTCATAATTTGGAACATTTGAGGAGAAGAATGATCCAATTGAGAAAATAGAATTTCAATATATTGATTATCAATTGCACAATCATTTCTATATTTACACTCTAAATAATTATTAGTTTTCCTACCCCACTTATCTATCAACAGACATGTGAACATGTCATACCGAATGATGGATTCTGGTGCTAAATGATCAAACCATAGTTGAAAATACCCTTGCAAGGATTCTCCTAAGGCTCACATATAAACATCTTCATTGTCTGCACCTCTAATTTCCATCTAATTCTAGAGAGTATCCAAATGAATTTCAAATATATATATCCTTATTTCCATTAAACTAGGGAAACCTCCTAGTGTAACCGTTTGGCATAGGATGAGGTGCCCCTGGTATTTCGGAAAAGTCAAAAGGAGATTGTTTAGCATTTTTCCTAATAGCTCTTATTATTTGAGTTGGGTACCTAATAGGATTACCAGGATCAGTCACTCTTGACTTTGGTTGAGTTTGATACTTGCTCATCGACTCACCAGAGATGGTTAGGCATTCTTTATAGCGCAGGTAAGGGATTTTGTGGGTATCATAAGGATTGCGATAATTAAATCATACCCATAATCATGGTCAATATTATCCTCATATCAAGAATCTGACCTCCATCTATCCCTTTCATTTATTTTCCTTCTAGCTTCAGTTATGTTTTCGGTTAATTCCTTCATGCGTCTTAATAATACTTCTGAATTCATTATGATTTATGTGATGGGTTTGCTTCTTAATGGAGTTGCGTTGTGTAGTCACCAGGGTTATATTGATTAGTCCTCACCATTGGATTGACTGGACTTATGTTAATATTAAGATTAGTGCTTATTTCTTTGAGCCATCTTGTTGGCCGCTTTTCCTAACTCGCGCGACCTAGGTTTTGCACAGCCCATCAATCCAGCAACTACCTGAGATACCAGCCCGACAGAGAAAGCCTTGTCGGCAACACCTGCGAAGCAGAAGCAGTCTCACCCAAGATATCTGTTTGATGGGTAATCACCGGAACCATGTCTCCGTGATTGGTTAGGGATTATAGTCCCTTGGCTCGCGGCCCAGGATCTTGAACAAGTCACGAGGATGGAGTCATTCCCGCCAAACTGTAGCGCCCCTTGAATAGATATTCTACTAACTAATAATGGCGTGACACCGATTTGTCCTTAGTACTATAAACATAACAGAATGTAAATCAGCTATCAAATAGACACAACATACATGCACGCAACAGTGCTTGCGTCATACAATAACTAACACTCAGAGTAGTGCGTATTATCCTAATCATGCAGTCAATATTTTAAACATAGGGAGAAATTCATTCCAACATAACAGAACTTGAATTATAATCATATCAGATAGAAAAATAAACATTTGCAACACCAATCACCCATTCAAATACAAGAGATAACGAGGAAACCCATCTGGGAAAAACCACCAAGGTGCTCTTCATCTGGAATGCGAAAGGATATAGCACCTTGTAGTCTGCGGGATGTAGACTGATCATATGATATGTCATTATGAATCAGACTTATGGTTCTCATTCTCTTTGTCTTATTTCTCCTAATATACTACTACCATCTACAGATCCACACACAGCCTAGATCGACCTTTCTAGCATCTGTACCGCTCTAGCAGAGCTCTCCTATTGCACTAACTCTTACTGCATCTTGCAGATTCCTAATCATTCTCCTACTAAGATCTAGTCTTTGCAACTATATGCAGCTATCGATAATCCAACCTAAATCATAATTATGAACAACAAAAAGAAAACTTCAAACTATTGAATCCCTCCTATTTATATTATTTTACATGACCACGCAGGTTCGACTGCCTACAGGAAGTATGTTAACTGTCACCATCAACCGCCTCTCAAACTACAACTGCGGTGATCATGAATTGAAATGAGGCACTATCGGTCTGACTTACAAATATCCCCTCATACGTGCATAGCTGGAGGCTTACGCCGCCATAAACGACCATGATATGGAATTTGCACTTGTTTCTTTTTGGCCATTATCCTTTACACTCTTCTGCGCTTGCCTTTCCTTCGCCATGCACCTCTCTATTCCTCCTACGCGGTTCCTTTCCTTCCTTCGCAATCTTCGTTTATTTTTGTCGCATGCACGACGCATCTTCTTTGGTTGCACGCGCAAACTTATTCCTTATGCCCCTTTCCTGGGCCAACAGGCCCCCAACACTCACCTATGACTCGTCCCGAGCCACGAAGCAAGGGACATATGTGAAGGTACGATCTGCGCGACACCTTTTGCAAATATATATATATATATAT
>LPNX010478009.1:234961-252996 GCA_001517045.1 Pseudotsuga menziesii
CTCCTGCCCGTCTTTGTATTCCTTTTTCTCTTCTTCTCTTGTCTCTTCCCTTTTTTCTTCTACACTCATAGTCTCGGTTGCATCTTCCTGCGCAGGCTATTATACACTTCCAACCTTTTGTTGGAATTGGGCCACAATGGGATTAAGCCGCTCTATCTCCCTGCAGGATTCTTCTGCCTGCTTCTCTAGTTCTTGTACTTTGTTGGCACTAGGGTGCTGCAACGAGGTATTGGCTAGCGTTCACGTGGACTCACTGATTCACTGCTAGACATGCACAACATAATTTCAACCCAAAATCCGACACTTTGCATGTCTGAAATTTGACATTTCTCTGTTGCATTTTTGACACATACACTTTTTTTTGGCATTGGTGGCGTAACGTCGGATCTTCGACATTTTACTAATGTGGGTCGAAGATCCAACAGACCATTGTGTCACATATTCGACCATTTTTCCTTCCAAAGTGCCAACCAAAATTGCATAAACCATCGAAAATATGACATCCTTTAACCCTTGAAGCATCGCCCTTCTAACGAACAAAAGTGTCGAAGGAATGGCGGTGTCGTCGGTCTTTTTATCCAGAAAGTGTCGAAAATCCGATGCCCTTCGACACTGGAAGAGTTGGCCTTTTGAGGTAGTCCGACACTTGAACCATTGGTCGTCCGACGGGCGAAAGCATCGAAGTCATGACACGACCGTCGGATGGGTTTACCGAAGTGTCGAAAGAATGTCGGAAAAGCGACGCTTGTTTAAAAAAAAAATTCCAAAGATTTCACTTAACCCCACATGGTTTCAGCCTAGAATTTGACCACTGAAGAAAACTTGTTTGGACCAAACATTGGTGAGTTGAAAAGAAGCTCATATGATCGAGTAGAGGTTAATATGTGGAGTTGTCAAAGGGATCAAAGAGAGAGTCTTTACATTCAAAATTGTCAGACATTTTGGGAGCTGAGTTTGAGAATACAAGTGAGAACAAACCTGTGTTTGAGATTACATGCAAGAAGAATTAGCAAGTTTCTAAACAGTCAGTGATGGATTTGAGAGAAAACACTAAAGAGCTCCCACTTTTGTCAAATTTCTCTGAGCAACATGGTTCATTGTTTGCGGTCAATTCCTCCTCAGTCATGGATTGCAGGCCTGTAGAAAACAAGTATGTTGAGTATGTTCCCATGATTGGGGTCTATTCCAGTAATGGTACCTCACCATTATTCTAAGATTTTTCCCTGTATAAAAGATAGCTGTTAGAATTGACTCTGACTGAACTATCTTAAATGTTGTTTCATATAAAACCCCCAAAAAAGTAAAAACAAAACTAAGTTTAAACTTGCAATACCTTACTCTCTTACAGAAGGTGTTGATGTCCTTGTCCAAGGTATCGAGAAGACTAATAGCCTGTATAACCATGTTATCCACTCTATTGACATTGAATTTCATGTTGGCTCTATTGTAGCTGTGCCCAAGACCTAATTGAGCCTTCTCCAAGTCTGTGTGATTCAAGATATGTGATTTCAACTCAATGACAAACAAGATTTCTAAATATACTTTGTTGTTATAGAAGGGTACCTAAACCAAACAAGAATTTAGAAAAGTCACTTCCTATCTGATTCAGAAAAGACTTGTACTAACAACCACTTAATGGAAGATTAGCTCGACGTCATAGCTGAGGGATGTAGACACTGGTTATGCTCGTCTTGTTGTATTCCTGGTTTAAATATTAGGACTCTTTTGATGATTCTGTATTGATGACAAATTGAGTATCCTAGAGAATACGTAAGGATGACTTTTAATAGTTTTCTTAAATTTCTTTGTTTTTGAATGATGGACAACAAAATAGTATCCAGCACACTTGAGTCCTCGCAGGACTAGTCAAATGTATATTTTTATTTATTCCTTGGGAATATCAAATATAGTGATTTTAAAACACATATTAGAGAACAAAGAAATCATGGATCTGATATAAATCTTGACCCTTCATTGAAGTTTCATGATCTTAATCAACAATTGTATTTTCATTTAAACAAAAAAAACATGTGTATTCATTCACCTATTTGTCTTAACAAGCAATAAACTTGCATAAATTTAGCATATCATGTTTTTAGCTACAAGGTTCCCCTATAAAATATCTCTATTTGGTATAAGATACACAAAAATACTAGTCATCTTATCCTTTGATTATGCAACTTGAGGGTAAAAAGGAAATAACTTCCATAAATAAACAAGTGCATATGTGAGAGCTACCACATTTACTACCGGAGTTCATAGATGATTTGGCCCTATTTAGTTAGACTGAATTCTAATTGAAACTTTCAGTAATTTTCAAAGATGTGAAACTCAAATAAGTCATTCTCGGCATGGAAGAGCTTGCTGGATATACAGATTTTTGGTTTCTATCAGATCAAGGACTTTATTGTTTTGGTGATATGGCTATAAACCTATGTATGGGATTTTGGGACCACATATGGGACAAACTGTTGGGGCTGAAAAGAAGTATTTTGAAAAGGCTTAGAAACAAGCCTCTTCTGCAGAATGTATTTTTGTTATCTATTAATAAAATTAATCTTTTTTCACTGGAAAAAGAGAGTTCACACATTTGAATTACACACAAATAAAAAGCAACCCTTCCACATTTTAGATAAAACTATAGCCTAGCATGCATCAGCTAAAGCTATGATCAGGAATCAGAGAAAATTGACATGGGAATTACAACATGGGATTCTTTTGTCACAGATACATTTTCTTGCATTTCATGTATGACAAGGTAGCTTTTTTCCACCAAAACATATCATTTCAGGTATGACAATGGAGATTTTTCTCACAACAAAAACTCATGTCAGCTATGGAAAGGGAAGCTTTTCCATAGCCAAAATAAAAAATTCATTTAAGGTTTGACAAGGTAGCCTTTTCTAACAAAAGAGCACATGTTATCTACTAAAGTTCAACAACAACTCCACTTATTTTCTGAGCTACCATTTCTCCGTTCTGTAAATGAATCCAATTACTATCATAAGCAATAGCAGTTCACTTATTTCATACAAGTAGCCAATCAAATTAACAATGATTTGTCAATAAAAGTTTCCATTCACCTGCCTGCTCCATTTAACATAATATTAAGGGTGGTCCAGAAATATCTCTTTGCAGCCACTGGCATGTGCCCTCTTGCATGTTTCCTGTATTCACTTCTTCCAAAGAAAACTCTTGATTGATTTCCTCTGATTTCCCAACTCTCTTCCGCATCATTAGAACAAGGATTTGGAAAATATGTGGTATAATCTTTGTAAAGCTATTGATAGTAGATGCATTTTGAAACTCCTTTTTTTTCTGGAAATAATGTAGTAAGTGGGAAGTATCTTCCTCTGTCCAAACACTACTATCAGTTAACAGCACTGCAAGTAATATCACCAAATCCCATAAGAATGGTTCCTCAATATTATCCACTTCATTATCAAAGATAAGCTAGGAATTTAGAGCGTACGATTTACCCAAAGTGATACCTTTTAATGCCCCTACAAACAATATATTAATGATAGAGTTCACCATAATTTGTTGAGGATGACTTTGGTATCTTTTTGCACATTCACATAAGAATGGAAAGAGATATTGCACTGCATTTCCTCCTAGCCACTTCCATGTGCACAAAACCTCTATTTCACACCATATTCTACAAGAAGAAATTTCATTGCAAATTGTAATGCTCATGTTCTCCATTGTGATGTGTGAAGTCTTCATGAGTGAACCAAACAACAATTTATCTTTTCAAAGGCCAAACCAATCCTGTCCATGAAAATTAGAAATCTCATTAGCATATTTTTCTGCAAGTAAGTCCAAAAATTGATCATCAGTATAGATTCCAGCCTCCGACTCCATTTGAAATGATTGACTGCTATTTTAAAGGAAACTCATGAGATTTGAGAAAAAGACACCTTACAATAAATGCCAAAGTTGTAAGTACATTTCTTTTAGTATTTCATTCCCTAGCTATTACACATTTTTTAGACATTCTAGGACACAGTGTTGTACAATGATCAGAGAAATGATGGTGTGCGTACCTTCATTTCTCCTGAAAAAGACATGACTACAATTTTCAATGTAGAGATATATCTAGACGAATCTTAGTCTAATAAGATAATCTCTTCAACTCCAAAGATGGATTTAAATTGTAAAAGGAAGAATCAAGGTTTCAAGAGCATTGTATTGGAGCAGAAGAGGGAACGAGTGTGAGAATTCGTGGAGAACCATTTCCCCAAAAACCCTATGAAAAGTGACGAACAACGGAAAAACTAGCTTTTAGAAAGCCATTGAATATGCTAATGCTTGGATTACCAACATAAGGGCTGTTCCAACCTCCTAAACAATAATTTATAGTAGTATCATGAATCCTGTGTGCTTTTTCTCCACAAAAAGGGGGTAAACAAGACTAAATAAAACCAATCCCATTTAATTCTAGACCCTATAAACCAAGTTGGATTCTGCTTTAGATGATTCTTGGCAGTCTCTTGAAGGAGATCAATACCAAATAACAGTCTTTGGTGGCTTTCCTTGCAACTGTAGGTCACAAAACAACCCTAAAAATTTTTGGACCTGTGCACAAGAGAAGCAACGACCCCAGTTGGCCCTAAAATACCAATTTTGATCTGCATTAAGGGCCCCTGTCAGCGCAATGATTCTTCCTAATGTTTGACAGTTTCCCTGTGATTGCCATTACATGATTTCCATCTATAAACCACTATTGTGGTTTCATCATTGCTCCCATTCAAGAACAAAAAAGTAGACATGAATTCTCTCCCTAAATTAAGTCCATGTGCACATAATGACTGTCTTTGGTACTTCCTAACTTTTCAGTATTCCTTTTGACAACAAAAGTGAAACATGAACAATATCCTTACTTTCAGCATCTTGCACAGCTGATGGCTTTGATCGAACTGTATAAGTACTTTGTTCCCAAATTAAAGATTTTGAGACCTATGAACGAAGGGGAGTGAGATGAATGGTTGAAGGAATCAAATGGAGGATGAATTGATGCCCTGTTTTTCCTACCCAAAGGTCCTTTTATAATGAAGATTATCCCTAACTTATCATTGATTTGTAGTCTTCTATTGTTCACCCATACTGCTCTACGAAACAAAGTTTTATGCCGATCTAGTATGCATATTCATAATGATGCTTGTTTTCACATATTAATTTTCAACCCTAAGGAAACGCTAACTTGTTTTCCCATACTAATTTTCAACCCTAATGAAACCCTGAGGCAATCCCATAGTAGAAAGAACCAAAAAATACTATACCCCACAAATCAAAAGGCTCTTAAATTAACCATATCATGCCTTGCTCAATGATTTGATGAAACCAAGGGGATGGAAAAAGGGAAAGGAAACATCAAATATCACTCACACCATGGAATAATTCTAAATCTAACCAACTGTCTAAACCACAAAGGTCATCTTATCTTGTTAATTGTAAGAGGGGCAAAAAAAAATTAGACACGGTGAAAATTGGCATAAAATGATCAAATAAAAAATGGAGGACATCAAAATACCTAGTACTTGCTTCAAGACCCAAACATCATTCAAGTGAAATGTCTACTCTTCACCACCATGGATTATATATATATAAATATATGCACTACAGAGTAGCACTGAAGAGGTTAAAATATCCACTATACAGTATTGCCAAGAACTAACATCATTCAAGTGAAGGATGTATGCAGAATGCTATAGGCATTATATCTCTACTCATTCAATTTACTACAAAGTGTTGTAGCTTGCTTAGTGCTCCTCTTTGTTTATCATTTACGTTCAAATTCACTATAAAATCAACAAGTCCAGGCAAATCTTCTAGTACAATGCCTTTACAGTAATGGACAAATAATGATGTTGAGTTCTTGGAGATCCTGTAGAGTGGATTTTTTAACCTCTGTGCTACTCTGAAGTGCATAAGACAACACTTCAGAGGAATATTTCCCAGTGGTAACCTACAAAAATCATATATATATATATATATAATCAATGGTGGTGAAGAGCGGACATTTCCAGATCTGGCTACTTGGCACGTTAAATACATTTATATCAGTCTATAATATTTGCTAATTTATTTCTTTTAGCTTGTCTTGATGATGCTTGTTTTCCCATATTAATTTTCAACCCTAAGGCAACGCTAACTTGTTTTCCCATACTAATTTTCAACCCTAAGGCAACGCTAACTTGTTTTCCCATACTAATTTTCAACCCTAAGGAAACCCTAAGGAATACAATTGATTAGCTTCACAAGAATGTTGGACAAACATTCAAAGTTAACACCTCTAATCTAGGAATCTTGACTACATCCACATCACTAACCTTCAATGGACTGAGAATTCAAGTCTAATACTGAAGTAGCTAATTTAAAGAAGAAATAAATAAGAGAGATCAGTGATATGAGGGGATCATCCACCTCAATCATCCAAAGGATGTCAATAGCAACATCACATAAAATACTCAAGTGCTAAGGGCTAGAAAAGCGAGAAGGTGCCCTGATCAGTACATTCACCATCAGTGAATTCGGTAAACTGAAAATGGCCCGAGGTCAAGGTTAATGCTTCTTTGGACAAGCTATCAGCCTTAGTATTGTGTTCTCTGAATATGTGAATTGCTTTTATCTAGATGAAGTAAGGTTCCATATCACAGATACATTGACACCAGCCATCAAGTGCAAGTAAAGTTAGTGCTGATCTTCTATTGAACCAATTAATGATGGCTGTGGAATCACCATGAATGTGCAGAGTGGGAAGGACCATGGATTTAGCACAATAAAGGAGAGTCCATAAAGCAAGTAGTTCAAATTTGGTGTTTGTATTCAGACCAACGCCCAATTTGAAGAAAAAATAGTGGTCCTAGGTGATCAAAAGATGAACACCTATACCTCCAATTTGATTGGCTGAAGCCCCATCAAAGAAGATGTAGGTACAATTATCGAACTAGTTTATGTAGTCAAACTTATTACCTTTCTTTTTTGCATTGACTTAGCCACTTTCAATTCACTAACTCTAAAATAGCTAATAAGTGTTGGCTAATAATAGGGAGGATTCTTGGTATTATGTTTCATTAGGTTGCAACATGGCAAACGTGTGCAACAAAATACCAAGAATCGCCCCCCTTATCAAAATATTTTATTAGGTACAATTATCAAAATAGTGGAAGGTGTAGGTATAATTATCAAAATAGTTTATTTAGTCAAACTGATTACCTTTCTTTTTTGCGTTGACTTAGCCACTTTCAGTTCACTAACTCTAAAATAGCTAATAAGTGTTGGCTAATAATGGCGATGACTCTTGGTATTATGTTTCATGGGGTTGCATCATCGCAAACTTGTGAGGCATAATACCACGAGTCATCACCATTTCTTGGCTGAACACTTGTTATCTTTTGTGAGATATATTTCATGTGGACAGAGTTCTTGAACTCTGTCCTTGTGGACATTTTTTTTGACGATGATATTAACAGGTATGTAGAAAAAAATTTAATATTTTATAATGATCTTCAATGATCTAGGGGTTAGGTTCTAGTTTCTTTCTTATAACAAAACATGGCTAGGGTTCTCACTACTCTAAGCGCCCCAACAAAGGTGGATTGTCTCCCAGCTTCCATATCATATTTGAATTTCTCCTGTGCCTTTTGGAGGTTTGATATTCACCCCTTCTGCTTCCTAGTTCCCAAGGTTTAAGGATTTTGTCCCAATCCTTCTACTATATGTTTAACATCCCCATGTGAAGAGCTAGGTCTAAAGTTATACCTAATGGTTAGTTGGGATGAACCTCGTAAATTGTTGTATTTATGACACCGCCAACACCTAAATGGAAACCCCTCATAGTCCGATGTCTGAATGATAGAAATATTTTTGTGCTCAATTTCAATATCCTCCTTTAGACCCTCATGGTTGTTTAGTCTAACCAAAATGTGAGAAAATTTCATATTGTCTGACTTTTTTAAATGACATATCTATCGCAACAAAATCCCCCACAATATTTCTAATGCCCCTGAAAACATCTAAAGACCAATAGTCAAAGGGAAAACCTTAAAGTCACACCCAAATTAGGGTGATGTCTAACTTCTCTCATTTTTTGTCAAACAGAGTTCTCCACATTTTCAGAGCCATTAGTGCTGAGCCTATACACCAATTCTATTTGAGATCCCATTGTGCATCTTCGGCTTTCTTAAGATGCAAGATGAACAACCTTCATTAGAGGAAATTTCAACTCAAAATGGGCCTTTTAACTTTTATTCAGATTCCATGTAATCATATGTTAACCAATGAAATTGCTTTAAATTTGAAATACCATATAGGTCTTAAACACTTTTTAATATAAATTTGGGGATAGGTATCATAAAAAAAACTACTTTTTTTGTTTTTATTTTTTACATATCTCCCTGTGTTTTTACTCAAATTTCGATTGGGAGAGCTCGTTGGATGCGGAATTAAATTCCGCATCCAACGAGTACCCACTTGGCATACTTTTGATGGAGACTTCTACCCCAAAAACAAGAAATACCTGAAAAATGGAATGATGATGTCATCATTCCATTTTTTCAGGTATTTCTTGTTTTTGGGGTAGCAGGGTCCGTCAAAAGTATGCTGAGAGGGTACTCGTTGGATGTGGAATTTAATTCCACATCCAATGAGCTCTCCTGATCAAAATTTGAGTAAAAACACAGGGAGATATGTCAAAAATACAAACAAAAAAGTAGGTTTTTTCTTTTCTTCCTCCAAAATTAGTAAATATTACTTTATTATTTTAACTATTATTTTACTAGTTCATTTTAGGAGGCCCATTTTGAGTTGAAATTTCCTCTAATGTGGAGAGAACCAAGACTTTGGGCACACATCCTAGTTTGTCACCCCAATTTTCCTAACGCCAATCCTTGAAGGTTTTGGCATTGAATTGTCAACCTTAGACCCTTCTCGTAATGGTTGTCTTTGCTGTATTCTCCAACTTGTTAAGGTGTATAACTACCCCAACCATGAAATTATTTGCTTTGCCTTGGTGTTTTAAAAGTGGCTACTTATTTCAACTTGTTTGTTCCCAAACTTTTGTCCCCGAACTAGTGTGTTTTTCAAGTCCTGGCTTTCATCAACAAAGGTATCCCTCGTTCCATCTATTCCACCATCCTAAGTTTATAATTTTCTTAAGTCCATGGAACTCATTAAATAACTCTTCTAAGGCCAGAATTCTAGGCTCTGGTTCCACATGTTAGGGAACATAATGACCAATTGGGGTGCTTATGGTAAACCCCAACCCTAGTTATTGGGAAACGGGTTTATGAGTTTGAGGTGCCACTGCAGCTTGCCAAAGTGAGCGGTTGATGGTATCAAATTATATAGCATAGGGTCCCCTCCCCCTTAAGGCAAGTCAATATTGGACTGCCAATTTTTGAGATCGACAGAAAGGAGCAAACATCATAGCTCGCACAAAAAACCCTTGTCACAGGATGCCCAAAAACCATTGTCACATAGGCTCCGTACATGGAGCAAAGAAGGGCAAGCTTTATCCTAGACTCTAATGATGTAATGAGGGCCTTAATCAGGGTTTTGTGCACATGGCTATGAAGGATGAAGCTGAGCTTCGTGTACGACTATTAAACCATTAATTAAAATTTCAATTTCAATTTTAACAGTGATCCGTGAAAACACAATACAATTTAACGGCCAATGATCAACCTGTATATTGTGAAAGAGTCAAATCAATAAATTTTGTTTGAGAGTATGGGATGGACCGGGATAGACTGAGGCTGCACTCTGTTTTGAGATGGGGCCATCATCATTACAGGAAAGCTAGCCTAGAGCGCGCTCAAAGCGCGCTTTTCAGTCTCATGTGCAGAGGCTAACAACATGCCAAAAAAAGGAGGTCATGATGCTTACCCGTTGAGCCATGAGCTCCAAATCTAAAACTGGAACTCCAAAACGTGAACCCTGTGCTCCAAATTTGTACCGTCAGCTCCAATTCTCAAGCGTGAGATCCAGTTATCAACGGTGAGCTCCAATTCTCAACCCTGACCTCCAATTATCAACGGTGAGGTCCAATTCTCAACCCTGTGCTCCACCAGACCTACTCCCAAATTCACAAAAACCTCCAAATTGCTTTGAACTGTCCACAATGAGTCACGACAATGTCCAAATATACTTGTCATTTTTTATTATATATTATTATATATTATATGTATTTTATTTTTATTGTATATTATTTTATATTATATGTATTTTATTTTTATTATATGTTATTTTATATTATATAAATTTCCATAATAGTATTAGGATATTTTTATTATATCCTAACTTGAATAAAGAACCTTCACATTAATGAGGGAATAACCATCTACATAACGACACATCCCTATCTTGGATAAATGAAAATATAGCTTTGAAGGATGATTGAAAAGTTGAGCATGTGAGCATGGTGATGATGATAATGATGATGATGTTGATGATGATGATTATGATTATGATGTTCATGTTGATGATGACAATGATGATGATGTTGATGATGATGATGATGATGTTGATGATGTTGTTGTTGATGATGATGATGTTCATGACGATGATGACAATGATGATGATTATGATTGTGATGACGATGATGATGATGATCTTGATGATGATGATGATGATTATCATCATCATGAGGATGATGATGAAAATGATGACGATGACAATGACGATGATGATGATGCCGCCGCCGCCGACAACGATGATGATGGTGATGATGAAGATTATGATGTTGATGTCGACGATGACAATGATGATGATTATCATCATCATGAGAATGACGATGATAATGATGATGACGATGATGAAGTTGATGATGATGGTGATGATTATGATGTTGATGAAGACGATGGCAATGATGATGTCGACGATGACAATGATGATGAAGACGATGATTATGATTATGACGATGATCATGATTATGATGATAATGATGATCTTGATGATGATGATGATGATTATCATCATCATGAGGATGATGATGATGATGATGATGATGATGATGATGATGATGTTGATCAATGATGATTATGATGATGATGATGATGAAGATGATGATGTCGATGATGATGATGAAGATGCTGATGATGTCGACGATGACAATGATGATGATGATGATTATCATCATCATGAGGATGACGATGATAATGATGACGACGATGATGAAGATGATGATGATGATGTTGATGATGATGGTGATGATTATGATGTTGATGATGTTGATGATGAGTATCATCATCATGAGGAAGATGGTGATGATGATAACGATGATGATGAAGATGATGCGCATGTTGATGATGATCATGAAGACAACAATGAAGATGATGACGACGACGATGATGAAGACCATGATGATGATGATGATGATGATGAAGACGATGAAGACGATGATGACGATGATGATGAAGACCATGACGATGATGATGATGACAATGAAGACGATTATTATGATGCTGATGAAGACAATGATGATGATTATGATGATGATGATGATTATGATGATGATGAAAATGATTATCATCATCATGAGGATGACGATGATGATGATGTTGATGATGAGTATCATCATCATGAGGAAGACGGTGATGATGATGATGAAGATGATGTGCATGTTGATGATCATCATGAAGACAACAATGAGGATGATGACGACGACGATGATGACAATGACGATGAATATGTTGATGATGTTGTTGTTGTTGTTGTTGTTGTTGTTGTTGTTGATGATGATGATGATGATGATGACAATGATGACAATGATGAAGATGATGCACATGTTGATGATGATAATGAAGACAATGATGAAGATGACGACGATGACGATGATGAAGACCATGATGATGATGAAGATGACGATGAGGACGATGATGATGAAGATGTTGATGATGATGATGTTGTTGATGATGATGATGCCGACGACGATGACGATGATGATGATGACAATGATGAAGATTATGATGTTGATGTCGACGATGGCAATGATGATGATGATGATGACGGTGATGATGATGTTAATGATGAGTATCATCATCATGAGGAATACGGTGATGATGATGACGATGATGATTAAGAGGATGCCCATGTTGATGATGATCATGAAGATGTGATGTTGATGATGATCATGATCGTTGATGATGATGATGTTGTTGGTGATGATGACGATGACGATGATGATGATGATGATGATGACAATGATGAAGATTATGATGTTGATGTTGACGATGACAATGATGATGATGATGATGATTATCATCATCATGAGGATGACGATGATCATGATGACGATGGTGATGATGACGTTGATGATGAAGATGATGATGACAGTGATGATGATGTTGATGATGAGTATCATCATCTCAAGGAAGATGGTGATGATGATGATGATGCTGATGAAGATGATGATGATGTTGATGATGATCATGATCGTTGATGATGATGATGTTGTTGATGATGATGACAACGACGACGACGATGATGATGATGAAGATTATGATGTTGATGTCGACGATGACAATGATGATGATGATGATTATCATCATCATGAGGATGACGATGATGATGATGACATTGATGATGAAGATGATGATGATAGTGATGATGATGTTGATGATGAGTATCATCATCATGAGGAAGACGGTGATGATGATGATGAAGATGATGTGCATGTTGATGATGACGACGATGATGATGAAGACCATGATGATGATGATGATGATGATGACGATGAAGACGATGATGATGAAGATGTTGATGATGATGATGTTGTTGTTGATGATGACAACAACGACGACGATGATGATGACAATGATGAAGATGATGCGCATGTTGATGATGATCATGAAGACAACGATGAAGATGATGATGGCGATGATGATGAAGATGATGATGATGACAATGATGAAGACGATGATGATGAAGATGTTGATGATGATGATGTTGTTGATGATGACGACGACAACGACGATGATGATGAAGATTATGATGTTGATGTAGACGATGACAATGATGATGATGATGATTATCATCATCATGAGGATGACGATGATCATGATGAAAATGATGATGATGATGTTGATGATGAAGATGATGATGAAGATGATGATGACGGTGATGATGATGTTGATGATGAGTATCATCATATCGAGGAAGATGGTGATGATGATGACGATGCTAATGAAGACGATGATGATGTTGATGATGATCATGAAGATGTGATGTTGATGATGATCATGAAGATGTGATGTTGATCATGATCATGATCATTGATGATGACGATGTTGCTGCTGATGATGATGACGATGATGATGATGACGATGATGAAGATTATGATGTTGATGTCGATGATGACAATCATGATGATGATGATTATCATCATCACGAGGATGACGATGATGATGATGATTATCATCATCACAAGGATGACGATGATGATGATGATGACATTGATGATGGTGATGATGATGTTGATGATGAGTACCATCATAATGAGGAAGACGGTGATGATGATGATGATGATGATGAAGATGATGCACATGTTGATGATGTTGATGCGCATGATGATGTTGATTGATGATGCGCATTCAATTTAGTATGATGAATATGATGGTGATGGTGATGATGTTAGTAACACTTTTTTTTTAAATAAGATAAAATAATAGTTCTAATTAAATATTTACCTTTCAATATATTTCATCGTATTCTTCATCCATGTCAGCGTCTTCTTCATCCATGTAATCATTTGTATCATCAGCTACATAGTCAACATTGTAAGGATTGGCCATATCATCATCGTCATCATCATCAGTTACGCTCATCGTGTCATCATTAGAATAATCTTCATCAGCATTGTCTGCTACATCATCTAATTCAACTATTCCTTTGACATCTTCTATTGGATCATCATCGTCAGCTAGCTCAAGTCGATCATGCTCTTCGTCATCATATTCTTCTTCTAGAGAACCCTCTTCATTACCATCATCTAGGTTATACTTTACTGGCCTTCCCCTTGGATCGTGTCTCACAACAAACGACCAACCCGTTTTACCTGGAACCTCTAAGTAAAATACTTGTTCACATTGGCTTGGAAGAACATAGGGATCTGTTTCTGGCTCAAACAACCTTGTGTTTACAATGGTAAATCCATTATCATGTTCAATAAAATTTCTATTGGGATCACATTGATTCAATCGTAACCTGTACCATTTGACAACAAATAGAACTACCTTAAAGGATTTAAAGTCACACTGTATAATATCTTCCAAATACCCTCTATCAGTTTACCAAGATCACAATCCCACACTCAAAGGATGATCAACAAAAGTTTGTCTTCGATGGGAAGAAGGACGATGATGTAGGAGTAATTACCACCTACATTTTGAGGGAGATTCACTTTCATACAAGTGGGATTGATTGTCCTCATAAGGTCTGGAATGAGCTAAAAAATATATTTGATAAATTTGACAAAAGTCAGATTACGAATATTAAGAAAGAGTTGATCTCTTTGGATCCTCTTCCCTTTGAAATAATTGAGGATTATTTGTCTCATGTCAAGGAGAATCATCATATTTTATAGGCACTTTATTTATTATTTATGTAATGATATTTATAGGTCCTACAATTAAAGTTACATGTTAATTTATTCTTAGTACATGATGAATAGTTTTTAGTATTAGCATGATATCCCATTAAAATACTTGAATGGTAGTGTTACAACTTGAACTAGCACATATGATTAAACCCATAAAGAACAAAGTTATCCTAATAACGTAGAGGTGTTACCCACTATTACCTCAATAGCCTCCTCTGTACACTTTAGGTTGTCCCTTATCCAAATAAAGGGGTGGATTCCCTAATATAGAATTACTAAAGCTTAAACAATCATGCATAAGGTGATTCTAAAGAGTGTCTTCTACAAAATGATTTTTTGTGTTGTAGTATATGATAAAGGGGTGATGGGAGGATCATGAAGAGTAGTACCAACCCCCAAGAAAAATGGAGTTAAGGAAGCCACTCCAACAAAATTAGTTAGTTCTTGAAGGGTTAGGGAAATTAGGCTTTCTTTCACAATCCACAAATAAACCCCAACATGCTACAGATTGATAAATATAAATAACTGGGAGTTCCCATAAAGGGGAAACTCAAAACATTGCAACTAATGTGTGATTTATGGAATGAAGTATTAGAAAGAAAATATTCTTAAAGATGACAAGATATTATAACAATACAAATCATTAATAAATCAACAAAGGATTGGAGGAGATCCTCTCACAACCCTTCCAATGAGATGGTTTTTCCTTTTTATGGCTCTACTTACAAGTCTAGTTATTTTACAAATCACTTGCAACATTAAAGACGAGAACAAGGAAAAACACTCTTAGAAAAGTAAAACCTTATAATTTGATTTTATCCATGAAAGATATGTCTATTATGTTCCAATAGAAAGTGAACTCTCAAATCCAACTTTAGGTACAATTGAGGAATAAGCTCTCTTATATAAGAGAGGAGCTCAATTTCATTTACAATAAAATAATAATAGCTCTCACTGCTCCAAAAAGTCTTATATTTATCAAAGAAGAGCAGAGGTAATAATAGATATACTAAAACCCTAAATTTTTCCTAAGGAGGATCAAATACATAAAAAAATTCTATAAAATATAACTCTAATAAATAACATGAACAACATTATATGAGGTGGTCAATTCTATATGTATGATTCCAAAGAAAAATGTGAGGCATAAGAAAGAGGGTGTACCACTAGATCTACGTCAAACACTGATGAAAAGAGGTTAGATCTAGGGTTTAACCCCTCAAATACCTCTAAAAATTTCTTTTTAATGCTCTCCTAAAAAATGGTTCTAAATAATGTTGAATACCAAAAAGGGGAGGGGCACCCTCTAATAAAACCACTCCAAAACCAAAAGCACTCTACCAATACCATGTGGCATGTTCTCCTGGGGTCCAACATGAGTCAAAAACCCTTGAGAGCTCCATAAAACATGCAGAAAACTCCTCGAAAGGGCCACATGTGTAACTCGTCCCATTAATAATGATAAGGAAAGGTCCAATGTGCAACCTCCTCTCCTTAACTTGTGCCAATATGGTGAAACCAAGTGCTGGAAATAACTTAAAAATATGAAAATATGGCCTGAAAGATTACTCCAACGCTCTCAAACCCATAAAAATCACGTTGAGCACTCTACACCTTTGGAAAGGTATCAAAAGTAAATTTGCAATAATATATGACACTTCCCAAATAGTTCTACGATGAGTGAGCTCGACTCTCTTGAAGATAGGGTACCGAATCATTGAAAACAACCTAGGAACTAACAAACAAAGACCCAAAAAGATGACTCTAGTGCTCCCAAACTACTAAGAATTTGGTTGAGCATTTTGTACCTTTTGAAAGGGATCGGAAAAATCTTTCCAACCATATATAATATGCTGTGATCTAAGCTAAGGCATTGGAGAAATAAACTTTTGAAAGAAGGGTCTTGTTTTTCTCAATTCACCTTAAAATAACCATGAAAAAAAATGCAAAATGTAAGCAAATGCCAAGAGCTCAACACCCCACGAAAATTATCAACGTCCCATCGAAACCCTGATCAACCAACAAGCAAAAAAAATATATAAAATCTCAAGATTCATCCATGGATAACATCCAAAATAGCATAAACATTTCATTCCGCTAAGCATAAAAATTACAAGTAAGCACCCATATGCAAAATTAAGGATAACAAACATGCCAACTTTCACTTACAACAATTTTGTTTATTATAGTGTTAACACCAAACACTTGTATAGAATATTAATGCTCAATTTTATTCATTACAGAGGGAGAGAATAGTCCAAGGAGGTAGTTCAATCTATCATTCTCATGAATGACGTGCAATACTTTCTTCTAATAAAATTAGAATAGCTCATAAAACTAGACTGTAAAATGATCTTTCCGTACTTGTCCATTAAACTTTATCTTAAAATATCTCTTAACTATTTTACTCATCCAAACCATGAAGAATTAGTAAGGCTTCTTTTAAAGCTTTGAGTGCTGTATCCCAATTTTTGCTAAAATTTCAGCCCAATTTTGGCTGGAAAATTAATTAATAACTTCGTCAACATCATATATAAATACAAAAATAAAACCTTTTCCATTATTATCACCAGCTTATAAAAATTTAATTCCTTCCATCATAAAATAACATTAAATCTCAATTTATTTATAAATAATAAAAATCATTTTTTCTTATATTTTAATCATTTTACTCATTCTAAATTTTGGACTTTAGTGTAGGTTTTGGTAAGATTTTTGTTATTTTTTTAGCTAAAACTAAATTTGAAAATGTCTAAATTGTGTTTTTTAATTCATAAATAGATTTAGCACCCTTGAATACCTTACCACCTAAATGATGCAATTTCCAATCAAATTCAGAACAAAATAAAATTAAAAATATGCTAGAAAAAATTAAAAACCTAGAATATTTAGATTACACCTTTAAAATACTATTCTATACATCACAAAGACTTTTTATCTTTTGCAAAATTGGAATGTAACTATGTTTTAATCCTAATTTTAATGGTAGAAATGAATTCAACATCCTCGAAAACAAAAAACCACAAAGACATCAAAATTCCAAAACTTAATAAATGTAACCTGGATTCTTAGAAATTCAAACCAGATTTTATAAAAAATTTGCAGAAAAAATAAGAGTATTCCAACACAAATTGTAAAATTTTTAGACTATACCCTTGCAATTGTGTTTTTTTTTTTGGGTTTGGTGTAAATACAAACCAGGATTCAAGAATTGAGTTATTTTGACATAAGTGCAGATCTTCTTCCATTCCATTGAGCTGTGCATATGGTTGGGAGTTAGCTAATCTCTAGACCATTTGCACATTTTCAAACAAGTTTGGCTGGAATCAGGAAACACTATTTGTTGTTGAAAATGACTACGGTTTTGTGTTTTTCATAACCTTCGGTTTAAGTTTTCATCAAATGATTGCCCATCAAATTATTTTATCTTATATAT
>LPNX010478043.1:4107-20589 GCA_001517045.1 Pseudotsuga menziesii
ATTACCCGGCTGAAAATGTTAAATTTTGGAAGAATAAAGAAAGTAAAAAGTGTGGATTAATACTTTCTACTCAAGAGAAAAAGGACCCCTGGTATATTGACAGTGGATGCTCCAAACACATGACTGGTGATCAAAGTAAGTTTTTGTTTCTAAGTGAATTTAAATAAGGAAATGTAACTTTTGGAAAGGATGCTCCAGGGAAAATCAAGGGAAAAGGAATGGTAGGTTTGAGTAATGGCAAAGGGAAAGATCAAGATGTGTTATTTGTAGATGTTCTAAAGCATAAAATTCTCAGTGTTAATTAGGTCTATGACAGAGGGTGTGAAGTTGTTTTCACTTCTAGAGATTGTAAAATAAAATATGTACCCTCAGGACAATTAGTTGCAAAAGTCATAAGAATCGAAAATAATGTCTATGTTGTGAAAGAAGAAAAAAGAAGAATGTCATGTAAGCAAGTATGTTGAAAACTATCTATGGCATAGGAGACATAGACACCTAAAATGTGATCACATAATCAAGCTTAGAAACAATAAAGTAGTAAAATATCTTCCAAATATATCAAATCCATATGATTGTGTATGTTAATCTTGTCAAATGGGAAAGCTGACTCGCACACAGTTTAAATCTAAGAATTTCACATCAACAGACAAGCCTCTTCAGTTAGTGCATATGGATTTGTGTGGATCATCAAGGAATGAAGGAACAAGAAGATAAATATATTTTATGCTGGTCATTGACGATTACTCTAGACTCACATGGGTTGCATTTATGAAGGAAAAATCTGAAACATTTGAAAAGTTCAAAGTATTTAAGGCTCCGACTAAGAATCAGACATCTAAAAGACTGAAGGTAGTAAGGTTTGATGGAGGAGGAGAATTTAGTTCAGAAGAATTCAAATATTTTTCTGATAAACATGGAATAAAAATAGAATATACTATCACAGGGACTCCACAACATAATGGAGTAGTTGAGAGACAGAATAGATCGGTTCAGCAGATGGCGAGATCAACGATGAATGAAAAAAATATTGCTCAAACATATTGGGTAGAGGCAACTCACACAGTTGTCCATATTCTTAACAAAGATCATCAAAGGCCAAACAACAATAAGACTCCTTATGAACTGTGTTTTGGAAGACCTGCCTCTATTAAATATTTTAAAGTCTTTGGAAGTAAATTCTATATCAAAAATAATGATGAACATCTTTGAAAATATGACGACATGGTCAATGAAGGTATTTTCCTAGGATATGCCACAAACAGTAAAGGATAGTGATGCTATAAAAAAAGGTTGCTTAAATTGGTTGACTGTATTGACATCAAAATAGATGAAGGAATTCATGTGAATGATAGTCATATAAGCAGTATTGAATCAATTACATAGGATACAGTTGAAGTTGAGAAAGAACAGGTCCAAGAATTAGAAAAGGAAGATTCAGAGTCAGATGATAAAAGTACAAACATTCAGGCATAATCAAAACAAAAGACAGAAACAAAAACACCTTCCAGAATTGTTAAAAAGAATCATCCTGAAAATCAAATAATTGGTGACAAGAATAAAGGAGTTCGGACCAGAAGGAAATTGATTTAAGGTTCATAATAGTCTCAGGTTGTTTTTCTATCTATGATTGAACCTAAGAATTTTGAAGAATCCAGTGAGGATGAAGATTGGATTAGAGCCATGGATGAAGAGCTTGATGCGATTGAGAAGAATAATACCTGGGAATTTGTTCCTAGACCTACAGATAAGAATGTAATTGGCTCGAAACGGGTGTTTAAAAATAAGATAAATGAACAAGGAAAAAATGTGTGGAATAAAGCTTGATTGGTCTATAAGGGGTATGCACAAGTTTAGGGTAGGATTTTGATGAAACCTTTGCACCAATGGAAATATTGGAAGTTGTCAGAATATTTATTTCCTATGCCAGTCATAGGAACTTCAAAGTGTATCAGATGGATATCTAGAAGAAGAAGTTTATATGGAGCAACCTGAAGGATTCCAAGTGATAGATAATCCTAACCGTGTCTGCAAACTGAAGAAGGCACTATATGGATTGAAACAAGTGCCAAGAGCCTGGTATTATAGACTAGATAAGTATTTATAGGAAAAATCATTCAAGAAAGGTATTGTTGACTATAATTTGTACATCAAATATGAAGGTGATGATTTATTAGTTGTTTTGGTTTATGCGGATGACATTATTTTTGGATGTACTAATGATTCTTCTGTTCAGTGGTTTTCTAATGCCATGCAATCTGAGTTTGAGATGTGAATGATAGGATAATTGTCATTCTTACTTGGTATCCACATTATTTAGAGTTATGAAGGATTATTTCTCTCCCAAGAGAAGTATTTGAAGGAGATGTTGAAGATATTTCAAATGGAAGATTATTCATCTGTTAGTATGCCTATGGTTGTTGACTATAATATTAGCAAGGATGATCCCTCACCTAATGTTGATCAAAGAACATATCGATCAAGGATAGGTAGTATTTTGTACATCACACTATCTCGTCCTGATATAATGCAAGTTGTTGGAATGGTAGGTAGATTTCAGTCTTCTCCTAAGCAGAGTCATTTGGTGGCTATTAAGAGGATATTCAAATATTTAAAGGGTAGGGTGACTTATGGTCTCTAGTATCCTACAAATCAGAATCTTCAGTTAACTACATATTCAAATGTTGACTGGGAAAAATGTTTGGATGAAAGAAAGAGCACAAGTGGAGGTGCATTCTTCTCGGGTGATTCTTTAATTGCATGGTTGAGTAAGAAGAAAGGTTTGATATCTTTATCTACTACAAAATATGAATACATTGTTGCTACCACCTATTGTGCACAACTAATCTGGATGATCCAGACACTAACATATTTGGAGGTAAAATACGTTGATCCCATTCCTCTCCATTGTAATAATACTAGTGCCATTAGTGTTTCCAAGAATCCATTCTTTCATTCCAAGACTAAGCACATACCAATTAAGTATCACTTATTAAGGGAGTATATCACAAACATAGTGGTTCAATTGAATTTCATTCCTTCTATAGAACTGATTGTTGATATATTTACTAAACCTTTACCAAAGACACTATTTGAGTACCTACGCCAGAAGCTGGGTATCATATATTATTCTGAATAACTTGTTCACTTTTATAGGGGGAGTTGTGTTATAGATTCTTCTTTGACATTGATGTCAAAAGGGGAGAATTTTTTGTTGCTACAAATGATAAGCAGTCGATGATTACAAGTGAAGCATGCATCCAAAATTTAAAGGTTTCCATTAATGCCAAAGGGGGATACTGTTGGCATTGTGGTAGGTATTGTGATCATATGGAAAGAGATCACATTGTGATGCAATTTTCATTCATGGAAACACATAAGTTCCAAGCATATGATCCAATATAAAGGAGTACAGATAAGCAAATATCGGATTGTAATCATGCACTCCACTCATGTATGCAAAAAAACTAGCTCCCTTGAGGAAGCAAACTATGACTCAACTTGGATGAATACCTTCAATATCAAAAATCAAGAAGCTAAGACAAAGAGTACATTCAACTCATTTCTTAGATATTGGATGATCCAAATTAAATGAGGAAACATGGATCGATGGTGGGAAAGGATTCATGAAGTGAACCTATACGGGAGATAAACGATCTGCAAAAGAAAAGTGAAGATATACAACTTTAACGTGAGATCTACATTTGATCATGGATCGAAAGCCGAGAAGGATCCTGCAAGAAATCGATGGCTCTCAAAATTTGCGAAAGTCCATTTTGGGAAAAGTTAAAGGCACATCTAAAGTCTGCAATCTGCAACCTGACTGCGGAAACAGACTTGCGGAAGGAAAATTACGGAAGCCCAATTTTGGAAAAAGTGGGAGGGTGGATCTGCAATCCGAAATCCACAATACAATTGTGGAAAGGACCATTGAGACCGCAAGATTGCGAAATTTAGTTTTTGGGAAATCTGGGAATTGCATACCCGCAACCTGCAATCCATAATTGCGAAAAGGATGTTGCAGAAACTAAGTTGTAGAAACTCAATTGCGAAAATATTGAGTTGCGGAAAGACTAAGGTTGCAGAAGCAAGTTTGCAGAAAGTTGTATTGTGGAAAGATAGCCTATGGGACAGAAGTTTCATAATGGAGATTACATAAGTTATAGAAGAAATATTTGGTCGCATTGATAAATTGATAAAGAGTTGGAAATGTTGATGTATTTGTAACTTTGGAAGTATTCACTTGTATATCTTATATTGTACCCCGATATTCCTATCGTGAGATTAATTAATATAATAAATTCATGTAAAGTCATTGAGGTTAACCCTCCTTGTTGATCAGAGGGAAAAGTCCCCACAGTTGAGGGGCACTAGGGTTATTAGACTCTCCTAGAAATGTCGGACCTAGTAAGTAATTGTCAAGTCAGAAACTAGTATAAATAGAGAGTGAGACTCTCTATTTTTCACACACACTCACTCAATTGGGGCACATGAGTGAGGGAGTAAGTACTAGCACAAGTGAGATAGATCAGCTGTTGGAGATCATCTTTTATGTCTTTGGGTTTCACTGCTGCCATTGGTGCTCATTCTATCTCTGAGGAAGTTGCGGGGTTTTCTCCTTTATGGTTTCCCCGAGAAAAATATTTGTGTCTCTTGTCTCTTGTGATTATTGATATGGATGTTATTCTCTCAGATAATATCCTAAGATCATATTGCTTAAATGATAAAAATCTAACATGGTATCAGAGCTAACCTGAGAACAAGACACTTTGCAGCTGCGAAATCTAGGGCTACTTTTTTTTTCAGTCTCTCTCCACAATCCATCAGCAAAAGGAGGCTACGCTAACTCTCCATTGAAGGGCGCATCTTTTTGTCAAAGCAGAATTTGATTCCAGGCATTTTTAGTTTTCGTTGCGGGAAATTAGGGATTTTTACAGAACAGGAATTTTTGAGTGACCCCAACATAGGATTGATCTCCCCATAAAAATCAAAGTTTATATACCAAGTTCAAATTTTTTGGTTCAGTAAAACTCCAGGAAAGTCAAACCCTATTTTGACCCCGGGCCTAAAAAACCCTAAAATACTAAAACGGGTAGTTTTGGTACATTCTCTACATCTCGGGATTGAAGACGTATCAAGGGCCAAAATTTTCATAGGACAAATATAAAATCCTGATGTACCCTATGTAGAAATATTAGCCTAATATTCACTATATTCTGGGATATATGATTCCTCCAAATCAGGGTTCCAGCCTCTTCCAGGATTCATACCTAAACAGGACACCTGGGGAGAATTTCTATATCTCGGGCTGCAAAGGTACAAATGCAATTTTGCAAGATGTTATAGATAGGGAATGAAAAATAATTATTTTTATAATAATTCTAGAACCTGATGATGAAACAAGGACACGTGGCAGTCCATATAAGTTCACTATGCTGAACAGTCCTGAAATAAGTCACCTTGGGAAAAATCTCATAAGTCCCAATTGGTGAAACCAATTCTTCTCAAAATTTTGGTATTGGAAATAGAATATATGAGGATACCTTAGTACAAAAATTTATACATTTAGGAGTAGTAAGTTTGGAGATACCACAGAAACAGTATCAGGCATTTCTGCAGAAGAAATTGGAAAACTAGGGCTTCCTATTTCGAGAGCTTCCCTCCACTGTTTTCAGAAAAGGAGTACATTAGACAGCTCACCTTGAAGAGTTGCATCTTTATATCCAATCATATCTGAAATATTCCAAGTTTTGAAAATTATTTTTTCTCTAACAAACCCTAGATCAGTCAGATCCGGAACCAAGACAGACACCTCAAATCGGATCTCACTAGTTCTTGAAGGAAATGAATTGGACACCTACATAAGTGGAGAGGTTAAAGTTCTAGAGCGAGATGAGGTTAAAGCATTATACAAGAATAACTTGGTTAAGGCCAAGAATATCATTGCTGATTCAATCAAGGATCACCTTATACCACAAGTGTCTTCCCTAAAGACACCTAAAGAGATGTTTGATTCCTTGACCAAGTTATTTGAAGGGAAGAACATAAATCGGAAGATGAATTTGAGAAACCAGTTAAAGAACATTAAGATCTAGAATGCAGAGACCATACAATCATACTTTATGAGGGTCTCACAAATCAAAGAACATCTTGAAGCAGTAGAAGAAGAAGTGGAGAATGCAGAAGTTGTGATAACCACCTTGAATGGCCTCCGAGGATCATGGGATTCATTCATTTGAGGAATGTGTGCTAGAAGGAAGTGATTAATTTTAGTAGACTGTGGGAAGAGCACACACAAGATGAAGCTCGACCCATAATAAGAGAAGATAATATGGGATCCACTAAAGATCAAGCACTCACGATTCAAAGACGAGCCTTCAAGCGATGAGGTATATGAAGAACTCAATTCTTGAAGAACCTCTTATCCATATTAAGCATTCAGATAAGAAATGATGTTTTTATGAATGAAGAAGAAGATGAATCTAAAAGAAGGAGTCTATCCACGAAACAAATAAAGACAAGTATTCAATTTTCATTTCATGATAATTTTTTGTTATGCATTTGTTTATATTCAGTTGATGTATTGTGCATGATAGAATGTTGGCATTAATAATAGTATACTACTAATATGCATGTGATGGGTAAGTAGTTCATGGTGCTATACAACTCTCCATTGCTACTTATCTAGAATGAAACCTCTTTGCTGACATATTGTATTAGTGCACAATCTCAATGATGTCTTGGTAGAGATGGAAGGCATCTAGAAATTTTCCGTGAGATATGGATGAATGTTGTATTGGCTAAATTAGTCACATGATCATATATTTATGCATAAGAATTTTTCATTTTGAATATGCCTTACGAAATGTTTCTAACCATATAACTAATGCATTTTACTTGTAGGAATGATCGTGTACAATCGCCTACAAGAAAAAAAGGATGAGACTTGTTCCGAAGAACAAGTGACGACAGTTCAAAAAATAATCCAAAATGAAGAATAGAATGACGACGCAGCAAACACACTCTTGTTATGTGACACTGTTGAGCGACATCATTGATGAAGAAGTAGCCAAGAAGAAAGGGAAGGAGAGTACAAGTTCAATAAGAATGATGTCTAGGATGCACTATCGAGACCTAAATGGAAGTCCACAAGCAAGATTCGTAGCACGAGGATTCTCATGGAAAGAAGGCATAGACTACGAAGAGACATTTGTAGCCAGTAGAATTTAAGACACATGACAGGAAGAATCATGTGTTCAAATGAAAGAAGGCCTTGTACAAGATCAGAAGACACCCATAGGATAACACATACATGAGGAGCTTGAATAACACCTAGAGTGATGAATATCTTAACCTCTGCTACAAGGTTGAATATGAAAGCATATAGAGCATGACAAGCTCACAGATGGGTGCGAGAAGAACTTTTAAAAAGGTTCAAGATAGAGTATTTTGGTATCCAGTGACCCTAGATGGATATATAGAATATTAGTAGCAGAGGAAGCTACTTGTCACTCTGATACAGAATGTTTCAATGCATAGAGTATGAAAGGCAGAGGGAGAATTATGCTCCGCTTCAGAGGGAGTGACTACATAAGATCTTGAGGTTTGACATGATACAACAGGATGGACAGTGTTATCCAACTTTTTGTGCCATAGTTGGGTTACCTGAGGAGCCTTCGGTTGACAGACTTGTTCAAAGTCTGATTCCAGTGTATCAGTTTATCCGTCTACTTGTCTAGCCAATATTGGCTAGTCACTTTTTTATTTGAATAATTTTGACCATGGCCCCACGGGGTTTGTAATAAAATGTGCTAGTAGGATATTTTTGAGTGGTTCGGTCTCCTAAGACGTAGAATCGCAAATAGGTTATTCCAGGGAGTTTTTTTCCCCTAACAATTATGCTTTTCCTTCAGCCGAGTATAATTGACGAGGTTTTCTCCCACTTCCTCCAAAGCTGGAATGTCCGATGTTGAATTCTGGGCCTTGGGGGGTTATTAGAGCCCAACTGAGTGTTATAAGCCTACTAGACATTATTTAGATAGATCATGGTCACGTCCTAAGTCATCTGGACACATAAAAAAAATTGAAAAAATCTTTTTCGAACAGTGAAAATTTATTTTTTTAATTTTTAATTACTTTTCCTAAGTTTTTTGGGTTAATTTTTCCATTAATTAAATGGCAAAAACCCGTTCGTGATCCAGAATCAGAATTCAGTGATTGAAGGCTCTAACCTTAAGCCAAAAATCACTCTTGATCAACCATCCAGTCAGAGCCAACTTTCAGATCAGCAATTAGACACATAATGCCTTTTTTACTCAAAAAAATCAGTTTTGAGTAAAAAGATGATTTTTAGTAAAAAATGATTTTTATTAAAAAAAATGATTATTTTGGAGAAAACTAAAACTCTCCAAATTAATCCAAATTCAGTAAAATAAAAGGATAAATGACATCTCATGGAACACTTATGATGATTGGAGTTATCATAACTTATCTTTAGTCATCATTAAGAGAGAAATTAATTTATTGTCAGTTATTAGACATGTCATCTCCAGCTAAAGATGAGATGGAGAGCTCTCATTGGTTCGGTTATTTGATCGAGGTGAATACTGAAGCTTACACCATCAGTGGGCTTCCCAAACCTAGCTCAGGCTCCTGCCAGACCTAAAGGATGAGCTTACCTACATCCAGACTCACATGTGTGGCCTCATCCTTGGCTTGTTTTCAATGCACAGGTTTGGAGTGGGGGTGCCTTACCTGGGTGGAGGCCTCCCCTCACTCCTGGTTCTCCGATTTAGGTCTGGGCTCTTTGTTAGGTGGCTAAGCTGGTTAGGGTTGGTTTTAGGGTTTTAGGGTTTTAGCACTCTCTCATTTGTTAAAAAGAGGCTCTTTCAGCTCTATTAGGATGGACTTTTGTAGCAGAGTTACTCTAAGAAATTTGTATCAAGCATATGCTTTAATTTGTTAATAAAGATCAGACTTTGGAGGTCCATGAGCTCTTGGATGTGGTAGTTTTTTCCAATTGGTTGAGGTGATATTGTCTCTAACCCCTTTTTTTTTAATGCTTATGTGAGATTAAATTGTTTATTTGTTAGCTCAAGAGGGCCATTGTTGGCACAGTAGAACAATCATTTGTAGTTAAACTTGATTGTTTATGCGAAGTAGATTAGTATTTTGATGGACATGAGTAATCAGTATATACGTAATGTTGATCATGATTCAATTTTCTTAGCATACTAGCATGTATTTTGATCTCACGTTTTGTGTTGAGTTGTAGTGTGTTTTCAGGCCTCACGGGTTGAAGAAGGGTGTGAGCTCAGCTGCTTCTATCCTAGGCTTCAAGAAACATTTTAAATCTAACACTTTCATTGCAGGACCTACAAAGATCTTCTTCTTCAAAATACAAAAAGAAAGCTATGAGTCTAGCTCTCTCTCTTGGGTTCCATCCATAATTATAAATACTTTCTTGGTTACCGAACTTCCCTCTTCTAGTTCTCGCTTTGCTCCTTGATCCCCTTGTTTTTCTTGCTTGCTAGCCTTTTCCTCCTTGCTTGGTTTTTCCCTTTCTTATATTTTCTTCATCACTGCCCCATTTTACTCTTTTTACCACTCATTTTTTTCTTTTTGGACAGCCCTAGTGTGGCCTAGTTTATGCCTATTTCCTGCCTCTTTTTGCCCTAGTTGTTGGCCCTTCTTCCATCTTGTTTTTGGCCTTTTCTTCCCATTTTTGTTTGCTGTACTGTTTTTTTTATTTTTATGACAGCCATCTTCCTTCTTCATCGCTGCCCCATTTTCATCATTTTTAAAAAAAACCTTAATAAAACCTTCAACACACACACCCTTTTTAATTAATTAACTCCCTCCCCTTTTTTCCGGAGTATGCTCTGACCGATCCCAGATCGAAATACCCAGAAACGGAACTGGATCTTTAAACCCTACAAGAGTAATTTAATAAGAATTAAACACCTGTAACCAATGCACCAACGTTGTAGGGATTCTTCCAAAGTACTTCCTAGTAGAGGCGTCGGAACCTCCCGCTGTCTTAGATTCTCAGCTAGCTGGTCAATCTTAGCGGTACCAGCCTGGGATACTGGGCGGGCCCGACATGTCTTCAACAGAGGGAACTTAGAAGAGTCTCCTGGATTTGACAAACTTTGGTTGACACTCTAAAGCAAGACCACTATCAAAAAAATTTAAAATATACCAAGAGCACTTGTAAGACCTAATACTCACTAGCTTGATTCCTAGACTTTATTTCACTCATTTATTTGACTCCATAAGGCACTGGTCCTTTGTTATATTTGATTAATTTTCTATCTTGATCAACTTTCTATGGGCCATTTCAATTGATTATATTTAAATGGTTAAGTTATAGGTTTGGAATCTTTGCTTATATGTGTGATCTCTTGTTAGCAAGGTGGATTGCTTTGATTAATCATCATCCCCCTAATATTAATCATTTTAAATCATAGTAACTCCTAAACAACACCCATCCGCATCCAAAAAAATCTAAAAATTAACTTAAAACATTGAGCCATAGAAAACTCTTTGTTAGGGACTACCCCCCTTGACTTCGTTAGTAGTTAGCCTAAACGGAGGAGCTAGGAGTAGGTGACAGTACCTAGCTCTGTGCTTTCCCCCATGGTCATACCTCTCCCACTTTCCCAAGTGAGGAGACAGCTTTCGAAAGATTTCTGCTGCTGGTGTGCAATCGGCGGACAACAGACAGTTTATTGATGGCTCTAGCATTTACTAAGAATAAAGCATGTTGCAACCTTTGCTTCAAGGTTGAAGGCGGAAGACCAGTGATGCTCATGTTATATGTCGATGACTTGTTTTTGATAGAAAAGAGGAACTCATTAAAGTCGCAAGAAGGAGACTTTCTTCTGAGTTCAAGATGAAGGACTTGGATATGATGCACTACTTTCTAGGCATGAAGGTGTGCAGATGGAATCTCCCTTGGATAAGGGAAGTATGCAGTGGAGATCCTGAAGAGGTTTGAGATGATGGACTGCAAGGCCATGACTACACCTATGGCAATTGAACCTGAAGCTATTGAGTGATGCTTCATTAGAGATGATTGATGTCATGATGTATCATCAAATGATTCATTACTTGATGTACCTGACGAATACAAGACAAGATATTTGCTTTGTTGTGAACAAATTGAGATAGGTTCACCTAGTGGTTGCAAAGCATGCAGTGAGGTACCTGAAGGGTACAATTGAGTATGGGATCAAGTATGAGGAAAATCAGAACATTAACCTAGAGGGTTATGTGGATTTGGATTGGATAGGTAGTGCCATTGAGAGGAATAGCACTTCGGGGTGCTAATTCAGTATGGGATCAGATGTGATCTCTTGGTTTAGCAGGAAGGAGGCCTGCATGGCACTAAGTACAGCCGAGGAAAAATATGTTGCCACTTGCTCAGATATTTGGGAGGTAGTATGTTTCTTTTGAAAACTACTATTTGATTTGATTGATCTGACTTGCATTTTTGTATGATGTAGAGAGGATTAGTGAAGCTCCAGTATGTGATCCAGATCATTGAGATCTCTCGAAAGAGGGAGTTCTAGCATAGCCGATGAGACAGGTTGTCTGAGCATAAAATCCTGGTGAAGCTCGTAGGTTTCTTAGATGTAAACAGTCCTATAGGTTGTCCTCGGATGTAATCGGTCCTAGCGAAGATCGCAGGTTATCCTTGGGCGTAATCATCCTTGATGTGATTCTATGCTAGAAATGTCTAGAATGAAGTTCAAGTACTTTAGGGAGAAGCTTGGTGTTCTCCAGATCAAGGTTCCCTCCAAGGGGAAATGATGATTTCATGTGCCTTTTTGACATGGTGGTAGGCAGGGCCTCCCATGGTCATATATAAGTGTAGCTCCCTTCTGACATGGTGGTAGGCAAGGCCTCCCATGGTCAGATATAAGTGCAGATCCCTTCTGACATGGTGGTAGCCAGGGCCTCCCATGGTAAGATGTAAGTGTGGATCCCTTGTGACATGGTGGTAGGCGGGTCCTCCCATGGTTAGATGTAAGTGCAAATCCTTTCTGACTGGGTCAGATGCAAGTGCGGAGCCCTTCTGACATGGTGGTAGGCGGGTCCTCCCATGGTTAGATGAAAGTGCAGATCCTTTCTTACTGGGTCAGATGTAAGTGTGGAGCCCCTCTGACATGGTGGCAAGTGGGTCCTCCCATGGTCAGATATAAGTGCAGAGCCTTTCCTTAGATGATACATGGTGTGTCCTATCATGCCGGTGGATGTGAGTGCAGATCCTTTCTCTGGATGGTAGATGGTGTGTCCTACCATGCCAGTAGATATAAGTGTTGAGCCTTTTCTCTAAATGGTAGATGGTGTGTCCTAGCATGCCAGTGACTATAAGTGCTAAGCCTTTCCTTGGATAGTAGATTGTGTGTCCTACTATGCCAGAGGATGTAAGTGTTGACCCTTTCTGACCGGGTCAGATATAAGTGTTGTGCCTTTCTCTGGATAGTAGATGGTGTGTCCTACTATGCCAGTAGATCTAAGTGCTGAGCCTTTCCTTGGATGATAGATGGTGTGTCCTATCATGCCAATGGATGTAAGTGCTGGGACTTTCCTTGGATGATAGATGGTATGTCCTATCATGCCAATGGATGTCATTGTTGGGCCTTTCTGACATGGTGGTGGATGTGTTCCTCCCATGGCCAAATGTGAGTGTTGGGCATGCCTTTCTGACATGGTGGTGGATGTGTTCCTCCAATGGTCAGATGTAAGTGCTGGGCAGGATTTTCTGACTGGGTCAAATATAAGTGTTGAAGAAGATGAAGACCTACATGGAGGATAGGCCTACAACCACCATGAAAAAGGGTTGGCTCTGTAGAAATTCCTATGATTAGAAGAATTGAGAGATAGCACCAGTTGATCGAGGTAGAGGAAGCAGTGATGATGATGATCTAGTGATGATCTAGCTTTGATGATGATCTAGCTTTGATGATGATCCAGTGATGATCCAGATTTGATGATGATCCAATGTTGATCCAATTTTGATGATGATCCAGCGTAGATGATGATCCAGACTTGATCCAGAGAAGAAGACTTGTGCTGATGAATTGTGTCAAGAGAATACCTTCCTAGTTAAGAGGGAGTGTTGATGTATTTGTAACTTCAGAATGTATTCACTTATATATATTATATTGTACCCCGATGTTCCTATCGGGAGAGTCATTAATATAATAAATTCATGTAAATTCATTAAGGTTAACCCTCCTTATTGATTGGAGGGAAAATTCCCCACGGTTGAGGGGCACTAGGGTTATTAGACTCTCCTAGAAATATCAGCCCTGGTAAGTAATTGTCAAGTTGGAAACTAGTATAAATAGAGAGTGAGACTCTCTATTTGTCACACACACTCACTCAACTGGGGCGCATGAGTGAGAGAGGAAGTACTGGCACAAGTGAGAGAGATCAGCTGTTGGAGATCAACTTTTCTGTCTTTGGGTTTTACTATTGCCATTGGTGCTCATTCTATCTCTGAGGAAGTTGCAGGGTTTTCTCCTTTATGGTCTCCCCGAGGAAAATATTTGTGTCTCTTGTCTCTTGTGATTATTGGTGTGCATGTTATTCTCTCAGATAATATCCTAAGATCATATTGCTTAAATGATAAAAATCTAACAGGCAAGTCTGCTAGTTTGGGAGCAGAGATAAGATTTAGTGGAGGCGAGAAAAAAATTATTAAAATATTTTGTGTTGCTTCCATGAATGTTATTAGTCTATATGTGGTTCCATAACCCATAGGTCTAAGAATTTGAAGGACCCTAGAATAAAAAGGAAATTTGGTTCGAGCAGTTATGAATTCAAGAACCTGGTGGCAGATGGTTAAAGAAGTTTAGAATGCTTGTTGATTGGGTTCCTTTCCTGCCATGAGTCATTGAATGGTCTTTTATCAATTATGAAACTGAAAGTCAAGCATACGAATAGGTGAAGGGAATAAATATTGGGAAGCATAAAATGATGGGCGAGAGAAATGTGTGATCGACACTAAAATGGGAAGAATATGCAAAACAGAGACAGTGAAGGGAGCCAAGTCTAAATGAGCAAAAGCAGAAGTAGATCAGAGAGTGTAAGAGAGTTGGTAAGCATAGCTATATCTGATTTTCAGCATATTGTACTGGAAAAAAAAGTTTAAATCTAGGGAATAAGGGTGGTAGGGTGGTGCCAGGGAAGACTTGTAGTCTTATGTGTGTATTTGGAGCTTTGTAACAACTATAAAATAAAATATTATTTAGATTAGTTAATTATCTTATGAAAGGATGTAAACCTTCAGTTACACGCTCAAATCCTATAAAGGCAATCTTCCCTTGTAATTATTAAATCATCCAATATATTATTATTATTATTATTCATTATTAAAATGATAGCCGGATTTGACTAACGGACAACCGGATTTGGTTTCTCCATTTGGTATCAGAGCTCGGATTCGGCTCCTTCGACTTGAGCTCAGATTTGGCTCCTTCAACCCCTACTTGAGCTCGGACTCGGCTCATCACTTTTTATTCTTCCATTGCTCCATTTCAACTGCTTGCACATCTTCTCCCTCCTCTAACATAGCACTCCTTCCCTTTCTTCCTCCATGCTGCCTCCACTCTCCACGCTAGCTCCTCTCTCCACTTACTCTGCCCTCCACCTTCCCTGCTCGCGCTGCTCCACAACTTCCATCTCCCTTCACCTTGCGCATGTCCCTTCTGCTTCATCTGTCCATCCTCATGTCCACCATTCTCCTCCCTGCACCTATACTACTCCTTCCATGCCCTGCTCTCCATCATTGCGGCCTGCAAACCCCAGCGCACTCCTCCTCTGTGCTCCCACCTCCTCCTCCACCATTTTTGCACTCCCACCTCACTCCTTCGCATTCCACTTACTCTCACTCCATCCACTCGACCTTTCCCTCCTTGACCCTCCTCTTCCTCCCCTCACGTTCCACCCCATATTCCCTCCTCTATTTCCCTTTCCTCTCCTCTCGTGCACAGTTCGTTTCCCCTGCTCCATCGCTGCCCAACTCCTCGCAGCCCAGCATTATCGCCTCCCATCCTCTACCCTCCGTCTAGGTCGCTCCTTCATCTGCGCCCTCCTCTAACTTGGCTCTTCCTCTCATTGCCATTCTTTCCTACGCACCAACCCCTACGACCTCCCATTCCACATTCTCCCTTCTCTCCTACGCGTTCTCCATCCTCTCATCCTCTACGCGCATTTCTCCTCCACGTGAACCCTAACCTGCAACCAAAAAAAATAACCAAACAATATTAATAAAAATAGCATATTATATATAATAATAATAAATTATTATTATATTATAATATTTATTTTAAAAAAAACTATATAACAAATGTTATATATATAGTTAAAAATCAAATATTATATTTTTTATTATAATATTTGTTTAAAAAGTAAAAATAAAAAAAATAAAAACTATATATACAATATAGTTTATAAAAATATATATAATAATATTAATATTAATTAATTAATTAATTAATTAATTATTAGCCAAAAATAGCGTGGAAATACACACCTCCGAATACAAGGTCCAAGACCATGGAGGAACTGAAAGAGAAGATCGAAAAAATGGAGAAGGACATCAAGTCCCTTGTCACTAACCAAGAAGGCTTCAAGGAAAAGATGCAAAATAACAATACATTACTCAAAAATGATCTTGTTTTGGTACTAGAAAGAAGGCTCGACAACAAACTTGACATCCTGAACGAAAAACAAAAAGACATGGATGACAAAATGAGTACCATAACGCAAAACATAAACACCTTAACATAGAACATGAGCACCATGACACAGAACCACAATACATTAATCGAGATGTTACATAGGCTCATACCCAGTCTGGGCCAAGTCAACGATCCACATGCTAGATGCCTCATTTCATGTTGCCACCCAGGAAACACTCGCAAAGAATCAAGAAGAATTGCAAAAAGAAATAAATATTAACAATGCGACGCTTAAGCAAGTGATAGAAACACAAGTACTACCAGATATGGAGGCATGATTAAACAGCAAAATAGACGCTATAAGTAAAATAGTAGAGAAAAGAAAAACTAAAAATCACCGCCAACAAAGAAGCAATTCAGATATGTCACTTTCTTCGTCCAGTAGTTCCGATCCACCATCAAACCATGAGGCAAAAGGAAATCAACGTCGTCCTTACAAAGTGTACCCACCTAAGGAAAAAATAGAGTTGTTGAAATACACTGGGAGTGAAGACCAATGCGTTGCTTGGCTAAACAAAGTAGAAGAATACTTCAACATTTACAACATTTAATCTGACGAGGAGAAGGTGAAATATGCGTCAATGCATATGGAAGGGTATGCCTATAATTGGTACTTATGGTGGTGTTGCGGCCGCAACTGTTTTCCCCAAATTTCTTAAATTTTGGTCCCCTCCTCATGATTTAGAGTTGTTTTTAATCGTTTGGATCTGTGAATCCTTGGTCATGCTCT
>LPNX010478043.1:21513-34454 GCA_001517045.1 Pseudotsuga menziesii
CAGGGACCAAATGGTTCATGAGTGCATACAGAAAAGATAGAGGGATATGAAGCGTTTGGGGAACTGAAAGTTCGCACGCTTGTGGGAAGCCTAGGGGTCAACTGTTTTAGCTTAAATATGTGAAAGTTAGAACTTACGGGGGCTTTTTCCCCTGGAAAAACTTGTTACTTAATGCTTGTAAGAGGAACTATTTCATTTTACAACCAGAGATTGCAAATTTTACCTGTTGGAGGAAGTGCTCTGTCGAATATGTCAATGTGATTAAATGAGCAATGTTGAATGTGAACTATTTCATTTTCAGCTGTGTCTCATTAGCTGTAAGAGCTTTCTAATTTCTTGAACCTATGTTCTTATCTGAATGTTCTTCAGTACCCCTATGATGTTTTTTTTTTCACTATGAGTAATGGTAGTTTTAACTGTTGATGAGCTATCTTATCATATATACTTTTATTCATGTTTATATGTTTGGTTATAAGAATAGCTATCTATGATTTTCCATAACACATGAAAAGGGGTGCATTACTCGTGAATTAATACCCAGCTCTCTAGAGATAGTTTAGTTAGTATTTATTTTCTTGCATGATTTGGATGCTTGTGAGTGCTAAGACGAGAGGTAAAAAATTGCGCATCACATTGTGACTACTCTTTGCATATTTATCACCCTGCATTGTTAATTAGGCACATGCATATCATACTTCAAGTCAAAAAAAAATATACACGGTGGACCGGACCGTAACCGGTAAAACCTTTTGTTTTTGTTACTTGACCTACGGTAGCCGAACCGTAAACCAGACGGATTCCCTATACCAAACAGTCATAGGCTAGTTGGGAACATTGATTGGGGAGAATCCCTTACTGTTGTTGCCTACGATTTTCTGGGCCTCAACAGTTTCTAGCACTAGAAGGAGGGCCGCCAATGCATGGCTGGCCGAGGAAACCCGTTTTCCCGAGATTATTCCACCGGTAACAGTTCTAAAAGCAGTGGGCTTCATAATCTGATTCCAGAAGAAAGGAGTAAAGAACATTTGTTTTCTGTTGACAACGAGGTTTTTAATAATCTGAGAAGACACACCAGGGCATATGTGAAGAATATTGGAGGATTGTCGATCATCCCTAAATTTCCCAGAAGAGAATATAATATAAAAGATCGTCCTATATTGGAAGACTCAGTGCTGGTTGGGGATTGGGAAGAACTTGTGGAAACAGCCTTATAGGAAGTTATACTGCCTTTGAATCAAGAAGGCCCAAATACTCCTCACAGTTCTCTTGCTCACACTCCTGTTTGCTCACCTCCTCACTCTCCACCTAGACTCATGGCAGGCATTAATGCCAATCCACCACCAAACCCACTGAATCCACCACCTTCCTGGAGAGCCATATCACCTTTGAACCTGACACCTCCATTACATGATCTACCTCAAGCCTTTGACAAGATGTTTCCCAAGTTCGACCCAAGTGAGAGGATATTAGTAGATGACCACCTACAAAGTTACTTGGCAATAGAAGGATTAAGGTCCAAGGAGTATGAAGATGTAGTCTGCAGACTGTTCCTGCATACCCTTAAAGGAGCTGCAACATCATGGTACTTCGGGTTGCCTACAAACTCTATCCCTGATTGGGATACCTTTGAAAGGATCTTTAGGAGTAAATATGCGACTCAAAAGACTCATGCAACTCTGATGAAAGGACTATGCGCCTTGAAGAAAGAGAGAAAGGAAAAGGTGCACAGTTTCACACAAAGGTTTGCAGCATATCTCAAGAATTTTTCTGAAGCAGATAAACCTTCGGACAAGGTCCTGATTGAATATTATACTTCAGCTTTAGGCCCTGAGTTGGCCATGTTTGCCAAAATAAGGGCCAAGCCTACTTTGGCATAAGCCTATGCAGAGGAAGAAGTAGTGGACGCTGAAAGAGAAAGTATCGAATATTATCCAGAACAGTCAGGAGAGAAAGGTGTGGGAAGGAAAGCCTTATTGTTTACTAAGCCTAAGGAAAAGAAATCGCCAGATTTTGAAAATATGGAAAAAATGATGCAGAAGCTTTCCAACAAAATCATAGATTTGGAGAAAGAGAAGGAAACACAAAAGTTCTATAAGCCCTATTATAAGAAAAGAGAGGATAACAATCAGTCTCAACCTCCTCCTCACAATGCTGCATCGATGAATCTAACAGAGGTAGGAATGGAAAAATTTTGCACTTTCCACCAAGAACCACACTCTGAAAGGAATTGTCCTCAATGGATAAACTCAATGACGTTGGTTATGAATCAGTTGTTGGATTCTAAGTTAACAGAAGCTGGAGAAGAAGAAAGAAAAGAAAATACTACTTCAACGAAGGAACAAGAAGAGGAAACCGTGGTTTTGTGGAATTTTGTTTCGTTATTTGATGCAGAAGAAGAAAAGAATCAGGGCTACAAGGACGTCATGGAAACCAACGTGACAACAAGGAGCCAAGGTCCAATTAAAGAAAACAGTCTCATTCTCCCAAATATCAAAAGGCTGCAAAAGAATGTTAAGAAATTTCAAAATAATTCCGCAGCTGATAAAATTCCTGAATTCACAATTACCAGCCAGAATCCTAGGCAGACTAATACGTTCGCCAAGCTCACTGAAGAGAAAATGAATGTTGATAAGCCACATTCTACTAAATTGCATATGGATTATGACATCGTGGAAGATATTAAGAAGGCGAGGGCAAACGTTTCACTATTTGAAATGTGTAAAGTGCCGCAGCAAAAAGAAAGACTATTGAAAGCACTTGAAGCATTGGACGAGAAGCTACCCACTGTCAATCAACCTCAGGAAGAAGAAGAAATTGAAGAAACCATCATTGGAGGTAAGTCTAAGAGCAAACAACCACCTTTCCTCCTCACTTTTGAAATTTTCAATCACAACGTACATAATTGTCTAGTAGACTCAGGGGCATCCATTAATGTCATGCCAATATCAGTCTATAAAAAGATAAATGGGCAGCCTAAGCCATCCACGTGGAGGGTTGTTCAGTTGGACAGGACGGATGTAAAGGTAATTGGTGAGATGGAGGATGTCCTAGTACGTTTGGCATCAAATGATAAAGTGTGCCAAGTCATTAATATTGTGGTGGCTGATATACCAAACGCGTATGGTCTTGTCCTGAGCAAAGATTGGTCGGCCAAACTAAATGGATATTTTTCTTCTGATTGGTCACATCTGTGGCTGCCGAATAAAGGAAGTCCGAATCAAATTAATATTTTGAGGGAGCCTCACATGAAATACAACGTTACTCAACTCGAGGAGAAGAATGAACCAGTGGATTCAGTGTTGGGAAATTATTTTATTGAGTTGGAACCGGGAAATTACCAAGCAGAAGAAGCCAGCAACACATTAGACACCTAGCCTAATCTCCTTCGATTTTCATAGGCTGACGAAATCGACTGTAACATAGTAAACTTAACGGTAGGAATAGATTCTCATGCAGTAGTTAATGATTTTTGGACTTTGTTTTTTGATGGCTCTAAGACGTTATAAGGGTTAGGGGCCAGCTGTGTCCTGATCGACCCCAAGAATAATAAACATTTCCTTTCCTGTAGATTAGAGTTTGAATGTACGAATAATACGGCTGAGTATGAAGCATTGGTGCAAGGTTTGAGGAAAGCAATCGAATTAAAGGTAAGTAATCTCAAAGTTTTTGGAGATTCTAAAATAATTGTTAAACAGATCTGGAACCAAATACATTGTGTGTCTCACCTGAAAGCTTATCAAAATGAGGTATGGGATCTGCTCAAATGTTTTAACGCATTTAATATTGTTTCAATTCCCAGACTTAAAAATGTAGCAGCTGACTTGTTGGCCACATCCACTGCTAGACTTGTGCCTACTAATAATCGATGCTCCATTGAATTGCTTTTCAGGACCTCGGTCCCTGATATGATCACCAACCTGCGAGTGTTCGACGATGATCAGCAGATAATAGAATGCTTAACAAATGACGAGGTATTTAAAGGGGCGATTATAGATGATGAAGAACATCAGGCCGAGATGAAATATGATAATTTCATCCCAAGAGGAGTCAGAACCTTAGAAAGAATGTTCGATCTCAATGAAAAGTTCAAAAGACCAGCAAACGTGAAGACTCACAGCTCAACTCTACAGTTCGAACTGATAAATTTAGGGACTGAGACGAATCCCAAATACGTGAATCTCGGCAAATGTTGTTCACCAGCAGAAAGAGATAAGTTTGTCAGTCTGTTGAAACAATACAAAGATGTTTTCGCCTGGACATACGAAGATTTGAAAACATATGACACCAGCATCATCAAGCATGTTATTCCCATTAGAGCTGGCGTCAAACCGTATCAGCAGCCTTTAAGAAAAATCCATCCAAAATTGGAACCATTGATTCAAAGTGAAGTTAAGAAATTATTGGATGCCAGAATTATTTTAAGGTCAGACACTCAGAATGGGTCTCGAATTGGGTACCGGTAAGGAAAAAATCTGGAGAGATCAGGCTATGCATGGATTTCAGAAATTTAAACCGTGCTTCAGACAAAGATAACTATCTTGTCCCACCCATGGAGCAACTGCTACAAATGGTATCAGGGTCTGAACTATTTTCTTTACTAGACGGATTCTCGGGCTACAATCAAGTGTTAGTAGCTGAAGAAGACAGGTTGAAGACAACATTCAGGACCAAATGGGGAACTTTCACTTACAGAAGAATGCCCTTCGGGCTTATAAATGCTGGAGCCACATTCCAGAGGGCTATGGACATAGCTTTCCGCAGTTTGATTGGATGTAGTGTGGTGATATACCTCGATTATATTACAATATTCTCAAAAAGGAGAGGAGAACACGCGTTCCATCTAAGGCATATTTTTGAACGCTGTCGGAAATATGGCATCTCACTCAATCCCAAAAAATGTGTGTTTGTTGTCACGGAGGGTAAGTTACTTGGTCACATAGTTTCAAAGAAGGGAATTTCTATTGATCCAGAAAGGATCAAGGCCATTGAACAAATTCCCTTGCCCCATAATAAAAAAGGGATGCAATAATTTATGGGAACAATTAACTTCGTGCGAATATTTGTGCCTGATTTCGCTCAGATTGTCAAGCCTCTGCAGCAAATGGTGAAGCAAAATGCACAATTCAAATGGACTGAGATTGAAAAGAATGCCTTCAGCAAAATCAAGACTGCTGTTGCACACGCACCCTCCCTGAAAAACCCAGATTTCGACAAAGACTTTATTCTATATACCTTTGCATCCGATGATTCACTAGCAGCTATGCTTACCCAAAAGGAAGATGGGGGGGATGAATTCCCAATATCTTTCATGAGCACTGGTCTGCAAGGGGCTGAATTAAATTACCCAGCCATTGATAAACAAGCTTACGCAGTATTCAAAGCAGTGAAACAATTCAGGCCTTATATATTAAAAAATTGAACCAAGTTTATCGTACCATACCTAGCTGTAAGGTCCCTTTTTGTACAGAAGGATTTAGGAGAAAGAAGGGGAAATTGGGTAACAGCTCTTCAAGAGTATGACCTCGAATTTAAGCCAGATTCTATAGTTAAAGGGCGGGGACTGTGCAAACTGATGATGAAAAATGGGAATAATAACAAACACACCTGGGAAGACGAGGCCGAACTACATTTGATGGATGTATGCCCTTTGTTCACAGCTCCTGATTCTTGGTATAGGGACCTCGTACATTACCTGCAGACAGGACTGTTTCCAGAACATTGGAATTCTAAGCAAAGAAGAGTGTTGCGTCTTAAATCAGCTGCCTATCAAATTGTTGGAGTATTATTCAGAAAAAATTATGACGGAGTTCTTCTTAGATGCCTAGAGAAAGAAGATGCAAAGAAAGTAATGACAGATTTGCATGACTGGCCTGCTAGGGGACATTATTCAGGAGATACTACAGCTCACAAAATCCTCAGAGCCGGTTACTATTGGCCTACGCTCTTCAAAGATGCACACGCACATGTCAGGAAGTGCGATATTTTCCAAAGGTGTAGTGGGAGACAACCTAAAGCAGCACCACCCCTAAAGCTTGTGATGATCACTGAGCCATTCGAGCAATTGGGGTTGGATATTATTGGAGAAATAAAACCGAATTCCTCCCTACAACACAAGTACATTCTGACCGCGACCGATTATTTCACTCGCTGGGTCGAAGTTGTCCCACTGCACAAGATAAATCAAGACGTGGTCATCAGTTTCCTACAAGATCATATCATGACCAGGTTTGGAGTTCCAGTTTTGTTAGTCTTTGATAACGCTAAACACTTTTCATCAATTAAATTAACTGCTTTTGCTCACGATAAAGGAATAAAATTTCATTATTCTGCTAATTACTATCCACAAGGAAATGGCCTGGCTGAATCCTCTAACAAAAATCTGATTAGAATTTTAAAAAAGACTATAATAGAGAACCAGAGGAGTTGGCACTCAGCGCTACCAAATTCCCTTTGGGATGATAGAGTCACCCCTAAGTCTTCAATAGGAGTGTCTCCATATACCCTTGTTTACGGTAAAGAAGCCATTCTTCCTCCCAATATCATGCTACCTTCTTCCATGATAGCTCAAGAGTCTAGAGGATCGGATGATGAAGTTTTGCAAATAAGGATCTATAATCTCCTGAAAGCAGAAGAAGCTCGATCTAAAGCCAGAGAGCGCTTTAAGCAACAGCAAGAGGTGATAAAGAGATGGTTCGACAAACATAAGGCAGGAACAAAAGATTTTGAGGTAGGAGATTTGGTTCTCAAATGGGATCACCCTTATGATGAGAAAGGAAAGCATGCTAAATTCCAGCAGTTGTGGGTAGGCCCTTTTCAGATTGCAGCAAAGCTTGGCCCTTCTACTTATAAGTTGCAAGATCTCCAGGGGTGGGAAGAGAACTTACCAGTGAATGGTTTGGTTCTCGAGCCTTATTTTTCCTGAGTTCTATTTGAGTTCTGTTGTCTTGTATATAAATAATCTGGTTTGGTCGCCTTTTTGAGTCTTTGAGTCATGAAGTTTAGTTTTGTTTTAGTTTAAATTTTCTGTTTGACTTTAATAAAAAGAAGCAAGCTTTGGTTGCATGGAGAGCATTAGAATTCTGGACTGAATAAAATCCTTGATTATAAGACTGTGTATTATGGTTTTGTATGATGGAATTTCTTCTAGTTTAGCAGTTTTCCTAAATGGCTATGAACGCATTGAAGTCCTGCTTAATCCCTGTAAAGTAGCTCAAGATTAAAGGGTCTGGAATACTATTTCGAGGCTCCATCCCTCTCACACTTAAAAATTGTCCTAGGGGATGACAGCAAAATACCCATGGAAAGGAAGCAGGGTAAACAGTATATTATATATAAATGATCCCATGCCAAGAATTGAAAGCCAAAAGGCTTAAAAGAGTCAAAACTCCTAAGGAAGCAATGTATATCAAAACAAAGTACTAAATCATATGAGTATAAAATTGCCAAAAGTTCCTCTCCGTCCATGAGCTGAAAATTAAATACATCTCTCACACAAAAGGACACTATGGATAGAGGAGCCTGAATAAAAATTCAGAAAACAAGGCATGAGGAAGACTCAAAGGACAAAAGTCCAAAAGCACAAAAAAGTGCAAAATGGCATGGGAATGAGGAACAAATGAATATTTATGTTTACCAGATGTTACGATCTTGTGGTGTCCAAGCTGGAGGCTACCCAAAGACAGAGGTAAAAATGAAACTCATACTCCTGTCCTCGAAAGAGTTATCTTAACTTTGAAATCTTGGTTTCCATTTTCCTAAATTTGACTACCCTCAATGTTTAAAAGTACATATATTGCCTTTGGGAAATCCATATATCTAGAAGAATTCAACATGGTGGTTTTATTATCAAACAGTCTGTTACTCAAGGAAGAAATTGTCCAGAGGTCTAGGTTCATTAGGTAGTCACCAATTGTTGCGGCCACAACTGTTTTCCCCAAATTTCTTAAATTTTGGTCCCCTCCTCATGATTTAGAGTTGTTTTTAATCGTTTGGATCCGAGAATCCTTGGTCATGCTCTAGTTTTGGGTGATTTCTGAAAATTGACTCTCGGCCTGTTTCAAAAGTTGTCTTTGTTTGAGATTTTGGTGGGTCATAGATGTGAGCTTGGTTTGCTAGTCGTGGATGAATCATTTTTTGCTCCTTGAAGAAACTGCTGTTTCGAAGGTGAAATAGGCTCGTGACCACTGTTAAATTTTAAGAGTTGTCCGAAACACTTAATTTTTTTTATATAGATTGGGTGTCAAAATTTTGTTGGATCGGAGGCCATTGTCCTTTCATCTTCCGTCGTTGCGGCTCCCAAAGCAGTTAAGCACCCGAAGTGTAAATTGCTCCGACCACCGATGCGAGTCTGCCTTTAGTCGCGGGTCCATAGTATTTTCTCTTCTGCCGTTGCGGCTGTGCAAAGCTTTCGGCTTCCGATGTCAATGTCCTTTCAATTCTCGATTGGGAATTTTCCCGCCCTCTGGTCGCATGTCCGTAACCTCTTTCTCTTCTGCCGTTGCAACTAGGGCAGGGATTTTAGCTTCCGATGCCAGCGCTCTGAGCGTCCGATGAGTTCTCATTTCCTGTCGTGGGTGTTTTCCTTCGAACCCATAGGTAGACAAAGTAGTGGTGCTGGCGTTTGTTAAGCCTTGTGGCAATAACGTTGTACATGGCCTCTCTTAATGCTTAGCTATTTTAGTTGATATGATTTGAATGCAATCCCGATGAATGATGTACGTCGTTTGATTGCAGGTGGTTTCCGGAGATTGGTCAAACTACGGCGGCGCAAAGGGAGATGGGCGGTTTGGTGAAGGTAGAGCCGAAACCAGCAGGATCGCAAAGAGGACAAGTGGAGTAGAAGACAAAAGCAGTAGCTACAAAGGCGCAGACCTAGATACTTAAGCTTTGAGGACAAAGCTTTCTTAAAGGAAGTGGCAATGTAACAACTATAAAATAAAATATTATTTAGATTAGTTAATTATCTTATGAAAGGGTGTAACCCTTCAGTTACACGCTCAAAGCCTATAAAGGTAAGCTTCCCTTGTAATTATTAAATCATCCAATATATTATTAGTATTCATATTCATTATTAAAATGGTAGTCGGATTCGACTAACGGACAACTGGATTCGGTTGCTCCAAGCTTGTACAAGTCTCGTGGGTGCTATAAAACAAGGAGAGTTGGTGCTCTCCACAAACTGTTGCTTGTAAAATAGAGGTTGTAGCCTCACTTGAGTTGGTGGTCAAATAAATATGGTGTAAATATATTGAAGCTTGACATCCTAAGAAAAAGAGGTGGTCAAAATAATATGGTGTAAATATATTGAAGCTTGACATCCTAAAAAAAAATTTTTTTTTTATTCTTATGAGTTTCCTCGTGAATCTCTGTCTCTGTTCCTCCACCATCTGTGAAAAACACTCATAATTGTATGTGATTTTTTTATTCTTATGAGTTTCCTTATGAATATTTGTCTCTGTCCCCACCATCTGTAAAAAACACTCATAATTGTATGTGATTGATAGCAATTACTTCTATTTTATATTTATTGCATTATCATGATTGTTAATGTGTGAACAACGCTAATAAAAACACATTAGTTAATGTGTGAACAACGCTAATAAAAATACAATAGTTAATGTGTGAACAATTCTAATAAAAACACAATAACAATTACTTCTATTTTAGATTATAATTGTATGTGATTGATAGCAATTACTTCTATTTTAGATCATCATGTTAATCTGTGAACAACGCTAATAATTTTTAATCATCTAGTCCAAGCATTTTATCATTGTATGTGATTGATAGCAATTACTTATATTTTAGATTATCATGATTAGCGTTGTATGTGATTGATAGCAATTACTTCTATTTTATATTTATTGCATTGTCATGATTGTTAATCTGTGAACAACGCTAATAAAAACACATTAGTTAATGTGTGAACAACGCTAATAAAAATACAATAACACATTAGTTAATGTGTGAACAACGCTAATAAAAACACAATAACGATTACTTCTATTTTAGATTATCATTGTATGTGATTGATAGCAATTACTTCTATTTTAGATTATCATGATTATCATGTTAATCTGTGAACAACGCTAATAATTTTTAATCATCTAGTCCAAGCATTTTATCATTGTATGTGATTGATAGCAATTACTTCTATTTTAGATTATCATGTTAATAAATGAACAATGCTAATAATTTTTAATCATCTAGCCCAAGCATTTTACCTTATTAGATTATCATGTTAATAAGTGAACAACGCTAATAACTTTTAATCATCCATTTAGTCCAAGCATTTTACCTTATTGCATTATCATGATTGTTATTATTGCATTATCATGATTGTTAAGCAAGCCCTCCGGACCTTCTTTTTCCAAAAATGAATATCTCCTTTTAGTCCCCTTCCTTATCCACCCAAGGAATATATAAAGCTGGGCATCTTGCTTGATAGAGGAAAATTCTCATCAACTGGTCCTTATACTTTTCCAAGACTGCTCGGCATTGGATATTCTTGCCTGAACGATTACCAATCAATTTCCACTAGATAACATAACTCGATCAAAGCTGCAAGAATATGTATCATGATTGTTGCATTATCATTATTGTTAAGCATTTTACCTTAGTAGATTATCAACTGGTCCTTATACTTTTCCGAGACTGCTCGGCATTGGATATTCTTGCCTGAACGATTACCAATCAATTTCCACTAGATAACATAACTCGATCAAAGATGCAAGAACATGTATCATGATTGTTGCATTATCATGATTGTTATTATTGCATTATCATGATTGTTAAGCATTTTGCCTTATTAGATTATCATGTTAATAAGTGATATTCTTGCCTGAACGATTACCAATCAATTTCCACTAGATAACATAACTCAATCAAAGCTGCAAGAACATGTATCATGATTGTTATTATTGCATTATCATGATTGTTAAGCATTTTACCTTATTAGATTATCATGTTAATAAGTGAACAACGCTAATAATTTTTAATCATCCATCTAGTCCAAGCATTTTACCTTATTGAGTCCAAGCATTTTACCTTATTGCATTATCATGTTAATAAGTGAACAACCCCATTTTACCTTATTGCATTGTCATGATTTTTACCTTATTGAGTCCAATTAAGCATTTTACCTTATTAGATTATCATGTTAATAAGTGAAGAACCCTAAAATAATTTTTAATCATCCATCTAGTCCAAGCATTTTACCTTATTGAGTCCAAGCATGCATTTTACGTTATTGCATTATCATGATTTTACCTAGCATTTTACCTTATTGAGTCCAAGCATTTTACGTTATTGCATTATCATGATTTTACCTTATTAGATTATCATGTTAATCTGTGAACAACGCTAATAATTTTTAATCATCTAGTCCAAGCATTTTATCATTGTATGTGATTGATAGCAATTACTTCTATTTTAGATTATCATGATTAGCGTTGTATGTGATTGATAGCAATTACTTCTATTTTATATTTATTGCATTATCATGATTGTTAATCTGTGAAAAACGCTAATAAAAACACATTAGTTAATGTGTGAACAACGCTAATAAAAATACAATAACACATTAGTTAATGTGTGAACAACGCTAATAAAAACACAATAACAATTACTTCTATTTTAGATTATCATTGTATGTGATTGATAGCAATTACTTCTATTTTAGATTATCATGATTATCATGTTAATATCTGAACAACGCTAATAATTTTTAATCATCTAGTCTAAGCATTTTATCATTGTATGTGATTGATAGCAATTACTTCTATTTTAGATTATCATGATTATCATGTTAATAAGTGAACAAAGCATTCTATCATTGTATGTGATTAATAGCAATTACTTCTATTTTAGATCGTCATGTTAATAAGTGAACAATGCTAATAATTTTTAATCATCTAGTCCAAGCATTTTACCTTATTAGATTATCATGTTAATAAGTGAACAACGCTAATAATTTTTAATCATCCATTTAGTCCAAGCATTTTACCTTATTGAGTCCAAGCATTTTACCTTATTGCATTATCATGATTGTTAAGCAAGCCCTCCGGACCTTCTTTTTCCAAAGATGAATATCTCCTTTTAGTCCCCTTCCTTATCCGCCCAAGGAATATATAAAGCTGGGCATCTTGCTTGATAGAGAAAAACTCTCATCAACTGGTCCTTTCTTTTCCAAGACTGCTCGGCATTGGATATTCTTGCCTGAACGATTACCAATCAATTTCCACTAGATAACATAACTCGATCAAAGCTACAAGAACATGTATCATGATTGTTGCATTATCATTATTGTTAAGCATTTTACCTTATTAGATTATCAACTGGTCCTTATACTTTTTCGAGACTGCTCGGCATTGGATATTCTTGCCTGAACGATTACCAATCAATTTCCACTAGATAACATAACTCGATCAAAGCTGCAAGAACATGTATCATGATTGTTGCATTATCATGATTGTTATTATTGCATTATCATGATTGTTAAGCATTTTACCTTATTAGATTATCATGTTAATAAGTGATATTCTTGCTTGAACGATTACCAATCAATTTCCACTAGATAACATAACTCGATCAAAGCTGCAAGAACATGTATTATGATTGTTATTATTGCATTATCATGATTGTTAAGCATTTTACCTTATTAGATTTTCATGTTAATAAGTGAACAACGCTAATCCTTATTGCATTATCATTTTACCTTATTGCATTGTCATGATTTTTACCTTATTGAGTCCAATTAATTACCTTATTAGATTATCGATAGTATCCAAGACTGCTCGGCATTGGATATTCTTGCCTGAACGATTACCAATCAATTTCCACCTGATAACATAACTCGATCAAAGCTACAAGAACATGTATCATGATTGTTGCATTATCATTATTGTTAAGCATTTTACCTTATTAGATTATCAACTGGTCCT
>LPNX010478043.1:35362-100994 GCA_001517045.1 Pseudotsuga menziesii
TAATTTAGTAATTTTTAATCATCTAGCATTTTACCTTATTGCATTATTGTGATTGTTAGTCTGTGAAGCTTTTTGAATCCAAGCATTTTACCTTACCTTATTGGATTATCATGTTAATAACAATGAATTTTTAGTAATTTTTAACCATCTAGCATTTTACCTTATTATTGCATTGTTGTGATTGTTAGTCTGTGAAGCTTTTTGAATCCAAGCATTTTACCGTACCTTGCATTATTGTGATTGTTAGTCTGTGAAGCTTTTTGAATCCAAGCAACGAATTTTTAGTAATTTTTAACCATCTAGCATTTTACCTTATTATTGCATTGTTGTGATTGTTAGTCTGTGAAGCTTTTTGAATCCAAGCATTTTACCGTACCTTGCATTATTGTGATTGTTAGTCTGTGAAGCTTTTTGAATCCAAGCATTTTACCTTACCTTATTGGATTATCATGTTAATAACAACGAATTTTTAGTAATTTTTAACCATCTAGCATTTTACCTTATTATTGCATTATTGTGATTGTTAGTCTGTGAAGCTTTTTGAATCCAAGCATAGCATTTTACCTTATTATTGCATTATTGTGATTGTTAGTCTGTGAAGCTTTTTGAATCCAAGCATAGCATTTTACCTTATTATTGCATTATTGTGATTGTTAGTCTGTGAAGCTTTTTGAATCCAAGCATTTTACCGTACCTTAGATTAACGTACCTTAGATTATCATGTGTACCTTAGATTACGAATTTTTAGTAAATTTTTAATCATCTAGCATTTTACCTTATGATTGTTAGTCTGTGAACCTTTTTGAATCCAAGCATTTTACCTTATTAATCATCTAGCATTTTACCTTATTGCACCTTATTTGCATTATTGTGATTTGTTAGTCTGTGAACCTTTGCATTTTACCTTATTGCACCTTATATTTGCATTATTGTGATTGTTAGTCTGTGAACCTTTTTTGAATCCAAGCATGCATTTTACCTTATTGCATAATTGCATTATCATGATTGTTAATCTATGAACAACGATGTTCATTACCTTATTGAGACCAAGCATTTTCGTGTAAAGTAGAGTCACCAAAGCTTTCCGAGGGAGAGTCTACCAAACCTTTATAGAGTACATGTCAGTTTAACAATCAATCTTTTTTAAATATAAAGTTTCATATACATTTTTTCCTGTGCCATGTGGGATTATTTCCACAGATATAAAAATAACAGCGTCGGGCCTGAGTTCAAGTATCAAAGATACGAGTTGGAATTTCAAAGAAGAGAACTGAACTGTGCATCTTGTGATTAAAGGGAATCAACGATCATAGAATATGATTCCATTATGTTGCTCCAATGGTCATATTTCCTTCAGAGTTGAATGAAAGAATGTTGAGCCAAAGAATCAGTAAATTCCCGTCATTTTTCAAGTAATGAATTTCGGGAACAAATTGTGGCTAAATCGTAAGGAATCTTACAAAACGGCTTAAAACCCACTTCAATTACAGGGCCATTTATCATATTCGTAGGTGGTTTCTAAAATTTGGCAAGAGATTGAGGAATTTTCAGCCCTGTTCAAGATGGAGTTTTCCATAAATTGCTATGATCGGTTGTCAAACGCCCAGGTGGTAATCCAGTATCTAACTGTTATGGTGTGCACTAAAGGGAGGTTTCAAGAACCTTTTAAAACTATCCAGGTTAACTATATTATAATTATTTAAGGAATGAAGATAAGATCAACATGAAAGCCTTAAGGATGAACATCAAGCTCTTTCAGTTTCCAATTGTAGTTGGTGCACTGCTCGAATCTTAAAAGAATTTGATGGTCGATATGTACAAAGAAAAGTATTGAGAACAAACTATGCTCGTTAAGATCAAACACCATGTCTTTCCATTTGCTTGAGAATGCATATCGCTATTATCAAGTTGTATGCTTTGTTCTTGTTTTAGATGAGAAATGGAAAATGAATACAAGGCATAAAATCGACAATCAAAGCTCTGGTTTGCTGTGAGCCTGATTTGAACTGTATTTTAAATTGGGATATTTTGCAGTCTTGTTTATACTGAGTGTAGTCATTAAATCCTTCAAACGTTTTTATTATGAATGCTCATACTATGCTTTAATATCCTAACTTCTATGTCCGGTTCTTCATGTTAATGTGTGAAGGTATTGTTTGTTCCACATCTTTTCAAGCAGTTTTTAACTTGAGGCATATTTTATATAATTCTTGTTTCAGTCCATCTATCTAATGACATTCATAGAGGTTGATGTACTATTCAACTTGCTTATGCCTTCTTTGTGTGTGATAATTTCTTGATCCATTTACACCAGCCATCACAACCTACTTTAACATCCAATCAAGTCAATCAACATTTTCCTTCACCATTAAGTTATGTTAGGCTTGTCTCTTTAGCAGTCAGGAGACAACTTCTAGAACAAACATCTTCACATGTAACTTGAAAGTGACCTAATACTGCTCCTTCCCTTCCAATTTGACCTTAGTGGGAACAAAGAGGAGTTAAAATTTAAGGTGTTGGCAAAGTAAATGGGGGTAATCTAGTAGAGATGTGAAGTGTGGGGGGCAATCTTATTTCCAAAATTATTTCAAAGGTAATTGCTAAGAGATTAAAACCCATTCTATCTAATTCTATTTCCTTAAACAACATTTTCTTTATGTTTGGGTCTGTGTTGCATTGCATGAATTAAATATAAAAAATAGAATTGATAGATTTATTAGAGCATAAATATAGTAGACTTGTCTGTTAATGTGCCTAGGTATTGAGCTTGCTATACTTTGGTGTTTCCTAACATGTAACTTGAATCTGACTTGAAATTGCTCCTTTCTTTCCAATTTTCCATGAGTTGGAAAGAATGGTGAAAATTACGACGAAGATGAGTTATAGATTAAGATGTTGGGAAAGTAAATGTGGGGAATCCAGTAGAGATGAGAAGTGTGGGGGGGATTCCATTTGCAAAAATATTTCAAAGGTAATTTCTAGGAGATTGAGATCCATTCTATTTAATTATATTTCCTTAAAACAATTTTATTTTATGTCTACCATCTATTGGAAAATAGGACTTATTCAAAGCCTAACATAGTGTGGTTTTTGTTGTAGTTAAGACTCAGTTTAATCCATGTTGGACCTTTTGTATCCTTTTTAAGTTGGATTGATAGTTGTCTTATCTTAGTGTCTTCCTCTCTACTATATGAAGCTAAGAATATGGATTCATGGATGCATGGAGCTAAGTAGCCCATTGAAGAATATGGATGCATGAAGGTAAGATCAATTGATTCTAATAGTTTTAGCTTCTATCAGAGTCAATGAATAGTTATGAATTTGAATCACTCTTCTATGACATGTTTTGGTATGTGTTTCATTGCATGAATTATATAAATAGTAGAATTGATAGATACGTTAGAGTAGAAATCTAGTAGTTATGTTTGTTAATTTGCCTGGGTATTGAACTTTGTATACTTTGGTGTTGCTTCACATGTAACTTGAATGTGACCTGAAATTGCTCCTTCCTTTCCAATTTGTCCATAGTGGGAAAGAATGTGAAAACCACAACAAAGAGTAGTTAAAATTTAAGGTGTTTGAAATAGGGGAATTTAATAGAGATGTGAAGTGTGGGGGGCATTCCATTTGCAAAAGTATTTCAAATGTACTTGATAGGAGATTGAGACCCATTATATCTAATTTATTTTCTTAAAAATTTTGTTTTATGTCTAACCTATGATGTCAAATGGAGCTACTCAAATTCTATGATGGCGTATTTTTGTTGTATTTATGATTGAAGTTAATCCATGTTGGCACATGTGTATCTTTCCTAAGTTGGGTTGATAATTGTCATACCTTAGTGTCTTTCTCGTTGTTATATGAAGCTAAGAATATGGATTCATGGATTCATGAAGCTAAGAATCCCATTGAAGAATATGGATGTATGAACGTAAGATTGATGTATTTAATCTATTGACGCTTATGGTTTTAGCTTCTAGCAGAGTCAGTGAATAGTTATGAATTTGAATGACTCTTTTGTGACATGTTTGGGTCTTTGTTGCATTGCATGGATTATATATAAGTAGTAGAATTGATAGATGCACTAGAATAGAAATCCAATAGACCTATTTGTTAGTGTGCCTAGGTATTAAACTTGATATACTTTGGTGTTTCCTCAAATGTAACTTGAATGTGATCTGAAACAGTTCCTTCCTTTCCAATTTGGATTTAGTCGGAGAGAATGGTGAAAATTATAACAAAGAGGATTTAAAAATTAAGGTGTTGGGAAAGTAAATGGGGGGGATCCAATAGAGACAGTGAAGTGTAGGGGGAATTTTATTGGCAAAAGTATTTCAAAGGTAATTGCTAGGAGATTGAGACCCATTCTATCTAATTATATTTCATTAAACAATTTTTATTTGTCTAACCTCTTTTGTTAGATTGGACTTATTCAAAACCTAAAATCGTGTGTTTTTGTTGTATTTAAGACTCATATTAATCAATGTTTGCACCTATGTATCCTTTTTAAGTTGGATTGATAACTGCCGTTTCTTTGTCTCGTTCTCTCTGTTATATGAAGCTAAGAATATGGATTCATGGATGCATGAAGCTAAGTAGCCCATTGAAGAATATGGATGCATGAAGATAAGATACTTGTAGTTGATCTATTGAGCCCATTGAATGTGAGCTGAAATCACTCCTTCCTTTCCAATTTGGCCTTAGTGGGAAAGAATGGTGAAAAATATAACAAAGAGGAGTTAAAATTTAAGATGTTGCGAAAGTAAATGGGGGTAATCCAGTAGAGCTGTGAAGTGTGGAGGGAATTCCATTTTCAAAATTATTCAAAGGTAATTGCTAGGAGATTGAGATCCATTCTATCTAATTCTATTTCCTTAAAACTATTTTTCTTTAGGTCTAACCTATTTTCTCAAGATGGACTTATTCAAAGCCTATCATAGTGTGTTTTTATTATATTTACGACTCATGTTAATTCATGTCTTCACTTGTGTATCCCTTTTAAGTAGGATTGATAGTTGTCTTATCTTAGTGTCTTTCTATCTATTATATGATGTTAAGAAAATATATTCATGGATGCATGTAGATAAGTAGCCCATTGAAGAATATGGATGCATGACGGTAAGATACCTATAAATGATCTATCGATGCTAATAGTTTTAACTTCTAGAAGAGCCAATGAAAAAACATGAATTTGAATGACTCTTTTGTGACATGTTTGGGTGTGATATGCATTACATGAATTATATATAAATAGAAGAATTGATATATGCACTGGAGTAGAAATGTAATAGGACTATTTGTTAATGTGCCTGGGCATTAAACTTGTTATACTTTGGTGTTCACGTGTAACTTGAATGTGACCTAGAATTTCTCCTTCCTTTCCAATTTGGCCTTAGGGGGAAAGAATGGTGAAAATTACAACAAAGAGGAGTTAAAATTTAAGGTGTTGGGAAAGTAAATGGGGAGAATATAGTAGAGATGTGAAGTGTTGGGGGGATTCCATTTGCAAAAGAATTTCAAAGGTACTTGCTAGGAGATTGGGACCCATTCTATCTAATTTGATTTCCTAAAATTAATTGCTTTATGGCTAACCTAAGTTGTAAAACTTGACTTATTCAAATCCTATCACCGTGTATTTCTCTTATATTTAAGACTGATGTTAATCCATATTGGCACCTATGTATCCTTTTTAAGCTAGATTGATAATTGCCTTATATTACTGTCTTTAAATCTATTATATAAAGCTAAGGGGTTCATGGATGCATGAAGCTAAGTATCCCCTTGAAGAATATGGATGCATGAAGGTAAGATAGATATAGTTAATATATTGATGCTCATAGTTTTAGCTTCTACTAGAATCAATGAATAGTTCCAAAATCAAATGACTCTTCTATGACATGTTTGGGTCTTTGTTGCATTGCATGAATTATATATATATGTATATAGTAGAATCGGTAGATGCACTAGAGCATACACCTAGTAGACATGCTTGTTAATGTGCTTGGGTATTAAAACTATTATATTTGGTGTTAGCCTCACATTTAATTTGAATGTGACTTGAAACTACTCCTTTTCCAAGTTGGCTTAATGGGAAAGAATGGTGAAATTTACAAAAAGAGGAGTTAAAAAGACTAGTGAAATTTACAACAAAGAGGAGTTAAAATTAAAGGTGTTAGGAACGTAAATGGAAGAATCTAATAGCGATGTAAAGTGTGGGGGAGGTTTATTTGCAAAAGTATTTAAAAAATAATTGATAGGAGATCAAGACCCATTCTATCTAATTCTATTTCCTTAAAACCATTTTTCTTTATGTCTAAACTCTATTGTCAAATTGGACTAATTCAAAATCAACCATCAAGGTCTATTTGCCTGGTAAACTCGCAAGAAAGAAGGGTTCCTGGTTTGAGTGGGAGCAATGGAGGAAGAGGGAAAGTTTAGGGTCGATAAATTTAATAGCCAAAACTATCAGTTATGGAAGATGCAAATGGAGGACTATCTGTACCTGCCGTTGGGCGGAAAAGCAAAACAGTCGTCGGCTATGAAGGATGAAGAATGGGAGGTTCTTGACAAAAAGGCACTAGGAATAATACAGTTTTGCCTGGCTTCATCAGTGGCTTTCAATATTTCGAAAGAAAAAACAACAAAGGGTGTGATGAGCACATTGGGTAAGCCCTCCGAAAAACCCTTGGCTTCCAACAAGGTATTTTTAATGAAGCATTTATTTAATATGAAGATGTCAGAAGGTGGATCTATTACTGACCATTTAAATGAGTTTAATACACTTACCAGTCAGTTAATTTTTGTAAAAGTGAACTTTGATGATGAGGTTAGGGCTCTTCTAATCTTAGAAAGAAGGAATAGCTTGGTCATGGTTGTAAGTAACTTTGTCCCTAGTTCAAACACTCTTAAGTTTGATGATGTTGTTGGTGTTATTCTTAGCGAGGAAATGTGAAGAAAAAGCACAGGTGAGACATCAGGTAATGCGTTGACCATGGAGAGCATAGGGAGACAAAAGGAGAGAGGAAGGAGCCTAGGTACTCGCTGCAAGTCTGGAAAGGGTAGATCCAAGTCCATATTTGGAAAAATACAGTGTTGGAACTATGGTAAGATAGGACATCTAAAGAAAGACTGCAAAGCTCCAAAGAAGAAAGGAGACATGAAGCAAGAGACTAGTCAGGAAGCGAATGTAACAGGTAACGTTTTACAAGATGCTTTGATTCTTGCATTAGATAACACTAGTGATTACTGGGTAGTAGATTCAGGGGGCTTCATGTCATGCTACACTCCATAGGAAATTCTTTCATGATTATGTTCAAGGTGATTTTGGACATGTTTTATTGGGGGATGATGAACCATGCAAAATTGTTGGAAAGGGTAAGGTACTGATTAAGTTAAATAATGGAAGTGAATGGCTGCTAAAATATGTAAGGAACATTCCTGCTATGAAAAGAAATTTGATCTCAATAGGGAAGTTGGAAGATATCGGTTGTTTGTCTACATTTAGAGAAACGTGGTGAAATATCACTAAAGGATCATTGGTAATAGAAAAAGGAGATAGGGTAGTGTTGAGGCCTGGAAATTCGCAGCCGACAACAGCAAGGGATTCTCCCCAATCAACATTCCCAACTAGCCCGTTGACTATTTGGTGTAGGGAATCCGTCCGATTTGCGGTCCGACTACCGTAGGTCAAAGCAACAAAACAAAGGCTTTACCGGTTACGGCCCGGTCCACCACGTTTTTGTATTTTTTGACTTAATGTATGTAGTGCAAATTCCTAACTAACAATGGAGGGTGATAAGGATGCGAGGAACTACACAATGTGATGCGCAAGTTCTTACCTCTCGTCTTAGGCTCATAGGCATCTAAATCACATATGCAGTAATGAAATAAACTAACTATCCATCTAACTACCTATCTATCCACCTATCCCCGGGGAGCCAGAATATGATTTATTTATGAGTAATGTGGATTATTCATGCATTATAAACAAAAATTACAGGTAGCTGATATTCTTATCTACAACACATGAAAGATTAAAGATATTTCGACAATCAGATAGCCAATTGTTTATGGACAGCATCCATTACTCATAGTGGAAATCTTCATAAAATAAACCGGAAAACATTCATACAAGAACATAGGTTCAATGAGTTAGAACGGTCTCACAGTTAATGGACATAAAGCTGAAAATGAAATAGTTCCTCTTCAAAAAATCCATAGCACAACATTTGAATATTCCACTAAGCTTTCTCCAACAGGAAAACTGTAATTTTCTATTGCAAAAGGAAAAAGTTCTTCTTACAATATGTCTTCACCAATCTCACTGGGAAAAAGTCATTTTCCCTTCTAAGCTTTCTATCTTTATACAAAAGGGTGAGACTGTTGGGCTGCCCAAAGTGACCTTTGGGCTTCCCAATCCCTTGTTTCCCAACGTTCTGTTTTTCTTAAATGTTTTACAAAAATAGTTACAAATTACAATAATGACCACTCTTTTATGAAGAGGGCCCCACTTGGGTGTTAAGGAATTTCTTCCATTTCGAGGCTTCAGTGGAAATGCCCTCAAATGCGCAGGGTTCCAAGAACTGGATATTGATTTCAAATTTCTCAGCCTGGTTCTTTATAGCCTCCACTCTGGCTGCGCTCAACCGAAGTTGGTCCTCCAAAAGTTGTACACTAACTGTTGAATGGCTCACTTCACTTCTCAGCATCTGGTCATCAATGGCCTTGATGCATTGCACTCTTGCTTCTTCTTCCTGATGCCTTTTCTGTAACATCTCCATAAATGAATCGTGGTCTGGGAAATCATCCAGCCTCTGCTCGACTTCTACTTGGCACCGGTTGTATGTGATGAGGACTCTACCAAAGATATCATCCTCTTCTGCATAAGACCACAACGCATCAAAAGAGCGGACGACTATGGATCGGAAGAGTTAGCAGAAAACCTTCCGCAACGGTGGAGAAGGAAACGATGACAAGCTCCGATGTAAAGCTTAAAAAAAGCCGAAACAAAAAAGTGGCCAAGGTAAAGCAAAGAAATCGGCAAAGAAACTGAAACCAAAACCTAAAGTTCATCCGCAACGGCAGGAAAAGAAAGAACAAATCCTTCCAATTTAAACCGAGAAAATAGCCGATTAAAACCAATGCATTGGACAGAAAGTCAAAGTCACGACTTGACATTCTTCCGCAACGGTGGGAACGTCAGTTAAATAATCTTCCGATTCAGCGTGGCGAAAATGCATTCAAAGGAAGCCATAGGGGAGGAATCGAATCAAGTAGTAAAGCAATCCAAGCATTTGAGAAACTCTCTGCAAATTATTAGATCGACCTAGGGAAGAAAATCAAACTAATCCAAAGCAAAGGAAGGTCCTAAATTTTTTTGGAATTTTGGGAAAATGTTGCAGCTGCAACAATTGGTGACTACCTGGTGAACCCCAGATTTCTGAATTAACTCCTTCCCAGTGCGAAACCGTCTGAATAAAAGTTAAAATCTTCTAGATGTCTATATCCTTGGGCTGGCCAACTTAAGCATTTAAACCATTGAGAAGTAGTCTATTCTTTGGGAAATGGTAACATCAGAAATATTGCAAGTCTGAATAACTCTTTAGAGGCCAAATAGGTGAGGTTTATTCTGCCTGTCTTCAGGTAGCTTTCAGCTTGGACACCACAGGATTGTCACAGATAGTAAATAGTATTATCCTTTTGTTCCTCATTCCCATGCCAACTGCACTTTTGTGCCTTTTGAACTTTAGCTCTTTTGATATGAGTCCTCCTGCATGCCTTTCTTACTGAATTTTAATTCAGGATCCTCTATCCCATAGTGTCCTTTTGTGTGAATAGTGTATCTCATATTTCAGTTCACGGATGGAGAGGATCTTGTGGCAATTTAGTACTTCATGCTTTGATACTTTTCTTTGATATGTATTATTTTCTTGAAGGAGTTTTGACTCTTGATAGCTTTTTCTTTTATGAAATTATGGCATGGGATCATTTATATATGATATACTGTTTACTCTGCTTCCTTTCCATGGGTCTTTTGCTGTCACCCCCTTGGATATTTAAGATGTGAAACGAATGGAGCCTCGAAATAGTATTCCAGACCTCTTTTACTTCTGAGTTATTTACAGGGGTTAAGTAAGACTTCAATGAATGCATTGCCAGTTAGGAACACCGCTACTAGAAGACATTCTATACTTTAAAGCACAATCTTTCGCTCAAGATTTCAATTAATAAAGAACCCTGATGTTTCCATTGCAACCAAAAGTATGCCTATTTATTCAAAACCAAAAGAAACGCTAGCAAAGCAAAAATAAAACAGCATCAAATCAAATAATCAAAAATAAAAAACATCAAAGCATTAAAGAACACAAAACAATTTATTTATGTACAAAGCAAAAAGAAAGAAAATTTCGCCCACTCCTGAAAAATTTAATCCAGATAGCTGAAGGGTGGGCTGGATCATAGACATGAGACATCTAACCATGGTCTAGTTGGGCCAGTTTTGAAACTGAACACATGTCTACTATCCTACAATCATCTCTTACAGCCTGAAGAAGTTGAAGGAGCTCAGGTTGAGCGTCATTCATAGAACTGGCCTTGCTTGAGGTATGACTTCTTAGCTTACACTCAGTTAGATAGTTTCCCAGGACAGAATTAGCAGATTCATTTCCCTCTCCTATCCCAGTAACATTATGCTTCATGTAGGGCTCTCTCAAAATCCTAATCAGGTTTGGGCTTCCCTTCTGAGGCAGCAACAAATGTGATCAGTCGGAAGCAAAGTACCCATCTAGGCGGGCTGCCCAATCTCGATTCAAGATCAATCCATATCCATCAGGTATGTTTGCTACTACAATATCAAGGTATTGACATATCTTTCTATTTGCAGACAATCGAATCAAAACATTCTTCATCTCCCCCACTACTTTGACACTAGTGTTGTCTAGTTGAGTGACATCCCAATCAGTAGGTTTTAGCTACCCATTAAGCTTTGTACAGATTGCAAGAGGCATGACATTCACCGATGATCCAGAGTCCACCAGACAATTATGGACTTTATGGTTCAGAATTTCCAGAGTCAAAAGGAAAGGTGGGGTGCTAATTTTCCTTTCCCCAGATGATTCAATCTTTTCCTCCACAGGTTGGTTTTCAGTGGGTTTTTCCTTTTTAACTCCTTTAACCTTTTCGGTGCTTCCTCCCTCACCATCTTCCACAGGTTTGACAATCTCATTGTTTGGCTCTGTCTCCTGGTTGAGGGTAGAGGCTCTATGGGTTTTGTCCTCAACCTTCGCATCTGCCTGTCTCTTAACATTCTCCTACAGATTTGTAATTTTCGAAATTATGGTATTTTCTTCAATCGTTACACCCATGTCCTTGGTTGATGTAGATGTGCCTTCAGACTTAGGAGTACTCTCTTCAGTGTCAAACAATGACACCATTCCATGAAAACATGTTATCAATATCTTGTTTCTCCATGACCTGGTTTTTCTTTTCCTTCTTACCACTGTCCTTAGTCAATTTAGGGTCCAACAACTTGTTCATCACCAGTGTCATTGAATGTAACCATTGAGGGCACTTCTTCTCAGAATGAGGTTGCTGGTGAAAAGTACAGAAATTCTCTCCCCCTATTTCTGTTATGTTCATTGATGCTAAATTTGGTGGAGGGACTTGCCCTTGGTTATTATCCTTTCTTTTCGGAGAGTAGGGATTATAAGTTTTCTAGACGTCCCTTTCCTTTTCCAGATCTATTATTCGGTTGGATAGCTTCTGCATCATTTTCAGCATTCCCTGATAATCATGTGAGTAATCCTCTTTAGGTTTAGACAGCAGTAAAGCTCTTCTCCCGGTATTCTTCTCTTCAGGTAAGTCAGGGTAATCTTCTACACTTTCCATTTCAGCTTCTACCCTTCCTGCCTCTTCATAAGTCTCTACCAATGTAGGCTTGGCTTTCATTTTAGCGAACATAGCTAACTTCGGTCCTAGGGCAGATGTATAATATTCAATTAAGACCTTGTCTGAGGGTCTGTCAGCTTCATAAAAATTCTTTAGGTATAATGAGAATCTTTGAGTGAACTTATGCACCTTTTCATTCTTCTCTTTTCTTAACAAACCAAGACCTTTCATCAATGAGATATGCATTTTTTGGGCTGTGTATTTACTCCTGAAAACCCTTTCGAAAGTATTCCAATCTGGGATCGAGTTTGCGGGCAGGGAAAAGTACCATGAAGTAGCTGACCCTTTCAAGGTATGAGGGAATAATCTACAGACAATTTCTTCGTACTCCCCAGCCCTTAACCCCTCTACTGCTAAATAAAAACTCTGCAAGTGATCATCCACAGCAGTCTTCTCCTCAGGGTCAAACTTAGGCAGTAGCTTCTCAAAACCTAGAGGTAAGTCATGAAATGGAGGTGTGAGGTTTAGAGGTGATCGAGCTCTCCAAGTAGGTAATGGGTTGGGCTGGTTCACAATCACACCAGCCATGAGTACAGGCAAAAAGAACAAAATCTGAGCAAAGAGAAACGTAGGGTGAGACAAGCTTTCTTACTTCAAAGGTATAACTGAAACCTGTAAGTCCTTGGGTCAGGTTACAAACTTCAGACATCTGCTGGTGGGGTAATCTTGGGAAAATTTTGAGTTCCCACGGCCAGCCATGCACTGGCGGCCCTCCTTCTAGCGCCAAAACTGTTGAGGCCTGGAAATTAGCGGGCGACAACAGCAAGGGATTCTCCCCAATTAATGTTCCCAACTAGCCCGTTGACTGTTTGGTGTAGGGAATCCATCCGGTTTGCGGTCCGGCTACCGTAGGTCAAAGAAAAAAAAAAAAGGCTTTACCGGTTACGGCCCGGTCCACCGAGTTTTTCGTATTTTTTGACTTACTGTATGCAGTGCAAATGCCTAACTAACAATGCAGGGTGATAAGGATGCGAGGAACTACACAATGTGATGCGCAGGTTCTTACCTCTCGTCTTAGGCTCACAGGCATCTAAATCACATATGCAGTAATGAAATAAACTAACTATCCATCTAACTACCTATCTATCCACCTATCCCCGGGGAGCCAGAATATGATTTATTTATGAGTAATGTGGATTATTCATGCATTATAAACAGAAATTACAGATAGCCGATATTCTTATCTATAACACATGAAAGATTAAAGATATTTCAACAATCAGATAGCCAATTGTTTATGGACAACATCCATTACTCATAGTGGAAATCTTCATAAAATAAACCGAAAAACATTCATACAAGAACATAGGTTCAATGAGTTAGAACAGTCTCACAGTTAATGGACATAAAGCTGAAAACGAAATAGTTCCTCTTCAACAAATCCATAGCACAACATTTGAATATTCCACTAAGCTTTCTCCAACAGGCAAACTGTAATTTTCTATTGCAAAAGGAAAAAGTTCTTCTTACAATATGTCTTCACCAGTCTCACTGGGAAAAAGTCATTTTCCCTTCTAAGCTTTCTATCTTTATACAAAAGGGTGAGACTGTTGGGCTGCCCAAAGTGACCTTTGGGCTTCTCAACCCCTCGTTTCCCAACGTTCTTTTTTTCTTAAATGTTTTACAAAAATAGTTACAAATTACAATAATGACCACTCCTTTATGAAGAGGACCCCACTTGGGTGTCAAGGAATTTCTTCCATTTCGAGGCTTCAGTGGAAATGCCCTCGAATGCGCAGGGTTCCAAGAACTGGATATTGATTTCAAATTTCTCAGCCTGGTTCTTTATAGCCTCCACTCTGGCTGCGCTCAACCGAAGTTGGTCCTCCAAAAGCTGTACACTAACTGCTGAATGGCCCACTTCACTTCTCAGCATCTGTTCATCAATGACCTTGATGCGTTGCACTCTTGCTTCTTCTTCCTGATGCCTTTTCTGTAACATCTCCATAAACGAATTGTGGTCTGGGAAATCATCCAGCCTCTGCTCGGCTTCTACTTGGCATCGGTTGTATGTGATGAGGACTCTCCTAGAAAATTCTGTACAGGCTCCCTTCGTCTTCTTGACTGTTTTCTTGAAATCTTCAGCGGTGTTGATGGCAAACTCTACCAGGTCATAATCCCACTTAAGGGCCTATTTATCCTTTGATGGCAGCTCTGCTGGAGTTTCCTCATTTTTCTCCAACCTCGCCATTCTTGTAGTCAGGACCTCGAGGACATCTTGAGATCTGTCCACAAAATAAGATGCAGTTTCCAAGATTTCTTCCAGTCTGCCATCGATCTGCAGCACTCTACATCTCTCATCCTCAACAGCAGTCTGTAACTGTAGCATATTGGTCTTTTGGGCCAAGACGTTCTCTTTGAATGGATGGAGGTTAACCTGCTGTTCTCTTGCCTCCTCCAGAGCAGTTGTTAAAGAAGAAACTTGTTCTTGATGTTCCTTTCTCAGTTCTTGGGTGTGCAGATCATTTGCCTGCAAGAGGATCTTTTGCTGCTCTTCCAGTTCCTCCACCTTTGCCAGCAGCTGTTCCTTTTCAGTTCTTAACCCTTCGTATTCTTTCTGTGCTCTCTATAGAGATTCCTGCATCATTTCCAGCACTAGTATTTCTCCTTTGAGGGCCTGTACTTCAGCTCTTGAGGACTTCATTTCCCTTTGCATATCTTCGTATTTCCTCTTGAGCCTGTTGCTTTCTTCCCTCTCTTTCCTCAATGTATCCTTCAGCTGAGCAGAGGATTTCTTGGGCTGCTCTAGGTTAGTTATTATCTTGCCTACATTATCTTCTGAAGCTTGGATAAATGCAGACTCGGCTCTTAGGGTAAATATTGGATCTTGGTCTATTCCTAACATAACAGCCGTATCCGTTATCATTTTACTAGGTAGACCTTCCGCCTCAACTTTCCTCTCTGTCCTCTTTATTATTCTCTTGGTTTCCCTATCATAATATACAGTGTTGAAATCAGGGATTTCCTTTCCCTTTTCTTGCACAAAAGGGACCAGCTTGAGTGTGGGGACCATGGGTGTGCTGGCAACCGGTACTTGAGAGGTTTGAACCTCGGGGTTCTCCACTTCCTGGGTCTGCTCTGCTGTTGTTTCAGAAGTTGACTGTTGTGTCAATTTTATCCTTTCAGCTTCTTGCGTTTGGAGCTCCTCATTGAGCTTTCTTTTCGCTTCTTCCGCTGCTTTTCTAGCCGCTTCTTCTGCCTCTTTAGCTGCTTCCTAGGCTTTCTCAGCTGCTTCTTGAGCAGCTTTTCTTTACCCTTCCTCTTCACTGTGCAACCACTCTGTAGCTTCCTATGCCAATCTCTGGGCTTCTTCGTTTCTCATTTTGGCTTCTTCCTCTGCCTTTGCCTGTTCATCCCCCTTTCCCCCCTTGGTGGTGATTTTCTTCGTGAATCTTCTTTTCAGTGCTGTCATGTTTGGGGCATTCCGGAAGACAGATTCTTCCCTATCAAAATGATGGGTATATTCGAAATGCACCTTATTTTATTTACAATGATCAGCCACTTTACCGTGGGAGTCATTTCTGTGATAGGGCATCTCACCAAAATGGAACCTCTCCAGCTCCTCTACGAATTCACCGGCTTGTTTCACCTTAGTGAACCTGTAGCTCCCAAGTTTGAAGGGCAAGGGAGGATAAGAAGTCTTCTTGTGTTCGAACAGGAAGCTACCTATTCCATCTAGGAACACTTGTCTGACTGCCTCCTTATGGACAATGTAATTAGTTGCATATTTTGGCAGTAGGGAAGGTTCTCTTGAGCCCCCAAACATTCTGAAGTACATGCCATGTTCGGTTAAATAGTAGTCTGTGTAATCTTGTATCACTTGCATGGCCTCCTCAGACATACAATCACACTCTTTCCAAAAAATGAGTGTGTGTAGTGGCATAATGAAGTGCTCACAGACTTCTCTGTAATGGTTGTGGTACTGGTGTTCCCACAGTGGTCTATAAGCAGCATAGATAGGCATACTTTCCCTGTCCCAGATGCACCTGAGACCAGGGAAAGGTTGGTTGCATAGTATACAGTCTATGAGTATTGAGCTCATATAAAACTCAGACCTTTTCTAGGACTCCCCTTCCCAGGTTGAGGCCAAGCAAGAAGAAACACTGCTGGATACAAGGCTGGCCCAATTGAAGACTGTCCCTTGTGTTGCCACATGAAAAATGATGGGTATCCACTCTAACTTGAAGAATCTGCCATGGGCTCTCCTAAAGATCCTATTAAGCATCAGAGCTATAAATCGGTAGGGAACCCTCAAGCTCGCAGTATCATACTCACCCGTGGGTCGGTGTCGGTAATGTTTTCCCTGCTACATCATCCTCTTCAGGGTCTCTACCAGGTCCATTCTAATGCTACTCAGCCATTCATCAGATAGGAATACTTGGGCTTCTGGCAAGTGATAAGCCAACGCCACATATCCAGGGCTAAATGCAGCATAGCCTTGTCTCTCAATATTTTCTAGAATCATTGTGGTTACATCTGCCCAGGGCAGAATCCAGCCAATTACCTCGGAGCATGGGAACAGTTTTGGCCTGGTGCCGACCTTCATAAGGGAATATCTTTCAATGTTTGCATATATGGACTCTTCTTCTAAGCCCATGTCAAGAACTTCTCTTCGGGTAATCAGTCTATAGATTTCACCCCACTGATACTCCGGTTCAACACCAGAAATACATTTAGTGTCTTCATACACATATTATGTCTTGGTAACAACCTCCACTTCTGGCTCTTCTTCGACCACAGGGGCCTTCTTCTTTTGCCTCTTTGACATGGTGAGCTTGAGTTCTTCCTACCATATATACATTGTAACGTTAAGCAATTCAAGTTGCAGACACTTATATGACAATGTGCAGCATTTTACTCCTTCAATGTGTATTGTGACAGCAATTAGTTAATGAAGCCAAAATATATGTGTACCTAGGCTGAAATGGATTAACTAACAGGATTATTGAACCAAATGGGCAGTATTCAGAGACTTTGTTTATGTCTATCGTGATGGAAACTAGCTGTGTGCAATAAACTGTGCATACTACCATTACTTGCCAATATAAACATTAACAATATAATCCAGTAGGAATGGTGTCTACATAAAATTGAAAAGGCTCATGTTGCTTGCGGGGAAAATAATTATATTGACACGACTAAATCTTCCGTTCTCTGCGGGTGCTACTAACATTTTGCTGTACAGGATAGACAAAGGATGAAAACCCCCTGCAATCCCTCTCAACGGCACTCTACAAACAAACCGCCCGCACTCTAATGGTGGATAACCTAAATGCTGCGGTACATCCTTTCCCCCTTCGACTCAGGTTTAAGATAAAATCCAACGGTGCGCGGAGCGGCACAGCGAAACCTTTCTATTTGAGGATGCGGGTTTCTATAGTGTGCTCAATCAAAGGAAACCGCCTGTGTGAAACCTTAGTCAGCAACCTGGTGTCGTAGTCAAACCCCTTTCCCGGCCATGGTTCGAAACTGAGCAAGAATCGGTTGCGCGGGACCATGTAGGCAAAATGGCTAGGGTTCGAGGATACGGGGGGACTGAAAATCTCAACAAAAAAGGGTATCCACCAAATGCTATAGAAAAACCATAAACTCTCCCTCTGCAACCCATCATCACACACAGGGAAGCTTGGTGCAGACGGCGTAATGGCCACCTGCACCAAACCCCCAACCACTGCGTGAGGTTGCGAGACAACGGTGGCGTGCAAACTAATATATGGTTTAAAATGCCCTCTTCCCAAGACAGTTATGACAAAAATCCCCAATTAAATAGGCATAGAAAAACAGGATGAAGGAAACGGCTGCACTCAACACCCTAACCGCAGCAAACAATCAATCAAAAACCTAAACGAAAACGGGAAAAGGCCAACGAGCCTACCTGGCAATACAATGCGTAATCAACGGGAAGAAGAGCGGTCAAACGTCCACAATCGAGCCACCTAGATGTGGGTACCAGCATGGAATCCTTCGCATCTTGTGAGAACAGCACGCACGACAACGACAGTGCTCAATAGTCGGAAACAACAATAAAAATATAACCCTTCGACCCGTATATATAGTCAACACCACGAGTGTGAAAAACATCGGACATCGGGACGCTTTCTAATCGGAGGCTGAAAGCTCTCGTCCTTCCGCAACGGTGGACGACCATAGCCTAGATCTAGCCGTAGAGACGCGTATGGCGGGAAACTTAGAAGATTGGATGTCAGAGAGCTTCGGAATCGGAGGATGAAAGCCTATTATGCTCCGCAATGGCGGAAAGCTGAACCAAAAATCCCTCCGCAACGGTGGGGATAACCAGGAGAAAATCCTGAATCATAATTTGAAAGCCAACTTCCTTCCGCAACGGCAAATAGCCCGAGCGTTAATCCATCCACGGCAACATGCCCGGCAGAAGAAAAACAAGATTGGACGTTGGAGAGTTTCTGACATGGGAACGCGGCCGCCGCAACGGCGGCTACCAAAGATATCATCCTCTTCCGCATAATACCACAACGCATCGGAAGAGTGGACGACTATGGATCGGAAGAGTTAGCAGAAAACCTTCCGCAATGGCGGAGAACGAAACGATGACAAGCTCCAATGTAAAGCTTAAAAACAGCCGAAACAAAAAAGTGGCCAAGGTAAAGCAAAGAAATCGGCAAAGAAACCGAAGCCAAAACCTAAAGTTCATCCACAATGGCAGGAAAAGAAAGAGAAAATCCTTCCGATTTAAACCGAGAAAATAGCCAATTAAAACCAATGCATCGGACAGAAAGTCGAATTCATGACTTGACATTCTTCCGCAACGGCGGGAACGTCAGTTAAATAATCTTCCGATTCAGCATGGTGAAAATGCATTCAAAGGCAGCCATAGGGGAGGAATCGAATCAAGTATTAAAGCAATCCAAGCATTTGAGAAACTCTCTGCAAATTATTAGATCAACCTAGGGAAGAAAATCAAACTAATCCAAAGCAAAGGAGGGTCCTAAAAATTTTTGGAATTTTGGGAAAATGTTGCAGCTGCAACAGGTAGGTACGTTATGTTTATGTCCTCATAATATTGATTATTCTATCTCTATAGCTTCCACAGAAATAGGTGCGGTGTTGTGGCATCATAGGCTTGGACACCTGAGTGAGAAGGGGATGCAGATTCTCCACTCAAGGAAACTGCTTCTAGATCTGAAGCAGGTAAGTTTGGAATTCTGTGAGAACTGTGTTAATGGAAAACAAAAGAGAGTTATATTTCTTAAGGTTGGGAAACAAAAGAAGAGTGATAAGTTAGAGCTTGTCCATACAGATGCATGGGGACCAGCTCAGGTACAATCTCTTGGTGGCTCTCGTTATTATATTACTTTTATTGATGATGCAACTAGAAAAACTTGGGTTTATTGCATTAGACAGAAATCTGATGTGTTTGATACTTTTAACAAGTGGAAAGCTTTGGCTGAGAATGAGACAGGAAAAAGGTTGAAATGTCTCATATCTTATAATGGAGGTGAATACTGCAGCAAAGAGTTTGACAGTTACTATTCACACAATGGGATTCGTAGAGAGAAGACAGTCCCTGGAACACCACAAGAAAATGGTGTATCAGAAAGGATGAACAGAACGATCATGGAGCGTGCAAGGTGTATGAGATTGCATGCAGGGTCACCCTTATAGTTTTGGGCTGATGTTGTAAACATTGTTGTTTATTTAATAAACAGAGGGCCTTCAATCGCTTTGGATGGTGGGATTCCAGAGGAGGCATGGACAAGTAAACAGGTAAAATACTCATTTCTAAGAACTTTTGGCTGTGAAGCATTTGTCCATATTGATAAAGATGTTAGAACAAACCTTCAAGCTAAATCCAAGAAATGTAGCTTTATTGGATATGGGGTTGATGATTTTGGTTATCCCTTATGGGATTTTGAAAATCGCAAAATCATTAGGAGTAGAGATGTAGTATTCAGTGAAAAGGTTATGTACAAAGATCAGTTGCAGGGAAAGAAAGTGGAAAAGGAAAACACAGAGTACACAGTGCTTGATCAAATCAAAGAAAATGAAGTTCCAAAGGCACCATAAAATCAAGAACAATAGCAAGTACCTGAAACTCCTGCAACTGTAAGAAAATATACTAGGTTAAGTAGACCCCCTGAATGATTCTCTCTTTCACTGTATTATTTATTGATGACTGATTTTGGTGAACCAGAATGTTATGAAGAGGCAATGTAGGTAGAAACTAGAAATAAGTGGGAGCAAGGCATGAATGAGGAGATGGACTCATTGGTAAGAAACTAGACCTGGGATTTGGTTCAGTTTCCTGCAGAAAAAAGGGCATTGCAAAATAAATGGGTTTACAGGTTGAAGGAAGAAGATGGAGGCAAGAAGCGGTACAAGGCTAGACTTGTTGTAAAGGTGTTTGCACAAAAGAAAGGTATAGAATTTGATGTAATATTTTCTCCTGTTGTTAAAATGAATTCAATTAGAACTATTTTAAGTCGAGTGGCGGTAGAAGATTTGCATCTTGAACAATTAGATGTAAGAACATCCTTTCTCCATGGGGATTTGGAGGAAGAGATTTATATGCAGCAGCCACAGGGGTATGAGTTCAAAGGGAAGGAGAATTTGGTTTGAAGGTTGAAGAAGAGCTTGTATGGCCTGAAGCAAGCCCCAAGGAAGGGGTATTTAAAATTTGATAAGTTTATGACTAAACCAGGTTATTATAGATGTCATTATGACCACTGTGTTTGTTTCAAGAAGCTAGATAACGTAAGATATATTATCTTGTTATTGTATGTGGATGGCATGCTTGTTGTAGGGTCTAACAAGCAGGATATAAATGTGCTCACAAGAAAACTAGCTAAATCTATTTCAATGAAGGATTTGGGTGCTGCAAAGCAAATACTTGGTATGAGAATAACAAGAGACGGGAAAAATCACAAATTGACGCTGTCTCAAGGTGAGTACATAGAAAAGGTGTTGCGGAGGTTTAGAATGAAGAATGGAAAACCAGTTAGTAACCTTTATCTAGCCATTTCAAACTAATTAAGTAGATGTGTCCAGAGACATAGGAAGAGATAGATTACATGTCTAGGATTCCCTATTCATCAGCGGTTGGAAGCTTGATGTATGCCATGGTGTTTACAAGACTAGATATTGCACATGCAGTGGGAGTTGTGAGCAGGTATATGAATAATCCAGGTAAAGAGCATTGGAAAGCAGTACAGTGGATTCTCAGGTATTTAAGAGGTACCACTTCTCATGCATTATGTTTTGGAGGTTCAAACAATATTCTACAGGGATATGTCGATGCAGATATGACTGGTGATAAACAATATCTTAAGAAAATTACAAACCAACATGATGATTTGGACATGCCATTGTACCAACCAATTGATTTCATGGTGCATGGAATGATAGCTCTTTGAGTTGGAAAAGTCATGTTCCAAGAGAAGCTCTCAAATATTTAAACCTTGGAAATTCAGGAAGGAGATTGCATAAAATAGGCCCATTGAATTACAAGAAGAAATGACCTTTCTTAAATGGTTATTAGAATCTCCTTAACCATATCTTTAGGACAATTTCCTTGTATTTTGTAACCATGGTGGGCACCGCATTCCATGTGGAATTTCATGATTGTTTTGAGTTATGTGGAATCTTAGTGATGCGAACCAATCATCCATTTCTACATGTACATTATTAGAAATCCATCCCAATGTATTCTCATAGTGCACGTCAAGAGGATTCAACACATAGAAAATACTCTCATTTTCCTCAAGTACTTTGACCCCCAAGCCTTCTCGCCATGTCCTTTTAATGATATTCAAATCTTAATGAACTGGCCCACTAGATATAGGAGTTTGAATGACATCCAAGGTAGCACTATAATAAAGCACATGCCTTGCTTGATGGGAGGGATTTGAATGGATTCCAAGAAATGAAAAAATGGAAACTTGGGAATAATGGCATAGTAGATGAAGGATTGAGGACCCATAATAAAGCAATTTTTCCACAGACTAGAGAACAAAGAGGATACCCATATTGTTCATTGTGAACAAAAATTGTCTTTGACCCAAACAACAATATGGAAAATATTGTTAAAATTGTCTAGGGAGGATAATATAGGGTACCTAGGGAAGCACCCAAGGGAATGATAATTGTAATGTGGTTATAAATCATGGAATAAGTCCACTTCGTAATAGTAGGGTTTAAATATTCCCGCTTGGAAGTTAGAGGAAATAATATGATAATAAGGGATTATTGGCATAGACACATAGGAATATTCATGAGAAAGTATAAATACACATGAGTATCATTGTATTGAGACATGTTGTATAGGTGTATTCTATTGTAACAAGCGTTGATTATGGATTAATTCCTTTGTAAGGATTATGGGTTATGGATTAATTCCTTTGTGTTACCCTACCATAAGGGTTTTCTCTACATTATTATGTTCATTATCTTGTTGTTTATTGTGTGGAACTATTGTTTTATTCACAAGTTAATACTTCCTTCTATCTTTAGATCTATTAAGGTTTACTACATTATGTAGCAGATTCTTTTTTGGGAAAAAAGTGGAGGGATTTTTTTTTCATTTTTGTATATTTTTTAAGGGAAAAGAGGATGATGTTATTGATTTGTTTCTAAAAGTTTTGTTTGCATAATTTGAAGAAACTAGTTGTAGATTTGAGTTCCTCTAAAAAAAATAACCAAGTTCATAAAATAAGTTGTTCAAATTAGAGTTTGGGAAGTGGAATTATCATTGATGTAAAATTAGTTGTTTTGGGGATTTTTTAGTGATGGTGGTGCAGATTGTAGATCATATATCTTTTTGATAGAGTGCCCAGATTTTATTCAAACGAATACTATTAGATGTAGAACGGAATCTCATAATTGTGATCATAATATCAGTTTTGATCAATAGTGAGGGATTTATGGTCATTTCCAAATTTCTTCCTCAAAACCCTCATTTTACAAATAAACTCCATTTAAAAGTAATTTTTTTCTTCTAGATCCTAGTTTTGATTGTGGGTTTTCCTCCAAGCAATATGTTTTTTAGAATGAAAATTGATCATTTTGATATTGAGGAATGCATTAAAAAGGATAATGTCAAAACATCCAATATGTTGGAATATATATATATACACACACATTAATTTAAAGGATGGTGCTAGCATATGGTGGGACTCATATGTACTTAACTATCAAGAGATAAAGGTACTTTTACATGAATAATGCCAGAATATTTTTAGATAGGTGGAATCATGGAACTAAGAAGGATACAAATACTAGTATGGATTTATTTTCATGCACATACATCATCTTACAAGTTCATGGATGTATTCAGAAGGAAATCTTATTATTTCTATAAACCTTAGTAGCAAGCACAATTTCAGCAATGTTAACTTAACTAAAAGATTGCAAGTCCCCACAAACAATATTCAGGCCACTCGGGTTGAAGGTGAAAAAGTTCAATTTTTTAAAGATTTGAAGATCACCATGGATAAATATGTGTTGCATTCATATTTTTAAGATACAAATATGGAGAATGTGGATATTGTTTTGGGCTATTCTTGGATGGAAAAAGTTAGTACAATTAATAGTAATGCAAAAATTAATTATTGAAGCTTTAGTACAAGAAAAAGAAAATCTCATTCCATGATATTTATATTGCTAAAGGGCCTAAGGTGTCACATGAAGAAGTTTTTGTAGCACCTACTAACACATCAAATAAAGAATCTCAGTTCAAATAAGAAGAAGAAAAATCTACAAAGGAACGTGATGAAAATCCCCAAGGAAGGGCATACAAATGAAGAAGAATCTAAGGAGCTACATGACACAAAGGAACCATGTGTTGAAGAGTCAAAGAAAGAAGGACCAATAAACTAAGGTTTTTTATACTCCCATCCTCATCACCAGGAGAAACAATGGTCACTAAAGCAAGGTTGGGAGCATCAACAAACATGGAACAAAAAAGGAAACCAATATGGAGGCATGTGGAGGACTAAAGGCAATGTATGGAGATACTAGATTAGAACAACGACAACATGGAACCAAAGAAGAAACTAGAATCAAGATCAAGGTGGAAATGAAATAGTTGGACCCCATGTTTACATTTCACTAGGATGGCTGGATGTTCATGATTGGTATCGATTGACTACATTTCTTAGTCAATTATATTATATGGATTTTTTTTCCATCTTTCAAGGATGAAATATTGGAAGGGGGGTGGAATGAAATGTACGTAGAGAGGTACCCAAGGGGATCATGATTGTAATGTGGCGATAATAATGTAATATACCCACTTCATAGAGGTGGGTAATAAATTGGCCCATTAAATAGTTAGAGGAAATAATATAAAAATAAGGGGTAATGGGATAGACCCCTAGGATTACTCATGAGAAAGTAGAAATACACATAAGTATCATTGTATTGAGGCATGTCAGATGTGATTATTATGTTGTAACAACCATGGGTTGTGGATTGAATGTTGGAAATAGAATTGTCACTGGTGTCAAAGTGTTAAAAATAGAAGGAGACTACGTCTAGAATGATTAGGTCGGCCTTGCCATAAAATGTTTTGTCAGACCAGAAAGTGATTCAACACACATATAAATAAATGAAGCGCTCTCCCTACTTCATCATCCATCCAAGTAAGTATGGATCTCTAATAGGTGTTTAATGCCGAGGAGAAGATGAATCTTCTGGGGCCTAGAATATGAGGGTGTTTGATATATTTGAAGATGTTTTGGAAGCATTCTAAAGTCACATTGGGCTAAGTGCGTAGAAGAATTTGTTGAGAAATGCAAAACTATGTGTGCAGTAGTTGTTGAGGAAAGTCAACAGATTTGAATGCAGAAAGTAAGACACTAGAATAGTGACAATGCAAATTTGAGTTGGTGCTCAGGAGAATTGGTGTTCTCATCTATATGACGGATTGATGCATGACTATGCAAGTTGGTGCTTATTGATTATGATTTGGTGCTCATAAGAGGATTGGTTTCCTCACAGGTTGGTGGCTACAAACAACAATTTGGTGCTTGCACAAGGGATTCATGTCCTTGTCAGATTGGTGTCTACAAAGTCTGTTAGTGGGTTCTCACGCCATTGTTGGATATTGGTGTCTCCCAACAATTTGTATAATCAAAGATTCTATCTGTATAACATTTTTGTATAAACATCTTGTGCATAGTGTTTTCTATGTTGATAAGTATTTTGATATTGATGATTATTTAAGATTAATAATGTTATGTGTGTAATGAAGTAAAATCTAATGAAAGCGTATGATATTGATTCACCCCACCCTCCTCTTATTATATATTGGGTTCAACAACTAGTATCAGAGTAAGTTCCTTTAGATACAGTCTAACAACTAGAAGGAAGATCATTGTACAGATATGATCTGTGAAGAGTTTAGTTTTAACATGGTTATAACCCCTTTAATCAATGGAATAAACTATTTATTTTGAATTATAATAATGGAATCCAATTTGCAGTCACTTGGATTTGATATCTAGTAGTCAATTGAGAATGGTTATACAACCCCTAAGAATCGACCAAAAGGTGCAACTACAAAAGGGTTGCGAAAGAACAATGCAAAGGTAATGAGTGAAATTTTGAGTGGCTTATGGGTTTTCCTCCAAGCAATATGGTTTTTATAATGAAAATTGATCATCCTGATATTGAGGAATACATTAAAATTGATAATGTCAAAACATCCAATATGTTGGAAAATATATCTATACATTAATTTAAATAATGGTGCTAGCATATGGTGGGACTCATATGTACTTAACTATCAAGAGATAAAGGTACTTTCACATGAATAATGTCAGAATATTTTTAGATTGGTGGAATCGTGGAACTAAGAAGGATACAAATACTAGTAGGGATTTATTTTCATGCACTAACATCATCATACAAGTTCATGGATGTATTCGGAAGGAAAATCTTATTATTTTTATAAATTCTAGTAGCAAGCACAATTTCACCAATGTTAACTTAACTAAAATATTGCAAATCCCCACAAAGAATATTCAATCCACTCGTCTTGAAGGTGAAAAAGTTCAATTTTTTAAATATTTGAAGATCACCATGGATAAATATGTGTTGCATTCGTATTTTTAAGATACAAATATGGAAAATATGGATATTTTTTTGGGTATTCATGGATGGACAAAGTTGGTACAATTAATAGTAATTCAAAAATTAATTATTGAAGCTTTAGTAAAAGAAAAAGAAAATCTCATTCTAAGATATTTATATTGCTAAAGGGCCTAAGGTGGCACATGAAGAATTTTTTGTAGCACCTACTAACACATCAAAAAAAGAATCTCAGTTCAAATAAGAAGGAGAAAAATCTATGAAGGAACGTGAAGAAAATCCCCAAGGAAGGGCATACAAATGAAGAATAAGGAGCTACATGACACAAAGGAACCATATGTTGAATATTCAAAGAAATAAGGACCAATAAACTAAGGTTTTTTATACTCCCATCCTCATCACTAGGAGAAACAATGGTCATTAAGGAAAGGTTAGGAGCATCAACAAACATTGAACAAAAAAGGAAACAAATATGGAGGCATGTGGAGGACTAAAGGAAATGTATGGAGATACCAGAGTAGAACAATGACAACATGGAACCAAAGGAGAAACTAGAATCAACATCAAGGTGGAAATGAAATAGTTGGACCCCATGTTTACATTTCATTAGGATGGATGGATGTTCGTGATTGGTACCGATTGACTACATTTCTTAGTCAGTTATATTATATGGATTTTTTCCATCTTTCAAGGATGAAATATGGGAAGGGGGATGGAATGCAATGTACCTAGAAAGGTCCCCAAGGGTATCATGATTGTAATCTAGCGATAATAATGTAATATACCCACTTCATTGAGGTGGGTAATAAATTGGCGCACTAAATAGTTAGAGGAAATAATATAATAATAAGGGGTAATGGATAGACCCCTAGGAGTACTCATGAGAAAGTAGAAATACACATAAGTATCATTGTATTGAGGCATGTCAGATGTGAGTATTATGTTGTAACAACCATGGGTTGTGGATTGATTGTTGGAAATAGAGTTGTCACTGGTGTCAAAGTGTTAAAAATAGAAGGATACTACATCTAGAATGATTAGGTCGGCCTTGCCATAAAATGTTATGTTGGACCAGAAATTGATTCAACACACATATAAATAAATGAAGTGCTCTCTCTACTTCATCATCCATCCAAGTAAGTATGGAGATCTAATAGGTGCTCAATTCCAAGGAGAAGATGAATCTTCTGGGGCCTAGAATATGAGGATGTTTGAGATATTTGAAGATGTTTTGGAAGCATTCTAAAGTCACACGGGGCTGTGTGCACAGAAGAATTCGTGGAGAAATGCAAAAATATGTGTGTAGTAGTTGTTGAGGAAAGTGCATGGATTTGAATGCAGAAAGTAAGACACTAGAATAGTGACAATGCATATTTGAGTTGGTGTTCAAGACAATTGATGTTCTCGTCTATCTGATGGATTGGTGCATGACTTTGCAAGTTGGTTCTTATTGATTAAGATTTGGTGCTCATAAGAGGATTGGTGTCCTCACAGGTTGGTGCCTACAAACAACAAGTTGGTTCTTGCATAAGGGATTGATGTCCTTGTCAGATTGGTGTCTGTAAAGTCTGTCAGTGAGTTCTCACACCATTTATGTAATTAAATATTCTATCTATATAAAGTTTTTGTATAAACATCTTGCGCATAGTGTTTTCTATGTTGATAAGTATTTTGATATTGATGATTATTTAAGATTAATAATGTTATGTGTGTAATGAATTAAAATCTAATGAAAGCGTATGATATTGATTCACCCCCCCCCCCCCTCTTATTATATCTTGGGTTCAACAGCTGGTATCAGAGTAAGTTCATTCAGATACAGTGTAACAACTAGAAGGAAGATCATTGTAGATATATGGTCTGTGAAAATTTTGGTTTTAACATGGTTAGAACCCCTTTAATTAATGGAACAAACTATTTATTTTCGATTATAATAATGGAATCCTATTTGCAGTCACTTGGATTTGATATCTAGTAGTCAATTGAGAATGGTTATACAACCCCTAAGAATCAACCAAAAGGTGCAACTACAAAAAGGTTACAAAAGAACAATGCAAAGGTAATGAGTGCAATTTTGAGTAGTTTGTCAAATTCTAAGAAAAGCAATGTGGGATAGTGTAAGTCGGCTAAAGACCTCTAGGACAAGCTACAAAATATTTAGACAAAGGAAGATGAAGATGATAAAAATGAAGAGCCACTAAAAGATGAAATATATTCTAAGGAAACAAATGACGGTCAAGATAGGAAAAGTGAATATGTTGGTGATAAGTTAGTCAATCCCATCAAAAGGCTATAGAAATAATTAAACAATCTCAAAGAAGTCTATTTTGCCTCTGAAAATGAAAACAAAGATCATGAAGAATCAAGAAACAAGAAAGATGAAGTTGATCTTGAGAGATAACTACTTTGTACTCTAGACAAGTCAAGAAGCTCAAAAATAAGAATGTGTTGTTAGAAGATATACTAGAAGAATAAAAAATAAAAACACGAAGACCGGGTAGACATAAAAAGAACTATTGTTGGTCTAAGAATTCAAGTGAAAGAAGTGAGGAAAAATGAAGAAAGTATGACAATTCAACTTCAAGAGATGAAGGAGATTTCTCAAAAGCAAGAACTTGAGATCCTTTTTCTAAAAGAAGATTTGAATTGAATTATCCGCAAAAAAATGTTGCCCTTGCACATGGTTTTAAAACCATGTGCAAGGCCTCCTAAACAACCCATGTTTTTATTGTACATGGTTTAGGAGGGCCTTGCAAATGGTTTTAAAACCATGTGCAAGGCCTCCTAAATAACATATGGTTTTATTGTACATGGTTTAGGAGGGCCTTGCAAATGGTTTTAAGACCATGTGCAAGGCCTCCTAAACAACCCATGGTTTTAGGAGGGCCCTGCACATGGTTTTACAACTATGTATGGGGGAGATGTTGTAATGTTCGTTCCTAACAAAATAAAAAATATTATATGTCGGTCATATATAATATTAGGTATTAATAATAAAAATATTATATGTCGACCTTAAATAAAAATATGCGTCTTTTGGTTTGAATTAAATCAATGGATATATATAGGACACACCAAAGGTGATAGCTCCTTGAGTGCAATACTAAAGAAGAATTTTGCACCTCCATATATTTGATCCCTCTCGGCGCTTGATAGAGCCTAGGATTTGGATCTATGCTGGTTTTTAGATCACATCCTTAGTTTTCAAAGTTCGCCATATGATAATATTGGTATTGGGTTTGGAAACAATGTAACACCAGTATGGGAGAAAAGAAAAAATATCCTAGGTCTGACAGAAGTGAGTATAGGATGGTTGAACTATCAAGGAAACAACATACACTAAGACACAAAAATCCTTTTCTTGGTTAGTGTTTCTATTCTAATAAATTTGGGCATAAAGCAATGGATTTCAACGCATATGACAAGAATGACTATAAGGACAAAAAAACCAAAACAATGTATAAAAATTATGATGGAATTCTCAAATGCTGGAAGTGCAACAATTCTGGGCATATTGCAAGGTTCTGTAACAATATAATCTATTACAAATGAAACATATTTGGCCACAAATCTTAGGACCATAAGAAATCAAGGAAACCCAATAAATTTTAGAAAAAAAAAACAAGAAAAGAAGATTGAAGAAGAATCTCAGATAACTTGATATGTTCTAAACAAAAAGCAATTATCCTAGAAGATTAAGAGAAAAAAAAATGCAGAAAGGTTTGGAAAAAAATTAGCAGAACAAAAAGAGAAAATTTGTGAATTGGTTCTATGTGTTGAAAGTGAAAGTATAATATATAATCAAACTAATCCTCTTGCATTGAAGCGGGGGTAAACTACAAAAAACTAGACCTGTCTCAATAGAAGTTGCGTGCAGAAAGGGACTACGATGGGCTACATGAAAATACATGGAAATCATTGATGGCTAATAAAGTAGTGATAATACTAAGACACAACGAAATTAATAAGGAAATTAGTTGCGGAAGATGGAAGTTGAATGTATTTAGACCAAATCAAGGAAAATATGGATAAATGGAAAGGAAATAATGACGATAAATTGTACCAAACTTCTCGTATAGGAAATTGAAAAATTATAAATGCAACTCCAAAAGACATCAGTCACAGACTGAACAATAGAGAGTGAAGTTAGAACTAGAGGAAGACTGATAGTTGAATATTTCTCTCATAGAGACCATGACACCCAAGAGACGGGCCATATCAAGGAACCCATTAGTAGGGTTTCATAAATGGATTGCATAGACACCAGTACCATCAACATTAAAGTCTATGAAGTTCCCTTGTGACTATATTCCACCACAAAATCCTAGTGCAATGTCAATAACCCTACCAAACATAGAGGGGAAAAACATACCAGTTCCAGAGAGTCCAGAGGGTGTGCTCGTCGAAAAAGATTTTAGGAAAGCTAAACAAGTTTCAATTTGTGGATTATGACCTAACTAACGAGGAAATATTTATGGAGCTAGTTGACAGCAATTACTTGGAAAAAAGGGTCATTTTATACCCAAAGGAACTAGTTGAAATGGAACCTCAAACATGGGAATTTGGATTACAGAAGTTTGGGATCCTAAATTTGCTAGAAATTCCTCATTTTGGAAGGACCCCATAGGTGAAACTGTGAGCAAAGATATTATTTTCATGTGCACATGGTGGGTTCTTGTGGCTAGAAAAACATGTGTCCATTGATACCAAGCTAATAGAACATATCACTCGATTTCCCACCAAAGGAGAAGATGTGAACATCCTTCTAGATAGCAAGCAAGAGAAACCCCTTGCAAAGAAAATACTAGAGAAATATGGAACTTAAAGAGCTAGTAGAGGATTGTCAATCGAGCACATAAATGACAAAGTTGTGAGATTTGTAGTCAACATCCTAGCATGCAAGATATTTTAGAAGATTCACTAAGACTAATTCTCGGCAGCAACTATTGCAACTGCAACACAATGCATGGAGGGAGTACAAATGAATTGGTCGATGTTCCTCCTGAATGACTTTTTAGTTAAATTCCACGAAGCACAGGAGAAAGGTACACCTTTTAATTACACTTGGATTTTAATAGTATTGTGCTAGTGGGATGGAAAGACCCAAGAGACAACCATATCTTTGACAAAAACAATAAACCATTTTTAGGAGCAAGATTTGCAAATTTATGGTTTACAAACAACAAGCACATAAATATAAACAACATTCAATTCTTTATATACAATGAGAATATTAGAGTTATCATCAATAGTATATTTTGTATAAAACTGTATACAATTGACTTGTATAAGGGGATTGTATGGTTTAAGGAAATAATGCACCATATCTATATAGAAGCAAAAGGAGATCACCAGAAGAAATGGTTAGCTACCATGTTTAGGTCCTCATAGGATATCATTTCTTATATTGTAGATGGTTGGGATCCATTGTGGTGAGTTTCATTGAAAAAAGAAGCAGAAGTCACACAACAAAATCAACATTAACAACAAAACATTCCACCATAGAATAAATCCACAAAATGGAGACTAAAAGCATATAAATATTCCCTAAAACTACAAAGCAGATTGTGCATACTAAGAAAAGGACAGGAAAGGACCAATTTGAAGAACTACCAAGGAAGAAGAAAAACATCCAAACACATCCATGCTCAGGTGTTGATAGAAGAAGATGTGGATCATATTGGATATGAGGTCAATAATGTTAGTACGGAATTCATGGAGAAGGTAGCCACAAAGGAGGAAATGGAATATCTTGTCACAAAACAAGAGGATATCCTCATGAAAGTTGAAGAAATGTTTACGACAATAACGTAGTTGTTAATGATGACTAAGAAGGAAGAAGGACAAAGCATCGTTCCCACAAACTTAGGTACACACATGCACAGTGTGTAGACACACTTAATTACACGTATGAAGGTTGCAACAGAGCCACAACAAGGTTTGAAGATATCAGTATCACCACTAGTATTTCCCAGACAAGATATGTAGGATTCAACATTTACAATAAGTCCTGTAGATATGTTCTTGTTTCATTTACCTATGGACGAATTCCATGCATTGAATACATATATTGCATAGGAAAGACAAGGGTGACATGAGGCTGTCAAAATAGAATGGTATAAAAGCTATGAACAAAAGGAAACATTGCAGGAGGAATGTCGAAAAATGCAAATGGATAAAGAATAAACAACGTAGAAGACAACAAAGCTAAAAAAAGAAGCAGAAGAAGCAACTAAGCTGAAGAAGGAAGTAGAGGAAATGCAACAGAAGAATTCAAAATTACATAAGGAAATCGAGGAAGTTTGTAACATGCTACCAGACATATAGATAGAATAAGATAATCCTCCATAAGAGAAGAGAATAAATATAGGTGAATACATTCAATTCTTCTACATTAAGCTTAAGGAGCTTATAGAAAAGCAATAACCAAGGACACATCCAGATGTCAGAGTAGAGTGCGAACAAAAACAACAAAGAGTGAATATTGCAGTAGGAAATATTAGGACTTTGGATTTAAAGTGTGAAAAGTTGCATGAAGAAAGTACTCATCTATGGGAAAATTTGGTTGCAAACGAACAATTGAAAGAAGTGGATCAAAATATTCAAATTGCGCAAGAGATGGAAAAAAATATGCACCATAGTTTGAATACTCTATTAGTCGTGGAAAATATGGCCAACATGGGAAAAAAAAACATATGGAAGTAAGAAAGATATGGTATGAGTGACACAAGATAATCAACAAGCTTGATCCATTACAAGAAGAATCCAATCGAATCGCGGAACAATTTGCGCAAGTGCAAGGGGAAGGTAAGGAAGTTGCTGATGAATCCATAGAAACCTTGAAGTTAACTATCAATGAGCAACCGGGAGAAGCAATTTTGGAAAAAGAAGCAAAAATGAAGGAGAAGGTTGCAACTGCATAGGCATCCATACAGACATTCGCAAAAATAGTGCAATAAAAAAACAGTCAGAAAAATATCATTTTTATATTTTTTGATACAATGCTACAACACGGGAAGGTAGATGAATAATGTGTAGTGTAGAATTCGGATGAGAAAAGGACCTAAGAAAGTGAAGCATGAATCCAAGAAGAGAAGATTACAGATTCTGTCCAAAAACATAATTGCATAGGAGAATTTCAAATATTGTGCAAATACATAATCACAAGTTTGTAGCAAGGTTGTAGGAGATAAGTAAGGCATAGGATAAAAAAAAAAACCCCTACCATTGATGTCAAAGGGGGAGAGAATTACAGAGAACTGAATGATGAGAGAGAAACATAATATTGAGAGGGGGAGTACAATTTTGATAAGGATCTCATATTCAGAGGGAAGTCAGTTTTATTTGTTGTTGAGATCAATGCCAAAGAGGGGGATTATTAGAAATATTGTTGTCATTGATGTTAAAGTGTTAATATATATAAGGACATTACGACCAGAATAATTAGGTTATCCTTTCCATAAAATGTTATGTGAGCCCAAAAAGTGAGTCAACACTTGTATAAATAAATGGATCACTCTCCCTACTTCATCATCCATCCAAGTAAGTATGGAGCTCTAATAGGTGTGCAATGCCAAGGAGAAGATGAATTTTATGGGGCCTAGAAAATGAGGATGTTTGAGATATTGGAAGATGTTTTGGAAACATTCTAAAGTCACACAGGGTTGAGTGCAAAGAAGAAGTGGTGGAGAATCGCATAACTATGTGTGTAGTAGTAGTTGAGGAAAGTGCATAGATCGGAATGCCTAAAGTACAAAAATAGATTAGTGACAGTGTGTATTTGAGTTGGTGCTCAAGAGAATTGGTGTTCTTATATATCTAACAGGTTGGTTCCTAGCTATGCAAGTTGGTTCTTGTTGATTATGAGTTAGTGCTCATAAGAGGATTGTTGTCCTCATAGGTTGTGCTTGTAAACAACAAGTTGGTTCTTGCATAAAGGAGTGGTGTCTTTGTTAAATTGGTGTCTACAAAGTCTATGAATGGGTGCTCACACCATTATTGGAGATTGGTGTCTCCCAACAATTTTTGTAATCAAATATTCTATATGTTAGAAAAATAGGATCACAGAGCAATAAGAATGAACAATATTAAAATATTAAAACACATTACAAGAGAGACACAGATATCACCCAAGATGGGATACATCCACACATCCCATCTTATTATTATTACATCTAGCAAAAAGAAGGGATACAACCTGTAGCAACCCCGCTTCACTTCCTCTTCACTCTCTCACAATTACAGAGATTGCTTTTACAATGCTACAATACAATACATAGTCGTATTACAATGCCTTCCTTTTATAAAGGGAATACCATGGGAAAATACACATGCTTCCCAAAACAATGGGTCTGTAAATCACCCATTATTGACCAAGTCGTGGCTCTGAAATTACAACATTTCACAAGGCATTTTTTCCTAAATTTTTGCTACAGAGGTGTTTCTCCTGAACCCCCGCCAGGGGGGGATCCCAAAATAGTCGTCGCCCCCCCCCCCCCCCCCCTGTATCCCCATGACGACTATAGTGGGGGACGGAATACCCCCCACACCCCCTGTTAGGTGTCGAGATCCAAACACTACTGAAATAACATCTCTAAATCAGGAATATTAGGCTCCACCAGCAACACTATCTATATAAATTTTTTGTATAAACATCTTGCGCACAGTGTTTTCTATGTTGATAAGTATTTTGATATTAATGAATGTTTAAGATTAATAATTTTACTTGTTTACTAAAGTAAAATTTGTTGAAATTGGATGATACTGATTCACCCCCTCTCTTAGTATCTCTTGCGTCTCAACAGTGATTCATCCATTAGGAATAATTAATGGCGTTACCCTACCTTAAGGGTTTTCTCAACATTATTATGTTGATGATAGTGTTGTCTACTTTTTGGATCTATTGTGTTATTCACAAGTTAATTTATATATTCTATCTTTAGATCTATTAAGGTTCAGTGCAACTACCAAGGAGTAAGCATATATAAATTTTCTAATTGAGAGTGTATAGATCTAGTTTGTAATATTTCTTAAGCATGAACATAAGCCATTAATTAATGTTTCTCCCATCTGGGTTACCAAGGTGATTTTTTTTCTATGTGTTAATCACTTATGTGATTGATTATCCTACCCTATGGATGTTTTTTGTTGATTCTATCTATTATATATATATATATTGGGATTGGTTTCTCAAATATGGTTTAATGTAGTAGGTGGACATGGGAAAAATTTATTACAATAATGGTCCTTGGATAAATATTTCCTTGCATCATCCAATTGCTTGATCACTAAGTGAATTTATCTACTTGTGCATTTAACTGAACATTTTCTACAATCAAAGGCATCATTTGTTCCATTTAATCATTGGGGGTACACCTACAACCTTCCTATGATTTGTCTAGGCATTAAACAACACTACGTAGAGATACAATGCATTACCAATATGTGTGGTCTATTAACCACTTTCAGCTTGATTTTTCCTTGATTGAATTGTTGGTTGAATCTATGACTTGAATCTCCCTAATTTTTTACAATGGTAGATGACACTTATCCATATCAATAGTCCTCCTTCCTCCCCCTGCCCCCCAAAACAAGAAAGACTTTAATATTTATGAGAAATTGGGATTGCCTAATGTTTGCGTCATTTAACAAGGGATTGGATGGAGTATACAACCTAGGTTTTAAGACTATAATCATTGAAATTGTGCATATTTACACAATACAAATTGTTGTTTAACAATTTGGTATAAATGAAATGGCACCACATTCACCTAATGTGTAGATATTGCATTTGCAATTCATGGAATGAAAATAAAACACTTCAAAATAAAAATAAAAAATAATGCTCATCGATTATTTATCTTGAAATATATGCATGGCAATACATTGGAAATTTTGGAATGGGACATCATATAAGCACTCATTCTCCCATTGGAAAATTTGGAGTAGCACACCATATAAAAACGCATTCTCCAAAAGAAAATGATGAAGTGGCACATATGAAGTAAAAAGGAGAACCATATGAAGAAATAAGTAGATGATGTAGATAGAATGAGGAAATAAGTAGAAGTTGTGTCCAATGTGAAATGGTTGATATTAAAACATAATATAAGGGAGGAAGCAGTAATAATAGGTAAGAAGAATGATTAAAGGTAGCAACATAATTTTTGGGACACTCAATATGCTTCAATTATTTTCGAAGAACCCATAGAGTAAATTGTAAAAGAAAACAGTGCAACACAAGAATCACTATGGGCATATTGACTCCCTTATCAATATTAATTAAATGTATTTATAGTATTAAATAACATCAAAACCATGGGAAAATACCATAGGTGCACAAATACCATGGGTCACCTAACTCACTAACTAACCACAGGTGATATTACATTCTTCAACACACCCCCTTAATCTCAACTGGTAGTACATCATCAGGACTGTCTATGCCTAAGAGCTCTCTCTAATATACAAATTCAGATGTTCCCAATGGTTTGGTGAACATGTCAGCCAACTGCTCCTTAGAGTCACAAAACAGTAGAGAAATTTTTCCATCATTGACTAACTCACGAATGAAATGATAGCGCGTGTCAATGTGTTTGCTTTTTCTATGAAATACATTATGTTTAGATAAACTCTATTGTAGAGCTACTATCACAGAAAATAGAAGTGGGATATTTTGAAGTGTGTCCCATATCCTTTAACAGTCTTCTTATCCAAACTGCATGGCAAGCTACTGTGGTGGCTGCTACACATTATGCTTCTGCAGAAGACATGCTCACAATGGGATGTTTCTAAGATTCCCAAGAGATAAAATTTGTACCCAAATGGAAAGCATAAATAGATTATTTTTTCCTATCATCAAGACTACCTACAAAATCACTGTCAGTGTACCCTGTGAGAGTAATGCTGTTATGGAGAGAAATTCCTATGGCTTGGGGTACCACAACAGACAGCTTGACTCCAGAAATCAATCCTTTCCAATATCCAATAGAAAGTAAATGTTTAACACTAAAGGATCAGACCTCGTACCTTATTCTAGATGGTTGAAGTAGATCCCCGTTGAGATTTCCAACTTCAGCTTGAATTGATAGATTACTTCCTCAACAACAAGTAAACAATACAAGCATTCTATATATCATGGTGTTAGATCTATTCTAGCATATATAATCAATAATGTATAAGCATTTGACATAATCCGATGGATAAAATATTCATTCAAACACACATTATTGGACAGGAAAAGATATTTCTATTAATATAAATCAGAGATTACAAGATAAAACCTCTGACGGCACGTCTGCAAACCGGAGAAACTGAATCCCCCACTTGGGCCTCCACCACCTCAATCCTCCATCTCTCGATAGCAAGCTCATAAGAAAAAGGCAAGCTTGGGAAGAACACACTAGTGCTCCAAGGGACAAAGGGATGGAGACTCAAGCATAAGTTACGGTAACAATGGACTATAGTTTCTTTGCTCTCAATTCTCTCATATGCCTTCAATGTACCATAGAGTTCCTTATATCGCTGCCACAGATAACATCTTTCCTTGTCCGGCTTTTTGGTTTTTTGATTTTTTTTTGGACTTTTTCAGTTATTTAAAAAGCTTGAAAAAGAATAAAATGGATTTATAGTTACAGACTAGGAGGAGATGAGTGTCATAAGGGAAAACAAACTAGTTCCAAGCAGTGGAACATACCTATGCTCAATGCAAGGATACATGTGTAGGATATCGACACTCGGGGGAAAATCCCCTCCCGGTAAAAGGGAAAAAAGCTGCGAAGGATATAAAAGATGGCTCTGCATGGCTAGACATGAGACAAGCTCGACCTATGTGGCTGAATACGCAATGTCATGGGAGCCGGCATAAAGCTCAATAAAATAGGCAAAGCTCATGATAATGCATTCACAACTTGACATGAGGGAGTCCTGAGGGAAATAGGCCAACAAAAGATCAAGAGGAGTATGAGGCTCTTGCAAAATGTCATGGCAGTACTATACAATGGAATCCCACACCCTTAAGGAGAAAACGTCAGCATGGGCACCAAATGCAAATAAGGCGCTAACTAGGGTACCCATGTAAGGTGCAGCTCTACCACTCATATCATGCCAGTTCTAAAGCAACAAGAAGGTTCTGTGACATAATAGAGTGGGTTCATACCTAAGGTCATGATGATATGGTCATAAGGTTATGCAAAATCCAAATAGTGATGAAACCTAACCTATACGCCAGTTTAGACATGATACATGAGATTGGCACAAACGGGTCAATCCAATAGCTGAAACGACACTGAAAAAGGTCCTCTACATCATGAATTCTGTCAAAAACGGTCCAAAATGGTTAGAAAATGTCGAAACTATAGGAAAGGGGGTAAAAATTTTCAAATATTTGAAAATTTTCTATAAATAGTAAACAATTCAAAATATTATAAAACATTTGAAACTTTTACCCATTTGAGCTCAGATTTTCAACAGCGAATTCTAGGAGATCCAGCCAGCGGAATCCACTACCATTTCTTTCAGGTATTTACCCATGCTCTTCTCTTTCATTTTGATGCAATTTTTATGAAATTCCATGGTCAATTAAGATTTCTAGGCCAAAATAAAATGGGCGCTGCAGCCCACGAGGAAATCGAGGGTTTTTCCGCGTATAGGGTTGGATATACGCTGAAAATGCCCCCAAACCCGCGTATGAGGCTGCGCATAAGGTTTTTTCAATAATCTAATGGGAAAATTTGCAATTTCTTGTGTAGGATGGTCCTAGAGTGGAGAGAGCATGAACATCGTGAGGTAGAGGAAGCAGTAAGGACCGATCTAATGGCTCAACAAGCTCTACATGCATGCGGACTCTACAAGTTTTGGTGTCTTGGACTATAGTTTCTTTGCTCTCAATTCTCTCATATGCCTTCAATGTACCATAGAGTTCCTTATATAGATTTTCAAAGGGGTAATGAAAGGTCGAATCCAAGTGATCTCAAGGCATAGGGAAGGCCAAGAGTCAAGTGAGTTGGATGCATGTCAAGGAAAACTCCAAAAGGATTTGGATTTTGTACACATCCCGATGTACACGGTTTTAGTGTTCAAACCCACGTATATACGTGCTTATAGGTTTAAAAGTCGCATGTATCATTTTTCACATGTTTTTAGGGATGGTAAAGGAAACATCAAAGGAAAAAAAATGGTCCATGGGGTCTAAGGAGTCTGTAGCGGGACAGGGGAAGGCCATACAAAGTGTGATTCACCTAGAGTGGTAAAATCAGCTATAACAACTGTCTAGTGTATGAGTTTACCAGAGGCCATATCCAAGTGTGTCTGCAACATATATCAGAATTTGTTTTCCCAATTTCCAGTGAGAGTCTTTGGGAGACTCCATAAATCTAGAAATAAGGCTGATAACATACATCAACTCAAGTCTAGTTGCAGTCAAGTACATTAATATTCCTACCATTTTTTATAGAGTGTATTATTTACTGTTGCTTCATCATCACTCTTGGTTGACCTGGTGCCAAGAGCTATTGTTATCCACCTGAATGGCACCTCTCCGTCCGAGTGCCGACATCCCTCATGTTGGCACACAAAAGGACATCTATGGATTGAGGTTTGCCCAAAACACTATAGATGAGATTCTTGTAAATGACATTCATTATCCATCCAGTGGTTTACTTTTCCTTTTTAGATATGTCAAGACATGTCCGCGACCCTATCCATATGCAACTCGCGGATCATCCGCGAGTGTTGGTGTTTGCACGTCGCGGATGGATGTATCCCCGGGTTGCTCTTATAGAAACTCGCAGATCATACGTGAGTTGTCCTTCTTGATACCCGCGGATGCCTATCTTTGACATTTAAAAATAAAACACGCGATTACTTGAGATTAGTTAAGCCATTTACCTTAATATTCTTAACTGTCTCAACCTCCTCAACCTTCGAAACTGCCTTATTTTCATCCATATAAATACAGGCCTTGGGGAGGGTGTTGGATATAGACTGGGAGAGCAAAGTTATGCTGGTGGATTTTATACAGAAGTCTTTGGAGCAGTGAAACTCAGAATCCTTTGGTTGCAGAGGAGTCCTTGTCTCAGGCGTTGGGTTGTAATCTGAACTCTTTCATTGTTGATAATAAAGAGAATCCTTCTTCCATATGTGTCTCATGTATCTTGGTTTGATAAATGTTTATGTTTCTGCATTTTATATATGATTTAGCTAACCTGCTTATATATATATGAATCATCTTGTATCTGGAAGATTGACTCTTGGAAGGTGAAGGAAGAGCAACCTTGAAGACTTTGGAGGTGAATTAGAACGGAAGAGGACAAGCAAGGATCGACCTTCGTTAATCGAGTAAGTCTTTCACATCCTCCTATTTCCTTTACTGCACTCTAGAATTCAATTGACTGCAAGTTAATTGAGTATGTTGATAACCCCAAACCTTAGGTTATTAGGTGTGTAATCCTATACAACAGAACTGGCGACTCTGCTGGGGAAGCCTAGACTGCTGTAGGTTTTTTCTGTCACCCCTGACCAGTCTTTGCTTGAAGTCTGTGTGTGATCTTTTATTCTGGTTTATACTTGCCTCAGTATTTGAAAGTCTTTGGAATTTTTTCTTGTTCTTTGGGAAAAAATTTATACCCATCCGCGAGTTGCTCTTCTGCATAGTCGCGGATACAAGTTTGCATCCGTGGGTTGCTGTATTGAACAGTCGCAGATCATCGGCGGGTTGCACTTCTAGATAGTCGCGGATATGCCTAGAAGTAGGGATTGTTAAGTTAAGGTTTGCTTGTTCCTTTCTTTCTATAATCCCTGTTTGTGAGTTGATTTTCCCTGTGAATGTTGTGTAGCTTGTCTGAGTGTCTTTGGTGATCACACTTTCTGCTTTTTCGGAAGCCCTTGAATTTTTTTTTTGCTTGGATTATTTCCTGCTTGCATGCTGAAGTAGTTTGGCCTATTTGGGTTGTAGGTTAAAGTGTCTCTGTCCAGATCAGTGATCAGGGTCTTGGGCTCTGTTTTTTCCAGTCTGTCTTTTGACAGTGGCTGGTTGTCACTTGCCTTTGTAAGTCTACAGTGATTTTTGTCATTGTGAGCACCCAAGCTAGGGTTCCTAGCCTACCTTTGTTGGTTTCCTTTTGGTTCTGTTAGCCTGTTTGCTTCAATTTGTTACTTTCAGACAGTTTATTTGATTCAAGTTTGCTCAAGTACAGTGCATTGTAGGTGCATGGTAGGATTTTGAGTATTTTTAAAAGTGAAAAGAAAACATTGTTAAGCTTTTGCATCTTGATTTCGCATAAGTAGTGTTTGTTTCAGTTTAAAACTATTATCTCAAAAGTTAAAAAAAAATATAGGCTTAGTTTCTTTCATCGTTGATTCAGTTCATCAACATATATTTACAAGAAAAGAAAAAGAAGTTTGTTTTTATAATGGTAATTTTTCTTTGAATACACCTTTATTTTCATTTATTTCTTATTTGAGTCAAAACATCATAAAGTATACCACTCCATTTCCTCTTGAGTAAGAAACATCCCTTTAAAATGAACACATAAATTAAAATTTACTAGTAAGTTTTGTTTTTTAGGGGCCTTTCACCTACTAGCTTAGGCTAGACTTGTGGCCTAGGAAGTGTAAACTTCCCACAAGCTATAAAACTCAGACGTAGTGGACCTTTCTTTAGGTAAATCCTTGACTTTATGACTGTATCTGGGAAGCTCCTCTCAAACGAGAGTTAAGCACGAGGCCGCGTGGAGGCTTGGACAGAAGAGATAACCCTCCGAATCCTTGTCAAAGCATAACTCAGGACTTTTGCGCATCTGGGGATTCTGTCCTAGACAGAGTTTCGGGCTCAGCTACCCTGCCCATGCATACGAGTTCGTCTTGCGACTATCCCCCAGACTGTTGGTATTGCCAAGGTAGCCTTTAGTCTCTTGTCTTTTAGGGTTCATACCTAGGTAAACCGGAAGGTTATTTCTGGTTCACCTTGAACAGGCTTGGAAGTTAACCCTTGTTGAAAGTGTAGGAGGGTGGTTGGGTGATTCCTTCGCTTGTGCCTAAGAACCACTTCAAGGATGCCAAGTAATCGTTCATCAGCTTTCTTTGGGAAAGTATATCTTTTACCCTGGTTTGATTGCTTGAGGCTTTAGGAATTTTATAGTGTATGCTCTATGGTTTTTCCTGTGTTTAGTTGGCCTTAGGGTGTGATTTGTCAAATTTTCAATCATGGAGGACCAACCTCCTAGAAGTTCAAGAAGGTTGAGAAACCTTCCTCCTCTCACCACATTGGAGCCTCCACCTTTACCCCAAAGGCGGAGATTAGACACAGACGGTTCATTTGAACCTGTAGGAATAAGTGAAGTTCTTGGTGAACCAAAACTGATAGCTAACCGTTTTGATCTTGACATAGTTGAGATAGAAGAATTGTAGACTGACAAGTTTGCAAGAAACTTTAACACCCCCTTGACTGATTTAAACGATCCTGTGATTGTTCAGGTTAGACCTTTTTATTCACCAGTATTAGGTGTACCTGTGGGTAGAATCATGTCTTCTGCGAAAGAAAGTCCTTTTGTGTTCACCTCAACCCTTCTGGTTGAAGGGGTACTACCTCCCCCGGTAAGTGCCCCTAGATATAGTTTGCCTTCTACACCTTTGACTCCAGCGATCCAGGTGGTTCAACCACCGGTTCACTCAAACCTAGGAGGTACTTCTGGTGACATGGTTATTGGGATCCCCAGTATACCTACCATTCCTTATTCCTTTCCCTATACTACCCAGAGTGGTCCAGTAGGATCCTCGGCATTTGTCCCAGGATTCCCTTGGAATGGGGGGCACATTCCCCCATCCATTCCATACATAGGTCCATCTCCTTCCTATGTAGGAGTGTAGTTTGGGAGCAACACCTCTTATGGGCAAAGCTTCCAAACCCCTATTTCGGTCCCATACACGAGCTCTCACTTTTCATTGTTTAGTGGAGGGATACCTGCTCCTATCTTTCAGACCCTTACTTCTATGGGGGCGGTCCAAACTTCTTACACTGCACCTCCCACACACAATCCTGTGGCTTACGGATGGAATCTGTTTCAAATCAACCTTCCCACTTCACAACCGGTGGCTGGGGCAACCCCACTTTATCCCATGGGCATTCGGGGGCAGGTCCCTCTAATCCCCAAGATGGCACATTTAGTGCCCCGGTTAGGCCCAAACTTCCATTCTTGGCAACTTTGAACTTTCCAGACTTGTCCAAATTGATGAATGACCCAGTGAGGCATGACCCCTTATGGCCACCTGTTCCCACCAAATTTCCATCGGACATCCCTAAGTTCGAAGGTAAAGCTGGTGAATATCCTGGGGCACATGCCACCACCTTCCATTTATGGTGTTCTTCGAATTCGCTGAATGAAGATTCAGTGAGGTTGAGGCTGTTTCAGAGGACCTTGATAGGTACTGCGGCAAAATGGTACATCGAATTGCCTTCTGCTGCTTTTAGTAGTTTCTGGGACTTGGCTAGTGCTTTTCTTAGCCACTTTCAGCTTCCGGTCCGATATGATTTCAGAACGGACTTGTTGTCTAATTTTAGACAAAACAAGGCTACCCACATCTCAGATCATATCCAAGAGTGGAGGAGGTGAAAGAGCCTTATCAAAGCCACCATTCCTCCTGAGTTTCTGTTAGAGTGGTTCCTTAAATCACTGTTGCCATACATATCTAAGGATGTTTCCACATCAGGAGTAACGAATGAAGAAGAAGCCATACTCAGGGCCCAGCAACTGGATTTGATTTATTCACAATCTGGGATCTTATATGAGATCATCCTTGAGGCACCAAGGCCTTCGCACGAGGCGGAGAAGCCTAAGCCTGGACCCCATGCCGATGGTGTGGTTAGGTCCGTTAATTCTCCCACCGTAGAGTCTTTGACTAAGCAACTTCATCAGTTGTCTGTCAAATAGTCTACGGCGGAGGAAGCAAAGGCTGCCCCCTCCCCCTAGAGTGCAAATGTTTTTGCACAAAACTCTTAGAAGGGCAATCAGCAGCCCGACGGGAAGAAAAAGAAAGGTAAGAAGGGAGAGGAAAACCAAAACAAGCAAAAGCCCGCAAACAATGCTGATGGGGGCAAAAAAGAAAAGAAGAAGGTTAATTTCCCTTGTAAGTTGTGCCAAGAGGACCACCTTACTCACCTTTGTCCCCTTATGGATCAAGCCCAGAAGCTGCTTAAAGCTCAACAACCGGCTGTCCTGAAGGATCCTTTTCCCCAAGGACAGAACTCTGCTTCAGCTTCTAACGTAATAGGGGGCGCTCAAGCTGCCCCTGACCCAAACTATATCAACATGGTTCGATCTTTGACTTTGTTGTAGACAAGGAACAAAAACTATGAGAAAGAGACTCCTGAGAAGGGTAAAGCTGTAGGTGAAACTTCCAACCTTCTCACAATAGAGAAACCTGCTGAAATAATGCTGAAGATACCGAAAGGTGTCTTCAAGAAGACCTTGCATAACCCTAATTCTAGGGCTGCTTCAAACTACTATGTGGTTGAAGACTTAGCTCAAACCATGTGTGCAATGTCAGCTTTGGAGGTGTTACAGAGTTGTCGCGCTCAGCGGGATGCCCTCTTAGCAGCTTTAGGTAGCATGGACTCTTTGAGTCTCATGGCGAAGTTTCATTTATCTGATGTCAAAATTCGCCTACCTTACCATGTAGCCCTATCAATAGATGTCTTCCATGGTGGTAAGACTATTGGAAGGGTATTTGTTGATGAGGGGGCCTCTACATGTGTTATGTCCTTGACCTGTTGGAAAGCTCTCGGATCCCCAGAGCTGGTCCCATCAAACACTTTACTTACTGCTTTTGATGGAAGATCTTTCCGTCCGCATGGTATCCTGCCCGCTTTTGAAATTAAGTTGGCAGGCAAAGCAGTGTCTGTTGAGGTAGAAGTGTTTGACTACAATTTGCTTCTGGGAAGGAATTGGACTTATGCGATGTCCGCTATTGCATCGACCGTTTTTCGTGTAGTGGTTTTTCCACATGAGGGCAAGTTGGTTACTATTGATCAACTTGATTTTACCCGAAAAGGTCATTTAGAATAAAATGAGTCCACTATGCCATTGGTTGATCAGGTAAAACCTGCTGCACAGATCTTGGGGGATGGAATGTACACATCACTGATGGGCACATTTGATCTTCCAGCCCCGGTTAATTAAATTGGTTCTACTAGTGTGGGGAAGTCCATCGCCACGGTTGTCGATAGGACTGATCCTTGGGTTCTCCCAACTCCCCATGAACCAGAAGTGCCCTTATCGGCAGTAGAGGTGGCTTATCAAGATATCACTCAAGCCGCTACTGATCCCATTCCAGATCCTCTAACAGTCTCGGATGATCTAGAAGAAGTCTATTTGCCCACATGGGTGAAAAACTCTTCACATTCTATAGATTTCTTAGACACAGTTCTACCTTCCGATGAAGCTATTATGGAAGCCATGAGTGGACGTGACAAGATTTGTGAGGATATTCATGATCGATCCTATTTTCTTCCAGAAATGAGCAGGATAGAAAACCAAGAGTTTTGCGTGAGACTATCAGAAGATGTTGATATACCTATCAACCCTTTTCCTAGGGAAGGAGTGTTTGCCGAGGGGAATATGGAAAACATTTCTGCCACTATACCTATTAACATCTCTGTGAACCCAGATGTCGTGGAAAACATCTATATAGGTGCAAACTGCTCTCCTGAGGAGATTGCTATCTATACTGCCCTTTTTAAGGAATTTCGTGATATCTTTGCCTGGTCATATAAGGAGATGCCAGGCATAGATCCATCTATTGTTGAACATGAAATCCGAACCTATCCTGATGCCAAGCCAGTTCGACAAAAATTAAGACCCGTGAACCCGCGAAAAGCGGCGGCTGTAAAAGCTGAAGTTGAAAAGCTGTTGAAAGCTGGTTTTATATATCCCATCACTTTGACTGAATGGGTGTCCAACCCTGTTCCTGTTGATAAAAAGCAAGGGACTATTCGTATTTGTACAGACTTTAGAGACCTCAATAAAGCCTGTCCTAAGGACAACTACCCCACACCATTTATTGATCAGATCATAGATGCATGTGCGGGAAGTGAAGTGTTTTCGTTTATGGATGGTTTCTCCGGCTACAATCAAATCCAAATCAAACTGGAAGACCAACATAAAACTGCTTTCATTTGCCCTTGGGGTACATTTGCGTATAAGAAAATGCCCTTTGGATTGAAAAATTCCGGGGAAACCTTTCAACGGGCTATGAACTTTGCTTTTCATGACATTAAAGCCATTGTCGAACCATACCTGGATGATCTGCCCACACATTCTCGCAAGAGGATCCAACATCCAGATCATTTACGATCGATCTTTGAACGATGCAGGTATTATAAAATTCGTTTGAATCCCCACAAGTGTGTATTCTGCGTCGATTCAGGAAGATTACTCAGATTCATTGTCTCTAGTAGAGGCATCCAGGTGGATCCTTTGAAAGTTGAGGCCATTATAAATCTGCCTCCTCCTCATTCTCTCAGGAAACTTCAAAGCCTGCAATGAAATTCTAATTTCCTTCGACGTTTTATTGTTAATTATGCCAAGATCACTAAGGGTTTCATTCGCCTGCTCAAACAGGATAGCCCATTTGTATGGGATAAGACCGCACAACTTGCATTTGAGGCATTGAAAAAATCTTTGATGTTGGCACCTTTAGTACATCCACCAGATTATTCTAGGGATTTTATATTATATCTGGCCGCGTCGGAGTCGACCATTGGGGTAGTACTAGTTTAGGAGGATGATAAGCTTGTAGAGCATGTCGTTTATTATCTTAGCTGTGCTTTGGCCGGACCTGATCTTAGATACTCTCATGTCGAGAAATTAGCCTTAGCAGTTGTTTATGCTGTGCAGAGGTTGTGCCACTACATTTAACTGAGGACCACCACAGTTGTGGTGGATGTGAATCCGTTCCAATATGTTTTATCCCGACGGATTGTTGGGGGAAAATTTAACTAGTGGATAGTCATTCTCCAAGATTTTGACTTGGATTTCTAGTCCACTAAGTCTAAGAAGTCCTTAGTTTTTGCTGAGCTCATAGCAGAATTTCCTATAGAAAAAGATGTAGTCGTTGAGGATGACTCATTCCCAGATGAGCACATCTTCCTGATATCCACCTCTGATCCTTGGTACGGAGATATTCTTATATATCTCCAGACTCTGAAGTACCCTGCAGCTTCCTCTAGGGAGGAACGACGTAAGTTACGCCTTCATGCCAAGAACTACCTCATTATAGGAGATACATTATATCGACGAGGGGTAGACTCCGTGTTGCGTCGTTGCCTTACTCATGAGGAAGCGGAGATTGTCTTAAATGATTCCCATAGTGGAGCATGTGGGGGTCATTTATCTGGGTTAGCAACGGCCCAGAAGATATTGCGAGCCTGTTATTTCTGACCCACGATCTTTAAATATTGTGTGGAAGCCGTGAAGCGTTGTCATCCGTGTCAGCTTTACACTAGGAAGATGCGGTCGCATCCTGCTCCGTTATTTCCCGTTGTCTCGGTAGGCCCCTTTATGAAATGGGGGATTGATTACATGACATGCAACCCAACCTCAGCTAGGGGGCATAAATACATCATTGTCGCTGTTGACTATTTTACGAAATGGGCAGAGGCAATGCCTACTTTCAAAGCTGACGGGGAAACAACAGCTTTCTTTGTATTCAATCATATTATTGCACGATTCGGTATACCCAAAGTGATTTTCACTGACCATGGTAGTCATTTTCAAAATAACATGATGATGGAACTGACTACTATGCTCAGATTCAGACAAGAACATTCTTCTCCATACTATCCGCAAGCAAACGGTCAGGTCGAGGCTGTCAACAAGACTTTAAAAACTATCCTTAAACGTACAATTGATGCAGCCCGTTATAATTGGCACATCATGTTATATCCTGCTCTTTGGGCTTACCGAACCAACGTAAAGACTGCCACGGGTTTCTCCCCTTTCCAACTCATTCACGAGGTGGAAGCAATTACTCCGATTGAATGTGAAATCTTGTCTTTACAGATAGCCATTCATGTGTTACCTAATACGATTGAGCTTGAAGAACATCTGGTACATTTAGAACATCTTGATGAATAGCGTAGGGATGCACTGACTGCTAATCAGGCTCATAAAAATAGGGTTAAATCTCAGTATGATAAATCGATCAGACCTGGGGTTTTCTCTGAAGGGGAACTTGTCTTGCTTTGGGACCAAGATAAAGAAACTCTGGGGGCAGGAAAATTCAAGGCAATGTGGTTAGGACCCTATGTCATGTCGAAAGTATTAAGTAAGGGTGCATATGATTTAGTTGATTTCGATGGGAATAAGTTGCCTGAGCCTAGAAATGGGCTCTACCTGAAGAAGTACTATGCTTAGGCTTAGCACTTTTTCTTGTATTTTATTGTATGTATTTTTATGTACATTAGGTTGTCGGTTTTGTTTTTTATATTATCTGCTGGTTCTTGCAGATGTCTTCTAAACCGTATGTAGGTTTCGCTGATGGCGCCAGCCGTCATACTTGTAACCTAGCTTCGACAGCATGGGTTATCTATTCTCCCTCAGGACAGCTTGTTGCCGCAGGAGGAGCTTGTCTCGTTCCTGCTTCAAATAAAGTTGTTGAGTATAGGGCCGTCATTGAGCTCCTATGGGATGCTTTGTCACGTGGCATAACCCAGCTTGAGGTCCGTTTGGATTCTTAGTTGGTAGTTTCCCAGCTCAATCGAGCTTATCAGGTACGAAATCCTATCTTATTATGTCAGTTCATGCAAATTCATTTATTGGAAAGACATTTTGAGGTTATTACTTTCAATCATATTCCACGAAACCAAAATTCATTGACTGATGCATATGCTAATTACATTTTGGATTGGCATCTCACACACATTTTATAAAAATATACAGCAAACATATAAGAAACACTTGTAAATAAACCGACAACACACACTAATATATATATATATATGTAAAATATCTGTCTGTAGATAGGTCAAGTCTGATCCTCAGATCCCGTCATATACAAAATGTACAAAAATGTGGATCATAGTCCATCAAAATTCCCTATAACTAAGCAGGCCCGCCCTGGCCGCTAGGACCTCCTTGGTCCCCATGGTGCCTCTATGCTCTGGCTTCCTCAACCTCCTCAGCTTCAGCAGCCTCCACCACATATCTATATACGAGCACTACTCTAGCCACTCATCTGAAAAGACGTAGCCAAACCAGTGGAACCCCCATAAAAAAATCCTACATGGCTGTAGGGATATGCTCTATCCGTATGGTTGGTACTCGTTGGGTCAGCCTGGCCAACTTTCCCTCTAGTACCCTGATCAATCCTGGCTCCTTTCCCATGACAGGACGAACGAACATGCGAGGGTGCCCTTCAGGGCGGACCGGTCCAATATCTGCATTTTGACACATGAATAGGGTTTATACTTGTACATATGTATATATCTATCATTTGAAAAATTCATAAAAATTTGAAAATGATAAAAATTAAAAATTACTTACCTAGCTCGCCCCATGCTCCTCCTGGAGGGAGGACAAGGTCAGGGTCACCTCGGAAGTCCATCCTGGCATATGGAAACTGCTCCAACCCCGGTAGCTGTCGTTCCCACCATGTGTAGAAGTCATCATCATATACGTTGTGCACTATGTCTCCTCCTCCTTGATGGAGGAAGATGTCTCCCCACCTGCTCAGCCTCGGCTGACGTGGAGATCTAAACTGTAACGGTATGGAAGGGCTCATGGCTGGTACTCTCTCAAAGAAGAACGCCACTAGTATGCTTGCATAGCCAAAATTCTTGCGTCTTCCTCTCTTGCAGTCAGATAGTTGTCTCCTCATGGTGGAGGCAACTCCCGAGCACCAATCATAGAGAGCACCTCTAAAACAGTCAACTGCCACCCTCATCTGATTCCTGGTGGCCAAATGTAATGATGTTGATCCTGCAAGTCTCACAATGGTACTAGCTAATACCTGGAGAATAAAATCTTGGATATCTGCAATTGGAATGCTGGTTCCCCTTCTCTGAGTACCTGGTGTACAGAATATGTCTACATAGTTTTGGACACTTAAGGTTTCACTGCCCCTGCTAGTGCCCTCCAGGTTCACCGGTGCTCCCCGTCGTGACAACCCGGTAATGAAATATATGTCTTCCTCGGTAAGCTCTAAAGTTTCCCCTTGTATATTGAACATCCCCATATCATGATCCCAATAATTGACCATGAACTCAAGTATGTGGACATTGGCCCGCATGGGTGATGTACAAAAGAATTTTAGTAGCCCACTGGTCCTCAATGCCTGTATGGTGGGCGCACTTTGGAGCGCCGCATGGTCCATTATTTCGTGCTCCCTTTCCCTCCACTCCAGAACCATATTTTACCTAGCAAATACAAGCAATTGGATTCAGTATTTCCATATCAAAATTCAAATTTTTTTGCATATATGTAAGCATTTGTCCTCCACGCAGTATCCGTGACTGTCTCTTTAGACAGATCGTGTATCATCCGCGGCTCTCTAGTTAAGCAACCCATGGATATAACGCATATCCGTGAGTTTCCTTATTAGCAACCCGCGGATGCGCACTGCTATAGTTTAGGATGCTGTTAAATACTGAATTGACACTTAAATTTAACATTTGTTTGGATCAAATTAAAGAGCTTAGGGTGTAGGATTACCTGCAGCTGGCGGATTTCGATTTCGTTAGTCCAATTGTCCACAATGATCGATCAAAGGTAGAGGGTAAATTTGCTTTTTATGGCTCAAAAGTTCAAATGGTGAGATTTGTTTTAATTTTCAACCTATTTATAGAAATTATATTTCATAAAGTGTGTCTTTTTCTATAGTTTGAAATGTCACTCAACTAATACCATACTTTTTGTGCCTTGGAATAGGTTTATCACTTTTTACAAAGTGTTGTTGCTCCAATAGGGTGGTTTTGTTATTTCCAATACATGTTGGCATCTTCTCACTCCACATTAACCTTAGCATTCAACATTTTTGCCACGGACTATGGTATTCTAAGCCATTAGTCCTTTGTCTTTACCATTGTTCTTCCATGGCTAGGACCCTTCTTTCATGAGTATCCTTCTTATATGCCTTGGTCATTCTTTGGTACTCATGCCGCCATTGTTCCAGGTTCAGGGGTATCCTCTTAGCAATTTTTCACGCCAAATAGAGCTTCTGTTGAATCTCTTTTTACAAGCTATCCCTTTATAGGACTCCCCGCCCTTATGGAGTTTCTTTAGGCCTAGGTCTGACTCCTTCAAAACAGACTTGACTGCCAAGTTATCTCGTCCATTCAAGTTCGTTAAGAATATGTGAACGGGCATCCACAATGGTGGTAGGTTATCTCTTTCTCGGACCATGCGAAATAATACGAGAAAGGATCACTCTCTTTTCTTTTGAATTGAGAAGAGTATTCTCAGGCATAGGTTTATCACTTTTCCGGACCCGAGGGACTAAATTTACAGAAAAGGAACACCCGGTTTGAGCTTAGTTTTCTCTTTTTCATACTCTAGACCCAAACATGAAAAAGATTCCGAGTGTACTTTGTGTCTTTGTCATGCTCGTTAAACACTTAAGAACAAAGCAATGAGTTTATTGTTGTAAGCCCCATTTCTCGTAACCAAATGGATCTTTCCGAGTGATTTTGCTTTCCTTCACACTCGTAAAACTCAAGCTATTTTATGCTGTTCTGGAAGGAGCGTTGGGTAGGTGGTTAATTAACCTTTTTCGGACCTTCCTGACTAAGTATGAAAAAGGTTCACCTTTTCTTCTTCGGAAGTTAAGAGAGTTCGTCTGTGGTTTGTTTTATACTTTTTCGGCCTCAGGAGACTAAATTGGACGAAAAAGGACCCCCTTGGAGTCTTCTTCGGAGTTTTCAGACTCTCTAAATATGAAAACACCAGCTGAGCATGTACTAGTTTGGGCTCATTAAATCCACGAATCAGTGACACTATCAAGCATTATTTTCCCATCTCTTCAAGCTTGTTAAAAAATGAAGAGGGAACCGAGTTGACTTTCCTGGACTCGTTAAAATTTAACAGGGAAGGTAAGGAAGAATTGTTCTCTTGTTTTCAGTAATGGCAGCATGTCATCCTTGAACATAGCACTCTTTGTTTTCCGATATCCATGTTTCAGTGTCCACCTGTGTTCAGCTATCACTTTGAGTTTCTTACTCCTCCTCTTGTCCGTTCTACCTGGGGAATCTGATCATGTCTCCTACATGACAGATAGGTCTAGTTGTTCTATCTATAAGTTATACGCTGCCTTGGGTCATCTCTGTGTTGTGCTCACTGTTCAAGGACTCTTCCCAGTGTCTGATCTATAGCCTGATCCCATCATTGTTATATCTGTTATCTATTTGTGTCTCCCTTCTTTTTTCCCAGTTCCTAGTCACTCTTGTGATCCGTTGGAGGATCTATTTCCTTCTGTATCACATCATGGTTCCGTTTCAGCACTTCCTGATGACGACAACCTAGAGTTTTGACGATAGTACCTCAGGATTCATTTTCATCATTGGTGAATTCCTTTGCTTCAGTTGTTGATTATCATCTATTGATTGACAAACTGTTGAATCCTTTCCATGTTTGACTTCAGCTTACCCTTATTCACATGGATTGGATTATACTAGTTCTTTGGGATCCTTTATGAAGACCTTAGTTCCTCACTGATGGACTAAGTTGAGCAAGATTATGTTCCATTCTTTTACACAGCTTCTAGATCTTTGAAGACTCATCATTATTGTATATTGTGGCTTTGATCCACCTTTGTAATATACATGGTTTTTACCCGTATCATATGATGTACTCAAATATTGTAAAGGAGCTAGTGTTCCAGTAAATTGAACATAGCCTCCTCAGATGTAACTTTGTATCCGACATTACTATGTATTTGTTTCAGGTACTCTCTCTACTCCATTGGATTTTTGAGTTCTCCAAAGATGTGATTATAATGTATTTCGGCCATCGCTTCCCTCTGACCTCACACATTAGGGGGCATCTGTTATCCACCTGAATGGCACCTCTCCGTCCGAGTGCCGACATCCCTCATGTTGGCACACAAAAGGACATCTATGGATTGAGGTTTGCCCAAAACACTATAGATGAGCTTCTTGTAAATGACATTCATTATCCATCCAGTGGTTTACTTTTCCTTTTTAGATATGTCAAGACATATCCGTGACCCTATCCATATGCAACTCATGGATCATCCACGAGTGTTGGTGTTTGCAAGTTGCGGATGGATGTATCCGCAGGTTGCTCTTATAGAAAGTCGCGGATCATACGCGAGTTGTCCTTCTTGATACCCGCAGATTCCTATCTTTGACATTTAAAAATAAAACACGCGATTACTTGAGATTAGTTAAGCCATTTACCTTAATCTTCTTAACTGTCTCAACCTCCTCAACCTTCGAAACTGCCTTATTTTCATCCATATAAATACAGGCCTTGGGTAGGGTGTTGGATATAGACTAGGAGAGAAAAGTTATGCTGGTGGATTTTATACAGAAATCTTTGGAGCAGTGAAACTCAGAATCCTTTGGTTGCAGAGGAGTCCTTGTCTCAGGCGTTGGGTTGTAATCTGAACTCTTTCATTGTTGATAATAAAGAGAATCCTTCTTCCATATGTGTCTCATGTATCTTGGTTTGATAAATGTTTATGTTTCTGCATTTTATATATGATTTATCTAACCTGCTTATATATATATGAATCATGTTGTATCTGGAAGATTGACTCTTGACACGTGAAGGAAGAGAAACCTTGAAGACTTTGGAGGTGAATTAGAACGGAAGAGGACAAGCAAGGATCGACCTTCGTTAATCGAGTAAGTCTTTCTCATCCTCCTATTCCCTTTACTGCACTCTAGAAGTCAATTGTTTGCAAGTTAATTGAGTATGTTGGTAACCCCAGACCTTAGGTTATTAGGTGTGTAATCCTGTACAACAGCTATGGGGGTTTCTGTTGGTTTACATTTATCCATTTTGAATCTCTACAAAATATCACTAGCATACTTATGCTGGAAGATAAAAATACCTTTATCAGTTTGAGTAACTTCCAGGCAAGGAAGTACTTCATCAGTCCTAGATTAGTCATTACAAATTCCTTTTTCATGACTGTCTTGAAATATTCAAGCATCAAATTACCAATGTAAATCATGTCATCAACATAAAGACATACCATCAATATTTTACCTTGCTCTATTTTGACATACAGAGTGGGCTCATTACTGCTTCTGCTAAAACCATTGTTGATGAGGTAGGAGTCAATCCTACTGTACCAAGCTCGTGGAGCTTGTTTTAGACCATACAAGGCCTTTTTCGGCTTATACACTTTGTCTTCATGACCTTTGATGGTATAACTAGGTGGCTGGTCTACATAAAATTCTTCTTCAAGAATGTCATTAAGAAAGGCATATTTCACATCCATTTGATACACAGGCCATTGATGTTTTGCTACAATGGAAAGTACATCTCTGATGGTATCCATCCTTGCTATAGGAGCAAAGGCTTCGTCATAATATACACCATACTTCTTTGCATATCCTTTGGAAACCAACCTTGCCTCATGCTTTTCAAGTTCTCCTTTTTCATTTAATTTGGTCTGATAGACCCATTTGACTCCAATACTGGTTTTTTCGACAGGGATGTCAACAAGATCCCAAGTCTGGTTTTTCTCTATTGCATCAATATCTTCATTCATGGATTTTAGCCACTGTGCATCCCTCACTACTTCATTAAAATATGTGGGTTGACAGGAGAAGAGATCAAACTGAAGTTGCTCATCAAGAATTGGAGTCTGTTCATATAACTCTCAAGATTTTGGTTTTCTGGTTCTATGGTGGATTGTCTGTTGCTTCTTCTTGTTGTTGTACTTCCAATCTTGGAAGTTTGATAGGTAAAACTGGATGATGTGAATGTTCTTCATGTTGTACATATGAAGGATCACTCGAGCATTTTTCTTCAATGAACTTTACGTCTCTGCTCACCACAATATTTTTGGTGACAAGATTATACAGCTTGTATGCCATGTGTTGTTCACTATAACCAGCGAAAATGTAGTGCTCATTTTTCTTGTCTAAATTTCTTCTGAGTTCATCATGTATATGTGCAAAGGCAATAGAACCAAATATTCTGAGATGTGAGACAATAGTATTAGTGCCACTCCATGCTTCTTCAGGAATCTTGTCCTGGATAGTCACTGTGGGTGATTTTTTGAGCAAGTAAACTGAGCATCCAACAAATTCAGCCCAATACTCATTTGATAGCTTCTTATGTGACTGTATGTTGTGGGCCATGTTCATGATGATCTGGTTCTTTCGTTCAACAACTCCATTCTGTTGTGGAGTGTATCTGGTAGTGAATTGTCTCTAGATTCCATGCTGCTTACAAAAGTCTGAAAACTCATGTGAACCATATTCACCTCCACCATCTGACATGGTCATTTTAATGAACTTTCTAGACCGCTTCTCAGTGAGAGCCTTGAACTCTTTGAACTTGGAGAAGATCTCCGATTTGTTCCTGAGGAAATAAATCCATGTTTTCTTGCTAAAATCATCAATAAAGGTCAAAAAATAAAAACTTCCTCCTATGGATTGGGTTTGCATGGGTCCACAGAGGTCTGTATGAACTAACTGAAGATGATATTTGGTTCAAGATGTGGAAGTGGGGAAATTGTCCCTATGATGTTTACCAGTGATACAATCCTCACAGGTGCTGGTTTGTTCAAGAATAACTGGTAATCCTTTGATCATTAATTGTTTGTCCAGGAGATTGAGACTCTTGAAGGGAAGATGACCATATCTATATTTCCATAACCATGATTCATCTTGACTGGAAACTGTATGAGCTATAGGCTATGGAAGGTTGGCACTCCTAAGAATGAGAGGAAATATTCTATTCTTGGTCATTTCAACTTTGTCTATGAGTCTCATACTGGGAGTTTTATCATAGATAACACAGTATGTATCATGAAACCTAACATCATACTGGTTCTAAAGTAATTGACGTATACTAATCAAATTTACATTGAAATGAGGTACATAAAACACCTCTTAAATGAACTTCTTTTCATTTTGCTTAGTAAGTATAGGAATAGTACCTTTTCATTTTGTTAAAACTAGAAAGTCATCTCCTAGCTTGATATTCGTGACAACAGAGGAATCCAAACTGAAGAATAGTGACTTGTTGCCTGTCATGTGATTGATGCAACCGATATCTAGTAGCCATAGATCTAAGCTGCAGTGTTCTTCAGTTTCTTGATAAGACAGAAAAATCACCTCTGATGAGAATTCTTCTTCTTTGGAGACATTGGCTCTACTATTGTTTTGGTTATTGTTCTGGTTAACTTACTTCTTTTTGCATTCTTGTTCATATTGCCCATTATTCTTGAAGTAAAAACACTTTACATTGGACTTATCGGTCCATCTCTTGCCTCTCCCCCTCTTACCTTGAGAGTTGTGAGAGTGTTCTGAATGCTCTGAGTGTTCATGACTGTGACTAGTTTTGTCTTCTGTAGCTGGAGACCCTCGACCTCTTCTTCCTCTACATCATCCTCCTCTTCCTTGACCTATGTTAAGGGAATCTTGGGTGTTGAATGCATTGGTCAAAGACTCTTCTTCTTGATTGAACTATGCTTCATGAGATAGAAGAGATCCAGTCAACTCTTCTAGGGTAAACTAAGACATATCTTTTTCCTCTTCTATGGCATTCACTACCATATAAAACTTCTTAGTGAGACACCGAAGAATATTTTGAACAACAATATTTTGTTCAAGCAGTTCACCATAGGTTTGGAATTGGGTTACAATACCCGAAACCCTAGTCATGAACTGATCTACAGTTTCTGAATTTTTCATCTTCAAACTTTCAAATTGAAGGCGTAGGGTTTGCAGTCTTACTGTTTTAACGCAATCAGTTCCCTTGTAGGCCAATTCAAGCATATTCCAAGCTTGATGTGTACTGGTAGCTCCGGAGATCCATGGGAAAAAGGATTCCTTAATGCAACTTTGGATCAAATATGTGGTTGCGAGATCTCGGTCTCGGTGAACTTCGAGAGCACTCTTCTGGGAATTGTTCATGGCGATGAGAGCAGTTGCATCAAGTTCTTTGAATTCGGTTTCCACCATATCCCAACATTTGTTGATTTGTAGAAATGTCTTCATTTTTATAGACCAAAACTCATAGTTAGCTCCGGTTAGAACTGGTCCGGAGATCGGTTTCAATGAGCTCGTACTAGCCATCTGATATGACTAAAAATAATAATTTTCCCTTGATTTTCTCCTTTTCTTTAATTCAATAAAATGAAGCACTGCTCCTTCTTCAATGGAAAAAAGCGGTGAGGGGGAGCGGTGCCCAAAATTGGTGTAATTTTTGGAGTTTCACCGCACTTTCTAAATGCAAGTAAGGCGGTGGTAACACTCTTATCCTCTTCACAAGTGGCGATGGCACTACTTTTTCACTTTGTGAAATGTGCAGTGGCCTATGTTGGTAATGATCTTCCCAAAATGAAAGGGAGTGGTGGCCTTGCTATTGAAAAAAATCACCACTTGGTCTTCCCATAAAAAAAATCACCATTTTTCCTTCCCGTAAAACAAATCACCACTTTTTAGGGGGGTTAGGGTAAAAAACAACCCATAAAATCAGATCTGGAAAAAAAAATTAAAAAAAATAGCGTGCCCAATCTCAAGAGGAATGTAGCTTCTAAATGGCTTGGGAGTCTGAGTGCTTTCCACTCTGTGAAAAGGATTACCCTCGGATCAGGTCGTAAACTCTGATACCATGTAAAAGAAAATAGTGCAGCACAAGAAGCACTATGGGTAGATTGATTGCCTTCTCAATATTAAGAAAATGTATTTATAGTATTACATAACAACAAAACCATGGGAAAATACCATGGGTCACCTTACTCACTAACTAAGCACAGGTGATATTACATTCTTCAACATAAATTAGGCATGTGAAATATTCTTTAGCATTTCTATATCATGAAAATGAAAAAAATAGAGGGAAACATGAAATAGAATTTCAAAAAAATAAAATGAATAAGAAGACCGAAAAGGAAAGACGACGAGACTCACGGGTAGAAAAATGGTAAAGAGATATGGAACCCTTAGACATTATAGCCCTTTGGATTTTATAATTAATGCTAATTAGAATCTACAACTCTTAACATATATTTATGTTATCCAATGTTATGTTGTTAAATATTTAAGCCTTTAAAAATATGAAGGATGTTGGAGTATTTTCTCTAAGCACCATAAAAAAAGATGTTAAAGATTTTAGCTTTAAAAACATCAAGGATGTTGGAGTATTTATTCTCTCTTAGCATCATAAGAAAAGAAGAAGCGTGGATGTATGATATGTATCATTATTCATCAATATCATCACTTGCATTCATAGTTTCCTACTTCACTGAGTTTTTTTCAAGCCAAATAAAAAATTACATCAATGCAAAACTGTACCACAACCTTTATCCAAAAGGAGTACATAATTCATAGATCCACTCTCAAGCGATTTCCTTCAGACTAGACAAAATACCATCTCATAAGGACTGACAAAGCCTTCAACAAAACAACAACTACCCATACAACTTTAGGTCTACACTCTTTGACCATATAGCAAAAATAATTGTATCAATTAAAAAAGAGAGCAAACGAGACTAAAAGAGTGAAATCACTCCTTTGTCAATAACCATCTCATCAATAGATTCCTCAAAATGAAGGAGGCCATCCATATGACCCATTGCTTCCTTTGATAGAGCGTCAACCTCCCTATCGAATTCCTTGTTAACTCAACAAAGGACTCCTTCAATTCCATTATCCTGCTCATCTAGTGAGAAAGATGGACATTAAGATTCGATTTCCTAGAAACCTGGTCAATAATGACCTTAGAATCACAAACAATTAGAAGAAAATGAACACCCTTTTTCCAACATATCATAAGAGGCCCCATAAAGCTAGTAGTTCATACTTTGTGTCAGATCTTTCTCCAATCCCATCTTAAGTCTAATGAGGTAATCTCTTTTGATTTTGAGCAACATTCTAGCTCCACATATACCCTTATTTTGTGCCTCATCAAAGAACCCAATAGAACATGATTCATCAAATTGAGGTTAGAATAAGGTTTTACTCTTTAACTTCTCCTTGGAATTATAAAATTCCATAAACTGCCCAATGGATCGATAGCATACTTGAGAATAGGAAGATTGTTTACCTTTGAAGATGAAGCGATTTCTTGATTTTCGAACTTCCCAAATAATAAATATAGGGAGTTCTTTATATTTTGACCTTTTACAAAACCAATTCAGCATGCTATCTTGAAAGGTAGAATTCATCCAAATGTCTCTGAAATTCAAAATATCTTGACACAATCTCCAAACTTTCTTCAAAAAATGAAAAGATATGAACAGATGTGAAACAAATTCACTAGATTCAAAATAGAGTGACCAAACTTCTTAAGCCCTCCTTTAATAAGGTTATCACAAGTAAGGATCTAATTTTCCATTTCCAAAACTTTTGGGTCCACCATTTAGGAGAAGTTTGGATATTTTCAAATATAATAAAATAATAAGCCTTTTTTGTCAAAATCTTACCATTTGAATCCTCCCAATCCCAAACTAAAACAAATTTATTGTTACAAAATCTAATCCCTGTTGAATTAAGGGATGAGGCAAACTTCTACCATTTTTCTACCAGCAAACCAATAAGTCTCAGCTAGGACAAGTTAAGCCATAAAGAGGAAGAAGACCCCAGAAAACTTGGCTTATACACCTGTGCTTAAACCTTAATATTCATTGAATGTAAAGAAGAAAGTAATTGCTCGGATAGATGAAAGTTTTCCTTCAAACCAACAATAGGATCAATGCATATATAAGCTTGAATACCTCTACCAACTTTCCAGCTTAATCTTATTTTCAAAATTGATAATCTTCTATACAAACCTTTCCAGATAATAGATGCATTAGAATGAAGACAAGGAGTATTATGGATCCACTGAGAAATAAAACCAGACTTAATATATTTTCTTTTTATAACCTCACTCCAAATACTTTCACCAAATAAATCCCTCCAAAGAGTTTTAACCTTGAGAGAATCACCAAACCAAAATATTTTCTTCAAACCCCAACCTCCCAGTTTTTTCGGAAGAGAAATGATTTGCCAATAAGTTAAATGAAATTTGAAGGAGTTCATATTACCATACCAAATGAATTGAAACATCCTATTCCTGATAATCTCCCAAACAAACCTCGGAACCATTACCAACAACAATCAGTAAACAAGGATACTTTGTCGAACGAAATTTGCCAGAACCAATATTCCCCCCAAGGATAAAAACACGAATGCCCAATTGTTAGTCATTATTTCTTCCCTTTGGATAAGCCAATTCCAGAAATCCTTTTGATAACCATTAATCTTTAATAAAAACCCAAGATATCTAAAACTTGTCTGAAAATTAATCATTTGGAAAAGGAAGAAAGGTTGTAATTTTCTCACATAGGCCTTGCTAACACTACAACAAAAACTGGATTTAGTGTCAAATTTAGCGCCGTATTTTAGTGTAATTTTTTCCCAATTGTGGTGAACAATCTGGCCCTAAACCTAGCGCTATTGTACATTTTCGTAAAACGTTGTCTATTGCATATTTTTTTCCATCCTTTTTAACGTCCATTTTTGCGCCCAATTTTTTGTATCTAATGTTACGCCTTTATTTGCGACCAATTTTTCAACTTCTATTGCATCTTTTTTTGCGTCCTTTGTTACATATTTTTTTTCACCCAGTTTCATGCTCATTTTTGCATCCAATGTTGCGTCTTATTTTGCTCCTAGTCTTTCATCGAGTCTTGCACCCAATTTTGCACCATGTTTTACATAAAATTATGTGTCCAATTCTGCATCCAATTTTAGGCCCAATATTGCGTCTAGTTTTGCATTAAATTTTACTTATAATGTTGCATCCCCATTTGCATCTAATTCAGTGTATCTTGTTTTATGTCTTTTTTTGTATCCATGTTTGTGCCAAATGTTTCATCTCATTTTATGTCATATTTTTCATCTAGGTTTGCACCTAGTGTTGCATCCCGGTTGATGTATTTTTTTGCATCTATGTCTAAGCCCAATTTTGCACCCAGTTTTGCACCTAGTGTTGTTCCTAGTTTTGTGCCCATGTTTGTATCTAATATTGCATCTAGTTGTGTGTCCAATGTTGCATCCGATCTTGCATTCAATATTACGTCTAGTTTTACATCCAATGTTTTGTCCCGTCTTGCATCTAAAATTGTGTCTCGTTTTAAGTTTTTGTTTGCGCCAAACGTTGCTTCCAGTTTTACACCTGGTGTTACGCCTAGTTTTATGTCCATCGATACACCATATTTTGTGCTCAATTTAATGTCCAATTTTACATCTAGTTAGGAATCCACTTTTTCATCTATTGTTGCGTCTAGTTTTGGACATATTATTACATCTAGTTTTGAGTCATTAATTGTGTCTAGTGTTGAGTCTCTTTTTGCATCCAATTTTGCGTTTAGTGTGACATCCATTTTTTTGTCAACATTTGCATCTGACATAAGGTCGAATTTTGCATCCACTTTTACATCATGTTTTGCATTTAGTAGTGCGTCTAATATTGCATCCATCTTGCACTACTACATTTTTTACCTTTAGAAATACATTGCAATATCATTAGGGCATGGAGGAATCGAACCACCAATCTCCTGCTTGTAAAGCAGGTGCTCTTCCATTGAGCTAGCACCCTTTAAGAATCAGGAAGAGGAGCAATATTAACACATAGATTTCATCATTTGTAATTCTAATAAGAGACAATAAGATCCAAAGACAAACATGCTTAAAATCCAATTTATTTTTCCACACACACTAATAAGCAAAAAAATATATCGTGCTCAGGCAACAAAATATCCTAAACAATTACGCAATCTATCAAAGTGGTCCGCAAAAGGGTCTTAGAGAACAGAATAATGTATCGATGCATACCTAATAACCTAAACTTGATATGGACAAAGAATAAGGGATGTGTTTAAGAAATAGTTGTAGAATCCAATTGAGGATGTGTGTGTTGCTACAAAAATGTTGTTATTCATTGATCGTGTGATTTTGTTCAGCAGGGATGTTAAGAAAAGAACTCATGAATGGTTACTAAAAGAATACGCCTACTATGTGCATCATGCATGATATAATGAATATTTTAACAATGAACATCAACAAAGACACAATTTATATTAGCAAAAAAATTATTAGCCAAGGGCACATGCTATTGTGCACATGTGACTATAGTATGATATGCAAGTACATGAAGGTATTTGTGTGCATAAATAGAGATATATTCATACACATTCAAATATATATCCATATTCCATGAAAGAAAAATAATAGAACAAAGCATATAGAAGAATTAAATATAAGTGTAATATTAATGGGATTAGCTATTCAATGTCAGTGACCATGATATATCAGCTATATTTCAAGTTGGTGAAAAGGAAATTTAAAAAACCACATTGTTCCCAGAAAAAGCCAACTATTCACAAAAATAAAAATAGCCATTCACTTCAAACCTTCAAACTTGTACATTTAAAGTTTGACTAAGAATGTAAAGTGTCATTGACCTTGATTTCCTTTCTCGAATTTGATTTTTTTAGCTTGTTCACTTTTTATGCCCAATATTGAATAAAAATAAAAAACACAATTTCATAATCGAATTGGGATTACGTATTTTGGTACAACTGTCTTATGAGAAGTTACAATAGGGCAAGGCCACAGGAAATTCTTGCATAGCCCCTGTTTCCTGCCCAGAAATATTTTGGAAATCACAACATGTATGAAACACCCATGAAATGTTTGCAGGGAATTCTTGTTTCTGGAAACATTTCCACAAGATTTCTGAGACACTTCCTATCCAAAAGACCATAAATGGCATGTTTCCTTTGTTCCAAAGGAGAAAAGCTTAAAGGCCCTCAAAGGGAGTGAAATCCAAGAATGTCTTGTTTGTGCATAAAAAGGTCCTAAATAGGAAACAAACCCAACAAATCTAAAATTTTGAAATGAAAGCACAAAACTTTTTAGAGTTTGAATTATTTTTTATATTAATTATTTTTTAAATTATTTAAATATGCCATTTTCACACTTCCTAAACATTTTGAAAAGTTTCATTTCCATATCAAAACTGTTTCGCAGTTTCAGGTGACTTGGAGTTGGCATTAGGTCCTAGGGTGAGAGGCACCTTATTCTGTTTTAAGTATATCCTCGTTTGGATGTTACCCATGGCCACCCATCCCCACACATTATCTCTATATGACATGCCAATGTTAAGTAGTTACCATAACAAAATCGTCCATTTATTGTGGATGAGTAGGTTACCCACATTATAATGTATAAGTAGATGGGTAGATGGTCATTATACATACACACATACATATATAAATGAATACATGAATAAATCCACAGCAAAACTGCTACCATAGTTAATTACCATATATTTCAAAATTTTGAGCTTGAGCTCATCAGAAGTGATCAGATGATACATATTTACTTACATCAATTTCACTTGACACTTTAGAGTTTTATCACCAAAAAGTGATACAAAAAAACCATGTTTTTAGAATTACTTTTATCAAAACTATGCTTCTTGAATGGTGTACCTATTGACTTTCCAAAGCTTTCATCCTAAGTAGCAGACGTTTCACAAAATAATTTCCGCTCATAAAAAGGTGTGCTTGAGCTCACTACAAGTGATCAACTCTAGATGATACTACGAAACTTGAGTCTTGGTTTTTTCTATAATATTACAATCATTACAATTTGATACAAATAAAAAGTTACAAAATCATGTTTGTAGAATTAGTTTTATTAAAAATATGCCTCTCACATGGTAACATTAATGGATTTTCACTTTCCACTCTTGAAATAGCATCAGCTTGAGTTCACAACTGATCTATTTTATATGATAAAAATTGATTTTACCACACGTTCATTTAAATTAGACTTAGTATTTTACTCTCCATTCATCGCAATTTGATACAAGAACAATTCATGTTTTTAGAATTACTTTTAGTGATCACATGTCTTTCAGAACAAATCATGTTACTAGTATTACTTTTAGTAATGTTGCGTCTTTCGCATGTATGCCTATTGACTTTCCACTTTCCAAATTTTTTGACACATGAAAAATACTATGAGCTAAATCAAGACCTTCTAAAACAACACTCACCTCTAGATCTTGAGCAGCTTCTGATACCAAACCAATAATTGTTGCAGCCAAACCTATTACACCACCCTAGAAAAGCCAAACTTGCAATTGGATTACTGTTTAGAAGGACATTTCTATATTTTAATATTGTAGAACAAACAACATTTCCCACTGGGAAATTTTATTTTCAAAAGATGCAGGCCTTCACTACAACAAACATTATTCTGCCACAATCTCAAAACCAAAATTTGCACCCCCTGCAAATTTAATACTAGAAAGAATTTTGCTTTGACCTTTTTCCATGTTCAAATGTGTGTCAATAGAAATGCAGAACATTAGTAAGAAAACAATATAAACTTGTTATAATATTTAGATGGATATTCAAGCTAATGACAGCTCTGTATCACATACTTTTTGATGGTTTGCTTGAGGGGAGGAAGCAAATTCATGCGTCAACACATTGATTATTGTCGATATCTTTTCATGGTCACCAACAGCAGTCAATGTTATGACAACTCCTTAGAGCTATACCACAAGAGAACAACTAATCAAATAAATGATCAATCTGATCCAACATATTTAATCTAATCCATATCCATGATTATTATGATATTTAAAAAAAACTGATCCATATTTGTGTTGATTACTATATTTCTTTACGTAAGAAAAAACCTTTCGTTATTGAAAATTATAGTTGGACATGTTACATGAGACATCAAGTTTTAGATCCAAAATGGATTCATGTTACATGAGACATGGTGATGGTAGATGTAGCTAAGTCATTTATAATACTATAATCAGGGGCTTACCATGCACATGGATCATGTGTGGTTCACTTTAAAGGTGTTTTTGGCACACAAGGGTGAGGACCAACATTGGGTGGTTCTCTGCTTGTGAGAGTCCAACTCAGTTTTTTGTCGTGACATTGAGTCCCTTTATCTTGGTGTGTAGGCTCATATGCTTTCCTTCTGGCATTTCTAGGATGAGACCCCATTGTTCATGTGATATAATTTTTCTATTCCACAATGTCCTGATTTGATCTTTTAAGCAATGTAGACAGCAATTCAAAAAAAAGAGTAGGTCCAAGAAACATGCAATTGACTGGATTTGATGCATTCATGTATTCATACAACCGATCCAAGGAATAGGTTTATGAAATTTGCAATTAACTGGATTTGTTGCTTTTGTGTAATAAAACAACAGCAAGGCTAGTTTCTCTCACGTGACTAATATATTAGATATTTCAAGTCCTGTGTGTTCAGGTGTCAGATTTGTCAACTTTTTTAGTTTCAGAGTTGAACCAATAAAAACCTATATCTCAGTACACTTACATTTAGTTCACATAATTCTCGAACCCACGTGATGAGAGAAAATACACCCAAGGTTTTTCCAATCTA
>LPNX010478043.1:122477-158858 GCA_001517045.1 Pseudotsuga menziesii
GTTCATTGTCATTTCGGTGACACTATCCCTACAATGTAGATACAATATGTTGCACAATTTTCAAAAAATAAGGCTTCGCCTAGTCGGATCCAGAATCCACTAGTTCATCTAAAATAGTTTAGTTCTTGCCCAAATAGTAATACAAAGTAAAAATATAATGTGGCTATGTTGAGAATAGGCAAATATAAATAGTGATATTCTTTTCTAGAACAAAATAAATAGTTTGGTGGGCGTTATGGGCATTATGCCACCCATGTGTTCAATATGGAATTGGTCTTGATTCGTGTTTAGAAAGATTGTCATAGATGATCTCTCATCGAAGTCAAATGTCTTCCACCTACCTTAATCGAATTTTAGATAGTTGGTTTGTGTCTTGATTCTTTTCTCTGTAGATTCTTTTCTCTTAGTGAGGTCCTCAAAAATAGTTGTTCAATGTATACTGTTTGGTTGTTTTCTCTTTTTCATCCATTCAATGACAATTAGGAAGTCTCCACAAATCTGGATTTCATGAATTCCTAGACTACAAGCAAGAAGAAGGGTGGACCTTTAAGCTAACAATTCAACCCGATTGTTGGTGGAGCGTCCCAATCCCACAAAAAATTTGTGCATATGAATATTAGTAATGTAAATAATACCTCTAGCTCCACCTTTTGAGGCTCCATCAAAGAAGGTGTTGTTAGGGAATAAATAATCCTATGACTAGGGTATGAGTTCACCAACATACTAGGTTTACAGACAGACTATAACAAGATGTATTTGAACATAGATCAAACTTATATATTACCAAAGAGTGGAACAAAGTTCTATGGATGGAAGAGGCATACCTTATTTCAGAGTTCGATCTTAGATTTAACCTCTTCCAAAGCAATCCTTCGGCCTATTGTTCCAATAATTTATCTGCAAAAGGAAAACTACCATTCTCAAAGCACTTTCAGATATTACAAATTAGAGATATGAACAAAGAACATAACTGAAACTGTATGTAACATTACATTCATGAAGATAACTCATTGATAACTAAATAATGCATATCAAATATTTGGAAGGAAATAGATCTCTTCATTCATAAAAGCTTGAACCAAATACATTCACCTCATCCTGATCTAATCTTCTTGGAACCTAGTTCTGGGCCCTCAGATCGACCCCAACCACCCCATAATTAGTCTATTTTTATTTTAAACGAGTTTTTAAGAGACTTGCGAGTGTAAAAGGAGCAAGTTGTGCGTAACACACGAGTTTCCTCAAGGAAACTCGTGTGTGAAACTTTTTAGGATAAAACATGGGTTTACTATGGGAAACTCATATGTAACACACGAATTTCATACTTACAATTGTGTATATGTCCTAAACTCATAACACAGAAGTATCAATGTTGGAGTAATCACCACGTAATCCAGATCAAATCCTTCTATAGCCATCAGGCTCTTCAATCCAACGTGTCCTTTTGTGTGATGAAACATTCAATATCATCACTCGGACGAAGAATTGTCATTTTGACATATAATAGATGCCCCCTAATGTGTGAGGTCAGCAGGGAAGGATGGACGAAAGACCGCCAAAAGACATTACATTAGGAAAAGAGGAAAAATCAGAGGACCCAGAATCTAGGTTGTAAAGAAGTACCTAAAACAAACAAATAAGAGGTCATTTTACAATATCATCATTGAGAGGATGTCATGTTCAATAATATGGAACACTAGCTCCATTACAAGACACACATACATCATTTGATATGGACTACAAGGCCATGAATGATTTACAAAGTGGACCACAACCACATGAGTACAAAAATAGATCTTTAAGGGTGGAGTTGTGTTCACAAAGTGTGGCATGATCTTATACAAACTTAGGATTCATAAGCTAAAAACCCAAGGTCATTGTCCAAATCTAAAGAAGAGTATGAATCCTGACCATGTGAATAAAGTAGTTGGAGGTTGAACATGGAGGAAATCGTCAAAGAATTAGTTAAAGAGGGTGAACCTATAACCAATGCAAGGGAGACCACCAAAATGGAAAGTGGATCCCGAGTTACTATCCAAAACTCTAAGTCTTCATCTCGACGTAACATTAGTTGGTACTAATACAAAACCATTTGTGAGAAGGAGGGCATTGACGAATCCTTCAACAACTCACATGAGTAAACTGGTAGACTGGATGAGGTAGGATGGCATAGATCGATCTCAAAGATGGCTAAGAAAAGGATCAAGGTATATAATAGAATGATCGACTAAGGTTAAATATCCTAGAACATTGATCACAACACAAAAAGTGACTCAGGCAACGTTAGACTAGACATATCTGTACTGTAGGAGATATTAGCAGATTCCCTGTATATTTAGAAAAGTAATCAATGGAGGATTGGTGACTCTGAGTGCAAGTTGAAAGTGGAAAGCCAAAACTAGAACCTGGCTGCTGGGAGACCCAGACTAGTGCTTTGTTCAAGGAAAAAGTGAACTTGCTACCAAACAACTAATAATTTATGGAGATTATTCCCTTCCTTTTTGTTTTCTTGTAAAGTTTTAATGAGTCCAAGAAAGCAAACTCGGGACCTTCTTCATAGTTGAGAAATCTTGAAGAAGAGATAGAAAAATGCTTGATAAATTATTGATTCATGGATTTTTCGAGCCTCAATCAGTGAGTGCTCGGTGAAGTTTTCACAATTTGAGAGTCTGAAAACAACAAAGAAGACTCTAGGGTGGAACTTTTTCGTAAAGTTAGTCTCCAAAGTTTGAAAAAGTATAAAACAATCTAGAGGAGAACTCTCTTAGCTCGAGAAAACTAAGGTATTCCTTTTTTGTAGTTAGTTAGCAAGTTCCGAAAAAAGGGTTAAACTATCACCATATTGACGTTCCTTCGAAAAAAAACGGTAAATCCCTAGTTTTAACGAGTGTGAAGGAAAGAAGGATCACTCGTGTTGTTCCATTTATTTGTGAGTATGTGGAAACTAATGATAAACTTGATGCTTTTGTCTTAAATTTTAACGAGCATAATAATGAAATAAAGAATGCTCAAAATCTTTTCACGGTTTAAACCATAGCACGAAAAAAAAATTAAGCTCAAACAAGTTCCTTTTCGTAAATTTAGTCTCCCAGGTCCGAAAAAGAGATAAAACTATACCCGGGATATTCTTCTAGCCACAATGAACTAGAGTATTCCTTTTTCATAAATAATCCACATGGTCCAAAAAAGGGTTAAACTTATACCAATGTGGATGATATTTCAATTCCTATTATGAGTTTGAAAGAACAAGTAAACTCGGTAATCCAGTCATGTTTAAGGAGTCAGACAAGAGCTTAATGGTAACTCCATATAACGGGAGCCCGGTAAGAAGGGTGGTTATCAAAAAGAAAGAGTACGAGGCTTGTGTTTTCACGTATAATATAGACTAAGAAGGCCCCTAAGACCTAGGAACTTGCAACATGGGAACCATAATGATAGTAAAGGTTCTAACTAGGGTAGCCCATGTTGGGTAGGCTCTAGGCCATGGAAGAACAACAACCATTTGACGGATACTAGGAGGTTAAAAATTGTAGTCCGTGGAGGAAATGTGTTTCCTACGGCTTAAGGTGGGATAAAGTATAGATGTAATTTGTGATGATATCCTATCCTATATGCCATGATAACAAAAAAAAAAATTCCATAAGTGTGAAAAGAACCTGGAAAAATATTTCAGTTATCAAAATCTAGGAAAAAAGTCAAACAACATGAGTTAGAGGATTAAAAAATAAAAAATAAACTATATAAAGTGGGTAATATTTTGAATTGTTTTACCATAAATAGTAAATTTTGGTTAAAAACCAATTTTTTTTTTTTTTTACCTTCAATTCAAGAAAAGAGCCCTAGATCTTCAACTGCTTGGTGTGATCAAACCAACGAACCATTTCTGAAACTGCAAGTTGCAGGTAAACCAACTTTCCATCCTCTTCAATTTCATGTAATTTATTTTATGTTTTGACTGCAATTTTTAGTGTTTTGGTGGGTTTATAAAAGAGAAAAAGTGTATATGCAGTTGGAAGCTTATGCACTCATGTGTTCTAAAAAAAAATAGGCTTCCACTCGCGTGTGGCACACATATTGTAAAATGTTGCACATGTGTTTTTTGCGGGGCACAAATAAAACTTGGATAATGACCCCAAACAATTAAAATTTTGCAAATATGGTACTTGAGTGGTGCGAAAGCGAGCAGGAGGACATGGATAGAGAAGCCACGCATGACCCTTTGACTCTAAATGCTTTATGATGGTGTTGTTTTCTCAAAAAAAATTGCATGACCAATATGCAGGCTCAATCAAGACTATTGGAAACATTAGTGAGATACTAGGGTCCCGAACAAGGTGTGTTTGATATTCAAGGTGAGATATTGGAAATCATTGTTGAAGATATCTATTTCATCACCAGTTTGTCATGTCATGGGGTATCGATAAGTTTGATTGGTTTCGGTCGTGGTGGTGGTGCATTGAGTGTGCAAGACTATATGAACACCTATTGCATTCGAGGAGCACAAAAATGGGGCACTCATATTCCTATTGGGAAGACTGGAAGTTTCCCTTTAAAAGTTAATGTGACCACTATTACACAGTTTGCCAATGTGGTAGCATTACACTTGGATAATCGCAACCACATTGACCTGGGTGTGGAACGTTTGCGAAACATAGTTTTCGATTGGTGTTATGGTCTCATAATGAACATGAAGAAACAACTCAATGACTGCAAGTTGGGTAAAAAGAAAATTTTTGGTTATCCTAGCATTGTGACTGCGTTTTTATTTGAGCGAGTTTTGGCTTTGAGTTCCATAGTGACCCTCTCACTCTCTCAACCTCGTGAGCCTAGACTTACCTAGTGGGGTGATGTCTTAGTAAGGAAAGGGGTTGGAGATATTCAAGGAGGGTATGATGATGAATTTCATTCATGGTAGAGTCGGCAGGTTCCTACTTTTGAGCAGTTCCCATACGCAGGATTGGACTTTTGAGGTAATCATGAGCTCATGCTTCCTCCCGGTGAAGCATGGGGAGAGATTGGTAAGTTTTTGTTTCCACATATTCATATTTTTTATGATTTTTATAAGTAGATATGCACACATATGTATATCTATGAATTTAAGTCTAGCCATAATGTCTTATGCGTATATTAGACCGGTACGGTCAGATGGAAATCCTAGGACGTTTGTACAACCGACCGAGGCAGGTGGATCTTATGCCATGCTTAGGACTCTTGAGGGAAATATGGATCGACTAAATCATGAAATTCCTACCCTCAAAGTGGGTAGGATTCTGATAGATATCCATGAGCATGTAGTGGGGGTGCCCCTTGCATGGTTGAGGTTACTCCGGAAGGTGTCTAGATATGTTCTTTGTTATCGAGAGGTGGTAATAGAGGCAAATGAGGCTGCAGACTCTCCTTAGTTTTTATAGCATCATGAGGGTTTATGATCATAGTTTTTGTACTTTGATATGTACTTATGACTAGATACCTGGACCTAGGATCTATTTATATGTTATGGACCTATTTTATATATACATATGGTAACTTATATTCACATGTGTTTGTTTTGTAACTTGTATGTCTGATTATTTTTTACAGTGTATGAGATAAATTCCAGTTGAGAACACAATTTTCATATGGATCAGTTAATATATATTGATATATTGAAATATGTTTGTATGTAATGTAATCAAAATGTCTTTCAAGTAATCTAATTCTCAAAAAATGACGAAGTAAAGAAGGATTCCTCACTCGACAATCACAATTAAGCTGAGATATGACTAGCTAAGAGTCAAATATAACCTCAAGACACAAAATACCATGAGAAACAACATCTCTTAGTAGCTCAATGACGACATTCTATTCATCCATGTTGTTAGTAGTGGGGCCTAAACAAACACCTCCTAAGGCAACTAGTTGTCATACAGTGAATATATAACTCAAGCGACTAAGGCAAAATTGCAAGTGCGATGTCTTGTGCCATCAATGAAACCTACAAAGCTCTCAGTATGCATCAGAAACACAACCATATTTACAGAGAAACACTAAAAATAAAACAAATTACAAAATTGTACAAATATATACAAGAAAAATCATGTATCCTAGGCATAATACTTTTTCAGGTAGAGCTCATTTCGAGGCTCTGGAAGCTTATTCTCATCATAATCTACTAATTCATAAGCTCATTTCTTCATAACTTTATATACTATGTAAGTTCCAAGCTACATTGATTTAAATTTATCTTCCCCCAAGGGTTCTTTGTTTTGGTTGTAGACTAAAACAAGATCTCCCTCAGAGAAAAATCCTAGGTTTAACTAATTTATCATAATGAATTTTTACTCGATGTTAATGTACCTCATTTGTTGTGAGAAAATCTATGCGTTGTTGATCTAAGTGTTCTAAATGTAGCAAACATCCTTCCAAAGCAAAGGTATCAAGTAACAATTGTATCGTGATTTTTAACGATGGTATCTCACATTCAATCGGTGTGACTGTCTCCACCCTGTGAAAATGTTGGAAAGGTGAAAAAATTGTATACGTTTTGACTATGGTTCGATATGACCAAAGTGATGGATAACTCATGATGTTCTAATTAGACCTACTAGCATTGATGGTTCACTTGAGAATGATTTTCAAGGTTTTATTAATAGCTTCCTCCTATCCATTTGTTTGCAAGTAAAACAAAGATGAATGATCTTATTTAAAGCAAAGCGTAGTAGTTAATTCGGTCATATTCTTATTCTGAAAATGATTTCCATGATTAGTGACAATCTCTTTTGGAATACCGAAACTACCAATAATCTGGTTAAATACGAACTAAGCTGCAGTTTCACCATCGACTTTTAAGGTAGGCATTGCCTCTTCCCACTTATTGAAGTAGTCTACGATGACAATGATATATTTATTTCCCCTAGTCAAAATTGGGTTTCATGTCATGAATTCCACCCCAAATTTGTGAAGGGTCCTACCACGATGATGGGGAAAAGGGGATAGGATGTGACCGCATTTTTTTGTTATAAAGTTGACAAGGATGACAATGCTTAACAACTTCCACACAATATTTAAAGATGGTGGTCCAAAAGTAACCAACACGTAAAATCTTCTGGTCTGTTTCTAACCTAGATAAATGACCTCCAAATGCTCTGTTATGGGCATCATTCCAGACTGACTCATCCTCTTCATGAGTAATACAATGACGCAATATTGATTCTACCCCTATTCTATATAGCGTATCACTGATAATGAGGTAGTTTTTTGTATTAAATGGTAGTTTTTGCCGTTCTTTTGGCGAGGAGGTTGCGGGACATTTCAGAGTTTGAAGATATACCAATATATATCCGTACCAAGGGTCAGAGGTTTAGATTTATAAGACGTGTTCATTTGGAAATGATTCATCTTCTATCATAAAATTTTTGTCACTAGGAAATTCAATAATCAATTCTGCAAACGCTGAAGGCTTTTTTATGTAGTAGATTAAAAATTGAGCTCAAACTCATAGAGTATGAAAATCAATTTGTTGAATTTTCCTTTGACCATACATCGAGATAAAACATATTGAAATGGATTTATATCGGAAACAACAATATTTGTTCACAGTAAAATATAGTGACACGGCCTCTAAACAACGTATATTGTTGCTAATTCCAATTTCTCGACAAGTGAATAGCGAATTCCAGGCCCTATAAGAGCTCGACTAAGGTAATAGATGACGTTCTCTTGGATATTATTGGATTCTAGAACTAATACTATGTCAACCATAGAATCATAAGTGGCCAGATACATAATGAAATACTTAGTATAATATTGGGGACAAAGTAAAGGGGGCGACTGTAATGTTTTTTTAAGGGCCTCAAACGTTTATTGTGCGGCCTCATCCCATAAAAATGGAGTGTCTTGTTTAAGTAGATACATGAAACCTTTAGTAATTTTAGAGTAAATGACTATGAAACATTTGAGAAAGTTTAATTAATTTCCTTGTAGACTTTGAAGCAGTTTGATTGTTCAAGGAGGAGGCAAGTTCATGATTTCCTCAACTTTTAACGGATCGACCATAATGCCTTTACTGGACGTGATAAATCCTAACAATAATATTGATTTGACACAAAAAACACATTTATGTGCATTTAAATGGATCTTTTATTGTATACATCGTTCAATTATTGATCGTAGATGAGTCAGGTGATCCTTTCTCTTACGAGAATGCACTAGGAGATCATTTAGGTAGGGTTTGATTATATGTTTTATATCATCGAGAGCGAAGTCTATGACTTGTTGAAACATAGCTCTGGTGTTTTTCAATCCGAAAGGAATTTTCTTATACGTGGAGGTACCCCAAGGGAAAATAAAAGCGATTTTATGTTGGTCTTCAGGTTTAATTTGGATCTGATTATACCCTGAAAAACCATCTGTAAAGGAAAAGATTTCACTACCTGCACATGTGTCAATTATCTAATCAATAAACGGTGCATGATAGTTATCTTTCGGACATGTTTTGTTTAAATCTCTGAAATCGATAAAAACGTGAATAGTCCCTTGTTTCTTATCTACCGGGACTGGATTGGATACCCACTCTGTTAATTAAATAGGGTATATGAATTCAACTTTTAACAACTTTTCGAATTCATCTTTAACCGTGCTTTTGTCTTTCGAGGATTAATGAGACGCGTTTTTTTCTGAACGGTTTTAATGTTGGGATATGTATTTATTATATGTTCAATAATGGACAGGTCTATACCTAGAATCTCCTCATATGATCGAGAAAACACATCACGAAATTCCTTAAAAAGGGTTGTGTAAATGGAAATCTCTTTAGTTGAAGAGTTTTCTCCAATATAAACATTTTCCAAGATGCCAGGTTTGGTGGAGATACTTATTGGTCTGATCTTGGAAATTATTTCCATATTCCCCTAAGCAAACACTCCTTTTTTGGGTAGCGGATTGATAGGCAAAATCAATATCTTCGCAAATTCTCACGTGAAACTCTGAATTCTCTATTCTGCTCAGTTCTGGAAGAAAATAAGACTTTCGGTGCATATCTTCGCAATTTTTCCCAAGTCCTATCATGGATTTGAATATGGATTAATCTAGTGGTAAAACCATATCCAAAAATTCATAAGAGTATGTAGAGTTCACTGCCAATGCGGGAAAATCGCCTTCATATGACTCATCTGAGACACTAAAGTTCGATATGGAATCAACAATAACATCATATATAGATTGATAATCCACTTTTGTTGCAGATAAGGGAACATTTGGTTCAACTTGTGAGGGTAGAATCCATGGATTGGTCTGATTCGAAACGGAAGAAACTTCTCCAAATGTATGAATGGTCTTCCCTACACTAGTTGTTCCAATATAGTTTACAGGAGCAGACAAATAAAAAGTTTTCATGAGTGAGGCGCACATCCCTACTCCTAAAATCTCGTTTGTTGGGCATGTCTGATCAATTGATAGAACATTAGATTCTGATGTGTCCGTACAACTTTTCCATGTATAAGATAATTTATCAATGGTAACTATCTTTCCTTCGTGAGGGAACATAAGAACCTGAAAAATTGATGATGGGATCGCACATGGCATATGTCCAACTTTTTCCCAACAACAAATTATAATCCAAAGGAGCATCTACTACCTCCACTTCAACTTAGACCACTTTCCTTGAAAATTTGATATCAAAAGAAGGCATGATACCCTGAGGAAAGAATCACCTTCCATCGAAAGCAGTCAATAAGGTATTAAACAGAACCAACTCAAGAGAACTTGTAGATTTCCAACAGGATCTATCCATCACACAGGTAGACATGCATTCACCTATGACTGTTTGTCTAATGGTTTTGGTTTTGTGGAATAATTCTACTTGAAAAGCGACATGGTAAAGCAAGCATGGTTTAACATCAGATAGGTAAAACTTGGCTACTAAGCCTGAAGAATCTAGACTACCAATAACAACTAGAAGCACATTACGTTATGAAGGACAACTCTGTAGCACTTCCAAAGTAGGCATGGAATAGGGAGTTTGGGATAAATCTTCCACATCTGAAAAGTTGGGAGAAGCCCACGCATTAGGATTACAGTGATTCCCTCTAGAAGTCACCTTTTGGTATCTTAGGCATGGGATCGACCGGTTTCTCTTTTTGTGATGAATCAAGCTCATAGTTATTGTTTGAAGTAATGATATCGAACCATGTTAATGTAAGACTAATAAAATGAGGTAGCACTTTGGGTGCCCCAACAGTACTAGAGTTTCCCGAAGTTGTATTTTGTCCTTTTGGGAATGGATCTTTGAGGACAATAGGTTATTGCTTTAACAAATTTTGAGCTTGTTCCTTGAGGGGCCATGGATAAGTTAGGTGATCTTCCTGGTAGAGTTGACAAGGGAATTTCACCTTCTTCTTCTCTTTTTTACCCCCCTCACAATTGTTTATGGGCTTAGATTTATTTTGATTACCCTCTCCCTTCTTTCCTTTATTCTTCTTCCCACTAGGTTGTTGAGTACCCTTCTGATTAGATTGTGCATTATATACATTCGCAATTTGAGGGGAGTGTGTGTCAACATTAGCTGCTTCTATCGTATACTGCTTCATAGATAACACATGTATTTGTTTTGAAAGATATTCTATAGTAGGTGCTTCAACTGAACCTACAATGCCATCGACATGTGGTCTAGGTTTTGGTTTTGCAAATTTAGTATTTGATCTAGGTGCATCTTGTATGATTTTGTAAACAATCCCGGACTGAGCGTAAATCAACTCAAGCTATTGGGATCTTAATATGGCTTCTTCCTTTGTGGTTACTCCTAAAGTAGAAACCTCCTTTGAAATATAAGTAGTAGTGATTTCAAAAACCATTATAGCAATAATTCGGGAGGAATGTTAGCCTTGATCAGCCTCTTCTACCTTCGCCACTCTTGAATATGGTTAGAAATGTACGTAGCCTTATTTTTTCTAGAAATTAGACAAAAGGTTTGTGCCGACATCATACCGGACATGAATTTGGGAGCGGTTGAAGAAGACTGTCTCTAAATCACGAAAAATATCATAAGTGGTAGATGAAATTTCAATGTACCATTTTGTTGCCACGCTAGTTATGGTTCTTTGAAAGAGTCACAGTTGAATAGAATCATCATTCAAAGAATTAGAGGAACACCATAAATGAAATATAGTGACATGTCACCTAGATATTCACCAATTTTTCCTTCAAACTTTGGAATTAATGAAGGTAACTTGATTAAAATCGGTGGCCAAGTTGCATCATGACGTATAGGATTATTCATTAATTTTGAGAGGCCTTGTAAGTTTAAAGTTGTGAGGAAAGGAAGATGGGGTCTAGCTAGGGTTTGAGTTTGAGGAGTTTGGTGGGAAGAATTTCCTGCACCAAAGCTCCTATGAGGTTGGTTGGGGTTTCCCCCAGCCACTGGCTATGAAGTGATAACAGTTTGAAACGGGTTCCACCCAAAACCCAAAGGGTTTCTACCTTGGGGTGCACTATACTGAGTTTGGATATTTCCAACTAAAATAGGTGTAGTAGACACGTGAGTGGTATTCCTTCTGCCAAATCGTGAAAAGGAGGAACTCCCTACTGGTGGAGTCTAAGTTTGGATAACATTTTGCAAGATAAATCCCATAAAGGTATTTTTGATTCCAGAATATACACCCAAGTAAGTAGGAAAAGGTACTACAAACGGTGAGGATGGAGGGATATGCCCTCCATACCAAGGATAACCCTAAATGAAAGGGGAAGAACTACTGGGTTGTTTTGAAAATTCTGAAATAGAGGGGAGCATGTAAAAGGTACACTAGGTATATTGGTGAAAACTACATTAGACGATCCAATAGTGGTAGTCTTAGATACCAGAGGACTAATCACTCTGGTACTTAGTGAAATAGAGGATGTAGAAGTAAAATTCAAGGACACTACTGGTGTAGAATGTGTGTTGGACACCGATACACTCACATGAGGTTGAGACACTCCATCGGATAACATAGCTTATGTAGGGGTGTAAATGTCTCATGTTCCTTCCCCTGTGTTTTCCATGAAAAAACCTAATGGAATGTTAGTCCTGGGTTGAATAAACATAAGTATTTGCACAAGAACCAAATATTATAAGTCTGTCAAGGGTGGGTTAAAATTACTTGCAAAATGTTCAGCTTCCAGGTCTTCAACTTCTACTGAGAGAAGACCAGGATTAGTGTGTCTAATAAGTTCAAGTTCTGTCATACTTTCACTTATACCTATTGATTTGAAAGAACAACTTGTGTTAACTCGTTTCCTTTGAGGTGGCGGTGGGGGTGTTGAGATTACAACATCAAGAGTCATTCTTCAATTTTGTGATTAATATCAAGACAATATACTTGTGAGTACTATCAAGTCCTACAATATCCGAATATGATTGAGGTGGTGATCTTGTAAATATTGTGAGTAATATCAAGCTGAGTCTTGTGATTAATATCAAGACAATAAACTTGTGAGTAATATCAAGTTCTACAAATATCCTCATGTTGTGAGGTGGTGTACTTCACTATGTAAAGTGTATATACTATGCGATGTACGGCTAGTCACAGTCAATAGGTGCTACAAGTCTCTTTCTTTATGAGCATGATTTATATTTCTATGTGACCTTAGTGAGGGAGGATTCTTTATCCAATGTAGGGAAAATTAAAGAGTAAGTCAATATTCATAATTTCCGTCACTTTTCGGGAGTCAAATTGCATGGAGACGTTCTGATCAAACCATGAGGAATCAAACAAAATGGTTGAAAACCCACTTCCCAAATGGGATGATTTCGCATATTTTTAAGTGGATTTAACAAAAATTGCAATTGTTTGATAGATACAATTAGGTATTTGAAGATGAAATTTTCTAAATTCGTGTTATGGCTGTTTTTCTAAACTACATGAATTGGTTGAATGACTGAGGGATTCATGGATTGGATATTATCCTTCTACAATAGATCTTGTGTGTAATGAGATCCTAACTCTTTCGAAGAAGAGGATGATGATCGTTGGAAAATTTTTTCTTGAAGAAGAGCATTCACTCCAAGTTTCATGGGATACAATTTATCCATGCAAAGATTCACTACCTCCTACATACACTCAAATTTGTAAGAGATCGAGATCGAGGGACTCCAATAATCTTCGTAAGGAAGCAAAGATAAAGATGGAGCATGCAAAACAATAAAATATAAGTACTTGCATTTTTATTATATGTTATTTAGATCTATATGTTTTTTAATGTTTTCATTACAAACATATAGAGATTCGTATTCCCGAGATTAGGAATTGTGAGCATATATGTTGATTGTCTTTCCTTTATTTGCAAATAAAAAATATTCATAAGATATGAATATAAAGCATGCATGATTGTTTCAAAATATATGAACATAGAGCTGCATGATTTTTACATAAGATATGCATATAAAAGATGCATTATTGTTTCATAAGATATGAACATGGAGTTGCATAATTTTTCATAAGATGTGAATATAGAGATACATGCTTGATTCATGAGATATCAATGTTACGATTGTTCATAAAGATATGAATATAGAGTTGCATGATTATTCATGAATGTTGGGATGCATGAATATTTGATTATCATATGATTTTATAAAATCAGATTTTGTTTTATTGCAATCTGTATTCTTGGACCTTGAATCGTGTTTAGCATATACATTGTTTCTTCTGTCTTTATTGGCATGTTATCAGTATTATGAGTCCATATTTTGCGAGATGATATAGTACTAATATAAGACTTATGTAGGATTGATATATACTCAAATAGAACTGATATAAGGATGAAAAAGTCCTCCATAATACATGATATTTAGGGCTGCATGATTGCATCATAAGCTGTGAACATAGGACTACATGATTGGCCAAATAGAGGGCTACATGTTTACCTCATGAGATATGAACATGGGGCTGTATATTTATTTCATAAAATGAATTTTTTGGATTGATATGGGATTGATATAGGGCTTCATATCAGTACATAAGATTAGAATGGGTTATGATAAACCGGTTGGTCAATATTTATACATAACTAGGTAAATATTTATCAGTATATTGATAGCATTTCATGTGAATAAAATTCATGAGTATGAAATAGTTCTGACAATTAGAATAATTTGTCTTGTAGAATAATTATCTACAAGTAAAGAAGCACATGAATGTGGAGTCATTCCAATGGTTGATCCTGAAAGAGAATAGTTCGGAAGGTTCGTATGTCTGTTGGGAAGCATACAAAATAGATGGATTAATTATATTTTGATAGATGTGAAGACTCCTGAAGATATTCTATCTTATTTATATTCATGTGTCAAAGAAGATATTTAGATATAGATGAGAATAAGTATCTATGATGTAGGACCCAGATTATGATCCTCACATTCACATGGTGAGAGGGAGTTGCTAGTCTCACTAGCTTCTGAAGAACCAATGTAACTGGTTGATGAACCTCCTGTAAAAAGGAGACCTGCATGATGCTCATAATTCATAAGGAAGCTTAGAACAATATTCAAGAATCTTGTTATGATTCTTATGATTAGAGGTGTGTCCACGGTGTGGCATTCACTAGATAATATTTCCCTTATTTAAGGAAAATGTGCAGCATAGATCCTAAAGAGTTTCAAGATGATGGATTAAAATTCCATGGTCATCTACATGAATAGAAATTTGAAGTTTATATCAGATTTGGGAGATCTCAAAAGTTACATGAGATGAACCAATTAGTCATAGGTCCCAGGATCAGTCATGTGCTTTACAATATGTACATAGACATGTACATAGCATGTGTTGTGGTACCTACTTGGTACAAGTGTATGTGGACTAAGATATGTCTTGGTAATTAAAATAGAGTTTCAAAAGATATATGAAATTTGGCTAGTATAATGATGGAGGAAACATCACATGTATTTCTCTAGATAGATCATGTTGAAAAGCAGTAAATCTTTATGAGGTTTCTAGTTAGTTATATCTGAGACATGGTACATATCCACGGATGAGCAACATTCCCAACATTCTTACTAAGCCCCTGTCATGAACAAGCTTGGTATAGTATAGAAAAACTCCTCTAAGTGAAAAGGGAGTATTAATGTGTCTTCACAGGAGGCATCAGATAAATTCCCACTAGTTAGTCATGGTACATGACTCGGGAAAAAAAGGGATGATGATACCTTGTGGAGAGAATCCACAGCAGCAGAGACATGGTCAAAGTCTCAAACTATTGATGCTCAATAAGAGTTATATTATGGACCATCAGAGAACAATTAAACCTCTTGGAGATGTATTTGGGGTGTTGTAGTATAAAGAGAAAGAGCATTGAGAAAGTGATCAAACCTTCAAGAACATCACAGAGAATGGAAAGCTCATAGAGAACTTCTCCAAATAGCAGAAGATTCAAGAAGTCAACAAATGTTGAAGAGTTAAAGAAAGGATAAGATTTTCTTTCTCCATGTTATTACACATTTGTTGTATAATGTTGTATGTGATGGATTTAAAATCCATGGTTTCTAGTTTAAAGAAACTTTATCCTGGATTGGATATAGATGATGCTACTATGTGTAAGTAGTTGGTTTGTCTTTGAGAAAATTTGTTGTATTTTATGCTTACTACTGGACATATGTTTAGTACCTTTGAGGTACAATAGAATAGGCTCTTTATTGTATTTGATACATGGAATACCTATTTTGATTGTGCTATCCATCTATTGCTTTAGCCTGAGATGAGCAGTGTATTGCGGCTAGTACTACAAAATCTAAGTTTAATTTACGGCTAGTACTACAAAATCTAAGTGTATTGCAGCTAGTAATACAGAATAAAGATGTATGTCTGAGTGTACTTTAGAAGAAAAATGTGTTTTGCGGATAGTACTACTTTCTAAGGAGTAGTGTAGCTTGGGAATATACCTGCTAGGGTGAAATACTTGAGCCTACAATCATTAGGTGTTAATAGTCAAGAATTCTGAAAAACCCTATATGTGTGTTATGATAAAAACACATTAAGATAAATTTTTACTTCATTGAAGTCATGGTCATGTAAAATGAATTCTAGTACATATCTATTGATGAGAAGATTGCAAATTTTTTACAATCCTCTATCTGTGACGAAGTACTGACACTTCTGAGATAAGCTTGGTATGCTAGGAAATTCCTGGTATGACAGAAAATGTCGCCCTCACTGAGAGGGAGTGTTGAGATTACAACATCAAGAGTCATCCTCCAGTATTGTGAGTAATATCAAGACATTAGACTTGTGAGTAATATCAAGACAGTAGACTTGTGAGTAATATCAATTCCTACAAATATCCTCACATGATTGAGGTGGTGATGTTGTAAATCTTGTGAGTAATATCAAGCTGAGTCTTGTGAGTAATATCAAGACAATAGACTTGTGACTAATATCAACTTCTACAAATATCCTCATGTTGTGAGGTGGTGTACTTTACTGTGTAAAGTGGATATACTATGTGATGTATGGCTAGTCATGGTCAACAGGTGCTACAACTCTCCTTTAGGGATTAACTACCCCTAAAGTGATTTACTTTAGCATGTGACTATATGACCCGTGGTAATACATATGATCATAGGTTCAAAAAAAATATTATGAGTGCGATATGATATAGAATTAATGAAAACACATATGGACTATGTAGAGAAATTTAATATGAGCATGGATATGGAGAGAGAATTTGAATTTCCCATGTATGCCACCAATTGAACTTGAATTGATAAGGAATTAGTTGAGTCTTAGTTATGATAAACAAAGTTCAGTTAATTAAAGAATCAATTCCTTAATTTATGCAAGTGGTTGTTGAAGATAACGGTGATGGATTTACATTCAGTTGCATTCAGTTATGTTCAGTTGCGTTCAATTCTATTCAATTGTATCCGGTTCTGTTCAGTTACATGCAGTTCCATTTAGTTTAGTTCAGTTCAATCAGTTAGCAACTCAGTTAGAGGCAGTTAAACTCAATGAATTATTGCAGAGCGCGTATCTTCATTGCGAGAGTTAAGCATGAAGTGCCAAATTGACACCTAGTCTTTGGGGGGCACATGGTTGAATATGAGGCAATGTTCTCATTGTTAACAAGTTATTGAAGCATGTAAAATATTCTCTACCTCTGTTGTATGACTGAATTTGGTTTGTTATTAAAGTGCTATGCATTTGGCAAGAACAATACAGTGTTCCATATGATCTCTCCTCTTTTGTGCTCTGTGATCAAGCAATATGCTATTGTGTTGTAATCATTCTCTATCGATTATCAATCATACTCTAAGATTTTTTATGGGTTTTTTATCCTATGAATTAGTGGATAGTTTTCCTAGGGTATATCCTATGTTCTATGGTTTGATTTATTTATGTCTTTCGATTATTCAAATGAAATCTATCTACACTGTAACTGTGGATTAAAATTTTAAAGTTCAAGTTTATTCATATTTGCTCAATCACTAAAAGGGGGGTCCACTGCAAGTGGTGGAAGGTTCTGCAACCTTCTTGACCTACATAGAGATTGATCCTCCACAACTAATGATTTCAATCAAACACACCTAAGTCCAATCTAAAATGCAAGTAGTCCAAACATCACACCACTAGAAAAATGCCTAAGTATCCATCGAAGCAGATAAATATAGCTTCCAAATGGAATTTTGGGATGATAAGGGCCCAAAACTAACCAGTGAAGGGTGAAGGACAGTTACCCAAGGTCCACAATACAATCACTTTGGGTCAAGCATTTGAATCACCAACCACATTTCTGAAGAGTTGCGTGGGGTTTCCTCCCACGTCTATCCTAGGTATAGTGAAAATATCCTTCCATCTTCACCTATGTAAGCATCCTAATGGTAAAGATACTATGGATACCAACTTTACGAAAAAGGTCCAGCGAAACAATCATCGGTCCAACTGATGTGCATGGGCAAGGTAGAAAATCCCAAAACTCAAACAACACTAGCACCACACGGTGAAAAAGGTGGTACTGAGTGAATCCCCGAATGCACACAACTTTGGTTTATGCTAAACTAAGTATTGGAGGGGTATCTTGCGGCAACTCAATCTTGAATGACCTAGTGCTTAACTCCTATGTGAGAAGAGCTTTCTAGTTCATGTCTTTGCAAGGTTGGATTTCCTAGAAGAATAGCCACTATGTCTAAGTTTGATAGTTTTGGGTAACCTAAGGATGAAGCCTAACACAAAACACTGTCTTAAACTAGTATGTGTTGTCCCTTATAAAAAAAATGTACTAATGTATTTTAAATTATAATCATTCTTTTTAAAGGCTATTAGTTACTCACGAGTAATTTCCCATGAAACTAGTGGAATATTCTGACACAGCAAGAACGTAAAAGCATATATGATGTAATATGATTCAAAACAAAATTTTCACTTGTCTTTTCTTTTTCAAAATTAATGAAACTAACTATGTGACTTTGGAAATAAAGATTTTTCTTTTTTTATTTTGAAATTTCAAAAACTATGCAATTGCATCTAACTAATGCAACTAGACTAGAATGAACACAATTTGCATTTGTTTTTTTTTCTTTTCAAGATGAATTAAGAACAAGAGATTATGAACAAGATATAAATCAGATGTGAAAGCTTGTATACATCAGACTCGGGACCGAAATCTTATAAAAACATACCTCAAACTACTCAAGAGGCTTGACAATAACTAACTTGGGAAGATGATGATGTCCTTAAGACAAATTTATTAAACTTGGAAAATAAGGGTTAATTCAATCAATCAATGACAAGACATACGCTTGATCCAAAAATGAACATGAGTTGAGACACAGTGACCTGACACACATTCAATCCAAGCATAAGCCAAGTAGTAAGACCAAAACCAAGTATTTTTCACAAACATTCACTCTAACATGACTCAAAAAACTTGCAACTCATCCAAACAGAGGCCAGATTATTGGTAACATACCAACAAAGCTCTTGAAAGAGTTTTGAAATCCTCAAAAATTGGAAGACAAATTGGAAAAACATACCCTAGCATACTAATCCAATTTACAAGAAAACACGCACTTGTTCAGTAAGAAACTCGTGTGTGACATGCGATTGCATAGGGGGAAGTCACGTTTTCTCAGAAAACACGTAGGTACAGGTAGCTTACACTCGCGTTTTGCTTCAAAAAATTTGTAAAATGGAAATACAAACTTAAACAAACTAATAACTTGAGTTGGAATCAGATAGATATTGTTTCCACAAATTTAAAGACAGGACCAAAAGCTATCAAATCGAAAGAAAAACTACAAAAAAATCCCAAAGCACTGGTAATTCCTTACCAAAGTCTCCATTTTTGTTGTTAGAGAATGAATAATACTATGACTAGGGTATGAGATCACCAACGTACTAGGTTTATAGACATACTATACCAAGATGTATTTGAACACAGATCAAACTTATGTATTACCAAAGAGTGGAATATAGTTCTATGGATGGAAGAGGCATACCTTATTTTAGAGTTTGATCCTAGCTTTAACTTCTTCCAAAGAAATCTTTCGATCTACTGCTCCAGTACCTGCAAAAGCAAAACTACCCTTCTCAAAGCACTTTAAGATATTACAAATTAGAGATATGAACAAAGAACAAAATTGAAAATTTATTTAAAATGACAATCATGAACATAAGTAATTAATAACTGAAGAATGCATATCAAATATTTGGAAGGAATAAATCTCTTTATTCATAAAAGCTTGGAACAAATACATTCACCTCAGCCTGATCTAATCTTCTTGAAACTTGGTTATGGGCCCTCTTTCGCCTTTTCTCTAAGGAAAATCCTCTAGCATAACCCTATATCTAGAATGGTCCCCATTCCCTTTATCCCCTCTCATCTTTTTATGGTTAATTGAGAGGAGAGGTTAAGAGGCTAGGGAAGTTAGGGAAGGTGGGGTGATTTCCATATCGACCCCAACCACCTCATAATTATTTTTATTCTCATTTTAAAAGAGACTTTAAGAGACACGTGAGTGTAAAAGGATCAAACTACGTGTAACACGCATGTTTCATTGAGGAAGCACACATGTGCAACTTTTTAGGATAAAACACGGGTTTACTATGGGAAACTCGCGTGTAAGACACAAGTTGTCATAATTAAAGTCATGTATATGTCCTAAAATCATAACATAGAAGTATCAACACCGGAGTAATCATCAGTTAATCCAAACCAAATCCTTATATATCCATAAGGATCTTCAATCCAACTTGTCCTTTTGTGTGACGAAACATTCAGTATTATCACTCAGACGGAGAAGTGCCATTTTGAGGTATAACAAAAGGCCCAACATTTAGAGTGGTCAATGGTCAACTCCCTAGTGATGTGTTGCTTGTTAGGAAACATATCTTGTGGAAAGAGACCGAGGATAGATAAATCTTTGTTCCCATAAATTTCTAGGGGTATATGGGCATCCTAAAATATAACATTGTTTCAAGCAAACCATACATGCCAGATGAAAATCATTGAGATAGCTCGAAAATATCTATAATATGCATTGTGTATCCAGGTTGAGAAGGTGTCTTGTAACTTTAATCCATGCCAATGAAAATTCATACCTCTAATTCTGGATATATGATTCTAGAAGTTGTGAATATATGGGAAATAAATAATATATCGTTGATTGTTCCATAGCTAGACTTACATAATGAACACCAACTCAGTCCAATCCAATATATGTGGGTCATGATCTCCCATGTCGGGATAACCCTATGTAAATCCAACCAAAGAAAAATATTTAGTGTTTTGCATTATATTATGTGTAACAATTATTCTTAATATTTAGTGTTTTGCATTATATTATGTGTAATAATATGACACGAATAAAATGTACACACTAATATTTTACTTTGGTCTCAATTCAAGTAAATTCTAACATACACACACACATCATCCTCATCATCGATCTCAATCCAAGTAAATTATATGAAAAAAAGAAAAAGCAATATCTCATTTTTTTATGGAGGAAATTTATGATGTCAACTTATAAAATACATTAATATAAATCAATCGTTTGTGAATATCAAGAGGGGATATGATGTAAAGAAAGGTGAAGAAGTGGTACACCTTGAGTTGGTTTAATGGTTATGATATACATGTTTCTTAGTATGAGGTCATAGATTCAAACTAGGAGGGGGTTGGGTATGTACACCTTAACAAACTCTAGTAGTCAAATTGTTGTCTAGAAGAGGTCCATTAATCCACAAACAAGGTAATCTCGTACACCAATTTGGTGTCTGGTTAGACCACAAACTTTAAATTATTTTATATTATTATATGATTTTTTGTAATTGCAAAAATGTTACAGTATTTAAGGTTATAATAGATTAGTTCATTCTTATATAATTTCAATACCTCAACATTAAGTTATATCATCATGTGCATATCAACAACAGGGGACATCGATATATGGTAACTCTCTCCTACTTTTTTAGAGAGGTGTAACTCCAATGTTCAAGTCAAAAATCCATCCATGTAGGCAAGGGGAATGAATCATGAAAAAATAGACTTGCCTAATATGTATGTAAGCTAGCAGGGCTAGATAGGGTATGCAGTATGATTGTCAACAATGCAACTGAGGAAAATTATGTATATTTATGCAATATAACATGCTACTTAGGAATTTGGCATAGATGAATGAGGTTGTTTCACATAATTTGTAGAGATTGCATTGATAGTTACGAAAATAAAATATTTAGGACCAAACATACCTAATGTGTAGTCTACATTAGATATGAAAATAAAGGGCAAGAATACTTATATACTTTACATATAGAAATACCTTTAAAGTAGGAAAACCCTTACAATGAGTATTTTGTGGAAGGAGTCCAATATTCACTTTCCTCTTAAGGTAGGTTGACCTCTCAATAAGACAACATCCAATACAAAATACTACAATGAATACCCATGGGGAGGACTTCATTCTTATTTATAATTATCTATGAAACCTTAATCATAACCACCTCCTAATTATGTAATGGACCTTCTTTAATGAACCATATTACATCTATTTGATGCTAATAAATTACTAGACCTTATTTAAAAATAACAAATATTATGAACCTAATTCACTTTACATTGAATGCTACTATAACTACAATATTTTTATTCTAGTAAATCTTTTATCCTTATTACATATTTAGATATGATTCCAAGATAATGATTTTCCATAATTTAATTTTAATTTTTTAATTTTTCCACAATAAAAAAAGAAATATAAAATTAAACAAAAAATATAGAATATATTATTAAAAAAACAATAAACACCATTGCAAACAAATAAGAAAAAGTGGAAATGACTTTTGTATCCTTAAAAGGCCACTGGCACTGACTCCGACTCTAACATTAAGCTAATCCTAGGAAAATACACCATCATTCACATCATTTGAGCACTCATTCTTTCAAGGAAAATGTTGAATAAGTAACACATAAAGAAATAAAGATATAAAATATCATGAGAACATACATGTTGACCCAAGGATGCAAAACAAGGTGATGAAAACACAAATTTTTTCCACCATTTCATTAATCATCAGAACAATGTGAATTGTATCTTAAGGTTGAAGAATGGGAATGGTGAGATTGTATCTAAATTTGGAAACCTGCATACAATTGCTGTTCAGTATTTTAGTCACAACAGAATTTCAACCCAAAATCCGACACCTGGCATGTCTGAAATTCGACACTTCTTTGTTGAATTTTCGACACATACACTTTTTTTTACTATCAGTGGCGTAGCATCGAATCTTCGACGTTCTACTAATGTGGGTTGAAGATCTGATAGACCATTGTATCGCATATTCGACCATTTTTCCTTCAAAAGTGCCAACCAAAATTGCATAAACCGTCGGAAATCCAACATCCTCCGACCCTTGAAGCGTCACCCTTCCGATGGACAGAAGTGTCGAATGAATGGTGACGTCTTTGGTATTTTATCCTGAAAGTGTCGGAAATCCAACGCAATTCTACACTGGAAGAGTCGGTCGTTCGACGCGGTCTGACACTTTAACCGTCGGTCGTCCGACGGGAGGAAGCATCGGAGTCATGACATGGTCATTGGATGGGTTTACCAAAGTGTCGGTTCAACATCAGAAAAGCGACGCCTATTGATGGATTTTAAAAAAAACAAATATTTCACTTTCCCCCACATGGTTTCATCCTAGAATTTGACCAGTGAAGGAAACTTGTTTGGACCAGACATTGGTGAGTTGACAAGCAGCTCAGATGACTGAGTAGAGGTTAATATGTGGAGTGTGTCAAAGGGCTCAAAGAGAGAGTCTTTACATTCAAAATTGTCTGACATTTTGGGAGCTGAGTTTGAGAATACAAGTGAGAACAAACCTGAGTTTGAGATTACAGGCAAGAAGAATCATCGAGTTTCTGAACAGTCTGTGTTGGATTTGAGAGAAAACACTAAAGAGCTGCCAATTTTGTCAAATTTCTCTGAGCAACATGGTTCATTGTTTGCGGTCAATTCCTCCTTAGTCATGGATTGCAGGCCTGCAGAAAACAAGTATGTTGAGTATGTTCCCATGATTGGGGCCTGTTCCAGTAATGGTACCTCACCATTATTCTGATATTTTTCCCTGTATAAAAGACAGCTATTAGAATTGACCCTAACTGAACTATCTTAAATGTTGTTTCATATAAAACCCAAAAAAAGGTAAAAACAAAACTAAGTTTAAACTTGCAATTCCTTACTCTCTTGCAGAAGGTGTTGATATCCTTGTCCAAGGTATCGAGAAGACTAATAGCCTGTTTAACCATGTTATCCACTCTATTGACATTGAATTTCACATTGGCTCTGTTGTAGCTATGGCCAAGACCCAATAGAGCCTTCTCCAAGTCTATGTGATTCAAGATATGTGATTTCAACTCAATGGCAGACAAGCTTTCTAAATATACTTTGTTGTTACAGAAGGGTACCTAAACCAAACAAAAATTTAGAAAATTCACTTCCTATCTGATTCAGAAAAGACTTGTACTAACAACCACTTAATGGCAGATTAGCTCGAAGTCAAATTTGAGGGATGTAGACACTGGTTATGCTCATCTTGTTGTATTGCTGGTTTAGATATTAGGACTCTTTTGATGATTCTGTATTGATGACAAATTGAGTATCCTAGAGAATACGTAAGGAATACTTCTAATAGTTTTCTTAAATTTCTTTGTTTTTGAATGATGGACAACAAAACAGTATCCAACACACTTGAGTCCTCGCAGGACTAGTCAAATGTATATTTTTATTTATTCCTTGGGAATATCAAATATAGTGATTTTAAAACACATCTCTGAGAACAAAGAAATCATGGGTCTGACATAAATCTAAGTTAATAAAAAAATCCTTTTACCTTTCAGTATAAATATGATTCATGAGTCCTAACTAAAGAATTAAAAGACACTAATGGGAAATTGACCTCAACTTGACAGCTATTAGAATTGACCCTGACTGAACTATCTTAAATGGTGTTTCATATAAAACCCAAAAAAAAGTAAAAACAATACTAAGTTTAAACTTGTAATACCTTACTCTCATGCAGAAGGTGTTCATGATGTCCTTGTACAAGGTTTTGAGAATACTAATAACCTGTATAACCATGTTATCCACTCTATTGACATTGAATTTCACGTTGGCTCTGCTGTAGCTGTGCCCAAGACCCAATTGAGCCTTCTCCAAGTCTATGTGATTCAAGATATGTGATTTAATTACAGAGCTCTGTTTACTTGTTTTTGCATGATTCCTTAATGTCAAAACTAAATATCCATTCAGTTGATGCTATGATCCATTTTGCTCCAAACCAAGCCAGGATTACTACATATCAGCACTATGTACATCCATCAATTATAGTTACCTAGGATATGTATGAACAGAATTAGTCAAGCACATGCAAAAATATTATAAATGGACAAATAGAAGAAAACAATGTGGTTTAGACATTCCTTAATTTCTATACTCAGATTTATAATACGATCACACTTTGTCTCTTAGGAGACAAGTCACTAACGAAACAATGGACATACCTGAGAGAGAGAGAGATAGGTAGTTGTAGGGCAGAGTGAGACAAATAAAAACCACAAGGTCACAGATCAATACTTTCAACCTCTAAACATATATAAAAAACAAAAAAATCTATTTGCATTTGTAGCAGCTATCGACCCAATAGCTCTCCACCCACAAAACTCAAAATCCCTAATCGAGGTTCTACACCCAGCTTGATGAGATTCAAACTAGATTTAGTTAATTTTTTTAAGCCTTTCTGGCCATAAACAACTGCTCCTAACTGGACTAAATTTTTAACAGCTACACATATTGCCTCATGGCTTGGGGCTTGAGGTCCAAACTCCACTCAGCGACATCCATCCACAGTATCTATATTGACCAAAGAAACACCTTATCCTACTGGCCTACAAGCAACAAATACAGAAGAGACAACAATTTACCTTCCCAAAGCTAAATCACTATGTATCCTTGCTCAACTACCTTTCAAAGACAGTGATTCCCTCTGCCGTTAGTTAGACAACAAAATAGTGACAAGTGGATCCCTGTGAGAGGCTGGCAATGCAGGAAAAACATTGATCTATCTTATAACCCAATTTATCCAAATTTATCATGCATTTCCCTTTGTAATTTATTATATAGGCTTTCCATTTTTATGCTTTGCATTGTTGTTGTGTTTTATACAGGCTGGGAGCATGAGTTTATAGCATCCAATCCTTTTGCAGCTAGTGAATCCCTTTATTTCCCTGGAGAGATGGCAACATAGATTTTATGAAAGATTTATTTATAAGAAGACCAATGATCAGTGGGTCAATGCCTTTGATGCAGTGAATGGAGTCTATGAAGGCTTTGGCTGCTAAAACAAATAGATATTGAAGTCGAGATATCTCACAGTTTATTAATAAAGTATTTGCCGGAAGAAGAGAAACTCTATAAGGCTTCACAGTTTCTTTTTACTACAAGAAAACATAATTTTCTATTATAACCAGCATCGGTGGCTAAGTATTAAGCACAACGATTTCCATCTAACTACTTTGTATTAGTTATTATGCATGGGGCAGGGAATGCCTTATTATCTATGACTTCATACAAAGAGGCAATCTTTAAGAGGGCCTTCATATTGAAGAGCATAAACCAATGATTCCCTATAAATACTGGTTTACAATGGCTATGGAGTTACAGGAGCATTAGATTGGCCCACTTTTGACAAGCAAAATGAAGCCCACAAAAAAGTTGGTCACAAAAATAAATTGTATGTTTTTTCAAAGTTTTTGCTTAAAACTCCTACTCTAGCTTTGTTAATGCATTCTAATGATATGGCTTGCCTATGGATTCACAGGGAAAACTTATCAAATATATTACTATTTCTTCTTTGGAATTATGGTAAAATGATGGGTGAATTCTAGGGTTTCATGCACATGCAAGATTGATGCTAACATTGTTGGAAGAACACAAGCACAAGGAGGATCTAGGGTTTTCTTGGTTGCTCCATTGGTAACGTTTGGTGAAATTATGCTTCTATGGATTGAATGGTGGTTGTAATGCTGCGTTTTCTCTGAATTAGGGTTGTTTACCAACTTTTGTCAACTTTTACATGTTATAATTGAAGACCCTCTTAAAGGAATTTTCTCTTGTTTGTCCTTATATCTCTGATTTTTTCCTTAATTAGGATCCTCCAACAAACCCTAGAGGTAAATATAGTAGTATTCCATGTATAAATATACGCATTTGTGTGATTAGTGTAGTGTTAGATTAGATCTGTGTTTTCATAAACTAGAAAACCTTAGAAATTTATAAAATTCAATAATCCAAAAATAACAACACTTTTCAAATTATAAGCCACCCTTAAATTTTGGTCTGCCTATTTATCCCTAGATCCTCCAGTGCATCACTTAGCTTCTTTTCTACATCCATGAACTTGAGAAGCAACCTAAAAAAACCAATCAAAAGTTAGATCTAGGGTTTCATACTTGACATGTTTCAAGGGTTGGGATAATTTGGCCTTGATACAAGGTTACTTTATGCCTTACAACAACCCCATTTAATTGTTTAGTAGGGAAATTTAGGGACTCTTTCATTACTGATCAATGTTAGTATTGTTTCTAGCCCAAAAACCTATAAAAAAGACCTACAAAATCAACCAAGTTAGGGTCATATTTGAGTTATGGGGAAATCTCAACAATATAATTGAATTCTGCCTTCCAAAAGCATTCTTTTTAGGCTAAGGAGTACTTGTATAAACCCTTAAAAGGATGGTTAACTCAGCTGGTAATTCATGTTGATATACCAATGTGTACAATGGGGTGAAAAGTTACAATGGAAACTAAAAATACCAATGTGTACCATGCCCAACTCACAACCTACAGGGATAAGCACAAATATAAACATAGGTTTAACACTGCACAATCAACCATTAAAGTTGAATAACATATGGGATTAATAAAAAAATTAGAAAACTACTGGAGAAAGATAAACTGGGGTAGATAACAATATATTCATGCGGAATAATAGAAAAACAACGCTTCAAATACCATTTTCCTCACAAGTCTATCTATCTTTTTTTGTCTTTTGACCTTTCATATTCCCATCAAACTCAAATGCCTATCAAATTTCTTGTAATGAAATGCCTACATTTAATTTTGTTGTCCTAACTATATGGTATTGGTAAAGTATTACCAATGGGCCAGTTATCACGATAAATCAAAATATTTAAGGTAATTGTTTAGATCAGATATAACAAAGTTCACCTCTATGTATGGTAATCATCATCATTAACTAAATGTATGTGTGTGCAAATGCATAAATACCTAAATACACACCTCAATCAAACAAAAAGAAAACATATTTATACCTTGATTTCTGGATCTTCACACTGTCTCCTTATGCTTTACCTTTCAAAACGTCATTCAACATACTTCATTTTTTGTCATGCTGCAATAGTTTCATGTTAGGACCCATCAAATATATTTATGTTTGTTTATGAAAATAACAAAACAATCTAAATAAATACAATTCTATTACAATGTAAATTACAATACTATTCAACTATTCAAGTAAATTAATTGTTAAGAATATATCACCTGATAAAACATGGATAACCAAAAATACTATGTATATAAGGCCATCGATCTAATCAAAACTCCATTTCTTGCCTCTTAACTATGGAAATGTTTCTCAACGCTATCTGTAATAAGTTCCAATGGAGGAGTCAAATAGCAATAGTGAAAATTACACAGTAAAAATATAGATATAGATGTTTTTTAATGTATTCTTCCTTACCATTCATTGAGCTCCTCTCTGTTTCGAGAATAATTTAATATTCTCTACTAAACAGGACCAACCACGTGAAGGTGGAAGCTCTTATGGCCCATCCCCCCCCCCTCACATCACTCTCAACTCCCCAAACCCAATGCCTATACTTGCAAATAACAATGCATCTACAATGCAAATTATTTCACTCAATAGTTGAAAAATGCTTTCATTAAATCATTCTTTAAAACATTCATTAAACCATTCAATCATTCAACAGCTGAAAAAACCATTCATTAACTCATTCATTAAAACATTAATTTAGTCAACGGCAGAAAAAAAAAAATCAATAAACAATTTAGTAAAGCATTCATTCATAAAACAAAGGAAAAAAGCAATAATTTATTTTTTTATAAATAAGAATTACTCAAAAAAATTTATAATTAAGAATTACCAAAAACTGTTCCATTCATCGAAGAACTGTACATGGACTGTTCAGCTGAGAAATTTTTTCCTTCCTGTGCATGAAGACTAATTTTGTGCTATGCTTTCAAAAATATATTTTGAATTTACAAAAAGTTTTAGAGTGATGGATTTATAAAAAGCCTGTGCGGATATTCCGTGGCCTTGGAGTCCTGTGTTTCCAAAATTTTCCATTCACCTCATTGCAATGTCAGACCCTTCTTTGAGAGCCTATTTGCCTCCTTATTTTGCTCCCTGTAAACATAAGTGAAAGAGATTGATTCAAAGAATGAGAGAGAATGGGTTGTCTCTTCAAATAATGCATCTAGAGAATCAATTCTACATTTCTGTATCTTATTCATCCAATTTATAACCACCATTGAGTCACCATATACTTGTAACTGTCTGCAATTTATTTCATTGGGAAAACAGAGAAGTAATTTCAATGTCATGAGTTCTGCATAGTTGTTGATTCCAGTTCCCAAGCCCAAAGAAATTTGAAAAAAAATGACTTTGATTTATATATAAGCATGCACCTCCTGAGTTTGTGCACCGAATGCTTTTTTTCTTCCATCCAATTGCTAGACCTCCAGAGTGGCCTATGGCACTTTGTGCTGTGAAAGAGTATTGTGGAAGAAGTGATGTTAAACTAGTTTCAACTTCCAGCTCTGGACCCATTGTTTCTTGTAGAAGGATGACTTTTGGTGATAGAACCTCCATCATCCTTTTTAGGGAAATCTTTTTCCAGGTGCTTGCTAGACCCCTGCAGTTTAGGGAGACAAATTTCATTTGGGCACCCCATCTGGGGTTTGCACTGCTCTAAGCACCCCGAAAATGGTTGTTTGTCTGCCATTTGCCTAATCCCTGAGCGCCATGCTCTAGGCCGTAGATAGGTGAGATGGTCTTCCTCTCCCTTTGCCTTTGGATCAGATCCTAGGATTTACCCCTAGTCCTTTTGTAGGTATTTTTGGTTTTTGAGGGATTAGAACATCCCTTAAACGAAGGTAGAAATGGATAGAGGAGTACTGAGTGGCCGAGTCATTTTTTATGGTGGAAGGGGAGGCTGCTTGGTTTGAATTAGAGGTACTTTTGAATGCGAGGGAGGAGGTGCCATTTTTTGGGGGAGGGGGACTATTTGTGATAGGGGTAGGAAAATATTTTTCCTCATTCAAAGATAAATCATTCAGATTATTGCTAAGGGAATAAGTGTTCATACCCGATGGGGGAGACGTGATCGGACGTTGTTCCATCTGTTGAGGAGGCCCTTCTACTGCTACTGCTCCCACTCTTTTCAGTTGATCCAATGGTTTTTCTATGGCCTCCGACCTGAGAGGATTTTCGTCTGAAGCTGTGTTTGGATCAGTTTCTTTGGAGCTCAGGGCCTCTGTTCGCCTAACCCACTTCCTTCTTCCGATTTTTGAGGGAACAAAGTTTGGGCAGTTTCTTGCCAAATGTCTTGTTTCATGACATTTGTGGCATTGAAACAGGATCCCTTCATAGTCCAATAGTTGTCTTTTTATCTTGGTTTTCCATACAAAATTAAAGGCTTTAGGAAGAATGGTTCTGATGTTCAAAGAGACTAGGATCCTGGCTACCTTTCTGATTTCCATCTGCTGAAATGATAGGTTCACTTCAATGAAAGTCCCTAGTTATTTCCCGATGTCACTAAGTGAGGTTGGGTTACAGAATTCCCATGGTAGTCCTGGCAGGCGAACCCAGAATGGTATTGTATCCAGTCGCTCTGTTTCTACATCGAACAAGGGGGTCCACTGCTTTAGCTGAAATGAGGTTTTCCCATATGTCCAGACTCTACTGTGTATGAGGTCTGCATCCTCTCTACATCTGAACCAAAAGCTAAACCATCCCTTTGCAAGTGGAGTAATAACTGGGCCTTCACCTTGAAGCCCTGTCCAATTTGTCCTGACCCATTCATTCATTTTCCCCAGGGTAGAGTTTCTTCCTCTGATTTTCCCGACTAGGGCTAATCCGTCCATCTCCAGTGCTTCTTCCATGGTGATGCCGACTCCCCAAATTAGGTTAAAATCTCTTCGATAGGGATTTAAACAGTGATTCTTTCGTTTCTTGGATCTGATTTGGGTTTCTTTCGCGCTTCTTTCAGAAGGGGTGCCTTCGTCTTCCGGGGTGGATTTCCTGTTCGAGATTTTGTCCAATTGTTCAGTGGCTTCTCATGTGGGTGTTGCCTGTGAAACTAAAGGATCGATTTCCCTTTTTGGGGTTCCTTGTGGTTCCTCCTAGGGAATTTCGATGAAGTGGGTTTTTGTAGCTATGCTCGGAGGTTGGTTGGAGTGGAATAATGAGTATGGGGCTCCTCCTAAGGCTGGGTTTAATGGTCGTGCTGCGAACACACCTAGCAGCTCTTCATCTGGCAGAGAAACCAGAACCCTACTCTCGGTTCTAACTATCAAATTTTCCAAACTGTTTTGCACTATGTCCGGGGACGGTATACTAGTAATTTCCAGTGAGGAAAAGATGTTGAGCTCTTGCTGCCACTGGTCAACAGAGTTGTCTACCATGTCTACCGGACCTACTCCCAAATTCACAAAAACCTTCAAATTGAACTAAACTGTCCAAAACGAGTCGCAACAATGTCCAAATATACTTGTCATTTTATATTATATATTATTATATATTATATGTATTTTATTTTTATTATATATTATTTTATATTATATGTATTTTATTTTTATTATATGTTATTTTATATTATATAAATTGCCATAATAGTATTAGGATATTTTTATTATAAAATTTAAAATCATGTAAACCTTAATTATTTTTTTTATAAAAAATCTATACTGCCCGTCGGATATCCGACGCATAGGTGTCAAATAACCGACAGTTTTGGTTTCGCAGACGTCGAAGATCCGACACGTAAATGTCGGGGAACCAACACTACAAGGGTCGGAAATCCGACTCACGAGTGTTAGATATTCAATGGCTCTATAATTATTTTGTTATCGACATTCTGTTGATTGATTGTTGTCCGACACATCCACGCAAAATGTCAGATGACGTTGGATTCTCACGTCGAAATTCAGGTTCAAATCCTGTTGTGAGTGGTCTTTTTAAAGAGGATGACTCTATCTCCATTGCTAAGATGATGTAAATTATTTCCCTTTTCCCATCCTATGTTAATGAAGAACAAAATCCAAAGATGATGCAAGAAGTGACATTGGGGGAACTTGAGGACGCTGTTAAATCACTATAGAAAGACAAAATTTTGGGCACTGGTGGTTGGCTAGTTGAATTCTTCGCTTCCTTCTTGTACCTTTTTGAGTTAGACCTTCTCAAAGTTATGGTAGACTCAATAATATCAGGTAATATTCTAACTGCTTTCAATACTAATTTCATCACTTTGATACTAAAGTATGACAACTCTGAGAAGTTGGAGAACTACAGACCCATATCCTTATGCAATTGCATATATAAGATCATTGCAAAGACCCTTGCTATTAGGATAAAAGGTATACTTTCCAATTCTATATCGCAAGAGAAATTTTCTTTCTTGGAGGAAGACAAATCCATGATGCAATAGGAACTCCTCAAGAAGTCCTCCCTTAGTTAATATAAAACATCTCCCTCCCGTGATTGTAAAATAAGACCCATCAAAGGCATATGACAGTGTCAATTGAATCTACGTGAGACTTGTCTTGCAGCAAAATGGGTTCAACTTATAAATTTGTTAATTGGATAATAGCACATGTTAGAAATATTTATTTTTCTATGTTTATTAATGTCTCAACATCTCCTTTTTAATAACTGATTGAGGCCTATGACAAGGTTGTCCATTATCCCCCCTACTCTTTCTATTGGCGGTGGAAGGGTTGAGAAGACACATCCATTTGGCTAGAGAAAAAGACTCCTTTAAAGGTATACATGTTGGAGCACATGTTTATATCTCTCATTTTTTTTTGTTGATGACATTCTCATTTTTTCAAATGGCAGCTAGAGAGAATATATTCTCTTACAGGTTTTTTGGACCTTTTTTATTTTCTATAGCTACAAGTATGGTTCTTAATGTCACTAAATATTCCATATATATTTTGAACATTAATAAGAAGAGTCATATTGGATTTGGTCTTAGTTGAACTTCCCCTTGGTTGAAGTTGAATAAGGCCTCTACTACTTGGATTTTGTTCTTAAGTCAAATGCCTATCTAAAAATGGAGAAGGCATGGCTCACTGTAAAAATTGAAAAAAGACTTCTTATATGGTGTAATAAATGGCTTAGTAGAGGAGGAAATCTAAATATGGTAAAGTATGTTCTAGAATCAATCCCAATATACTAGGTATCATTGGCTTATGTTCCTAGTGGAATACTTTATCAAATCAGAAAGATATGCTTCAATTTATTAGAAAAGTTTACAAGAAGGAACCCTTTTTCACTGGGAATCTCGGTCCTCCATTACATGACCAAAATCAATTGGAGGATGGGGGATAAAGAATCTACATTGCTTCTCAAAAGCATTGGCAGTAAAAGGTGTATGGAGAATATTAAAAGGTGAGGGACTATGGTTAGCTATTTTTATAAATAAGTACATCTCTCCCCTATAAATTGAAGAATGGTTTCGAGTCAAAGATAAGAATCAAAGGAATATATTCATAATGTGGAAAAAAATGTTAAATGCTTTTCATCTCATAGGAGACCGGCTAGAATGGAAAATTGGAAGTGGGAGGAAGGTAAAATTGGTCATCATCCTTGGATTAGTGGAGGTGGGCACCATAGACTACCTATTCAATTAGTGGATGACCTCAAAGAATGTGGCTATATATTTTGATCGGGTTAGTGATCATATCAATACTATATACTTCACTTGGGAATGGCTCAATGCAAATCAACTAGGCATTGTTAGAAGGGACTTCAAAATTGCTTGGGACATCTACACAAAATCCTTAAAAGACTCTCATATCAAGATTACTAACACAGTGGATGAGTTAATATGGGATCAAAATCCAGATGGTGGGTAATATTACCCCAAGCTTGGTTACCAAGTATTGAGATCAAAGCAAGAACACCCTCCACATAGTTGGTGAAATTTTGTTATCTGGTTGTTAAATTCTCCTTTAAAGTGCATAATTTTCCTATAGTTGGTCTTATCGAATAAAGTACCAGTATGGAATTTTCTAATGAATAAATTGTGGCAAGTCCAAGGAGATGCACTCTTTGTCATGTAAACAATCTAAGCATAGATCATTTATTTCTAACATTTAGCTAATCCATGAAAATTTTGGGATCATCTATCATACTTGAAGGACATACTATTTGAATGGGAAGGTGAGACCAAATTGCAGGTTTTTCATCATTGGATCTCTAATCCTATAAACAATATGTTAAATGCCTTCCAGTTATCATCATTTGGTCTATCTGGACCTCTAGGAATCAAGATATATTTGAGGATAAAAATACCCCTCCCCATATTTGTGCATCAAAGGGAATTGCTATATTTAACTTGTTTCCTTCGGCAAATGCCCATGATAATGCAAGAAGAATTGAAATTGAATCTATAGATAAAAATTTTCCTTGGATTTTATTCAATGGAACATGTTATCTCCTCAAATAAATTAGTGAAATTTATTTTATTAAGAGGTAGAAAGTCATTAGAAAAAAACTTTATTAAATTTTTTCAGGCTCATTTTAATGAGTTCTAACTTGTAAATATTTTTTAAAAAACTTTGGAGCAAGTCTTTATTTCAAAAAACTAAAAACACAAGTTTATGTGGCTAAGCATTGTTTCAAAACGGTCTCTAAGCCACTAAAAGCAGACTTTCAGCAGCTAAGACAAAATTTCAGGGCGCTCCAAGCCGACGAAATTGGCATTTTTACTATGAAAAGTCATCATTTTCAAATGATGATTCTGAGCGACTGGAGAATCATTTTAAAAAACGGTCAAAGATTTTTGTTCTTAACATGTCATATAACAATAACCTCTCTCATTTTTCCTACAGATGTTACATATTTGGATAATCGAATCCATCTCTGAGCCCTAATTTTCAGATCTCAGAATTTCCCTGTTTGACACATGTTTTTGAAATACAGACTTCAGGAAAATTACAATGAATCTCAAAGAAATGAGAGAGGTTTTTTCTAATAACAAACCAATATACAAAAACCTCTCTCATTTTTCCAAATATTTTTTTATTTGAAATATATAGGTCAATATCGGAGCAACATATTTCCATAAATTTCAGCATTTTCCAGCCACCTCACAAATTCAGATTTGAGATAGAAAAAGAGGTTATCAGATCCATCTTTTGAGGATATTGAAACTGATTTGTAAAGATTATTTAAGGTCATTGAAGAATTATTGTAAAGGTTTCAACTTTTAGGGACTTTTTTTAGATATTGTAAGCTCAAGCTTCTCATTTCATGATCAGTAATACAAGCTTCTTTTGTCATTACTTGTTCATATTTTCATCTTCTTATCTGTTCTATACTTGCATCTGAATGTCAAATTCATGTTAGTTATGTTTGTCTAATGTTTGATAACCATCAACTTGTCAATACATCCATAAACTAGAATTTGCAAGTACTTTACTTGGTTTATCTGGCCATTCATATATACTTTGTGTGTATGTTTCTGCAAGTAAATTAAGTGTTCTTTGTACATTCATTTATTTACAACTCTCTGAACAGTGTGTTGTCCGCCGATTGCACACATGCAGCAAAAATCTTTCGAAAGCTGTCTCCTCACTTAGGAAAGTGGGAGAGGTGTGACCTTGGGGGCAAGCACAGAGCTAGGTACTGTCACCTACTCCTAGCTCCTCCGTTTAGGCTAACTCCTAACGAAGCCAAGGGGGGCAGTCCCTACAAAAGAGTTTCTATGGCTCTTAAGTTGTTAAAGTGTTTTGATTAGTTGCGGATGCGGATGGGTGTTGTTTAGGAGTTATTATGAATTGAAGTGTTTGTTTATTATGAATATGACACTAAATCAAAAGCAATCCACGTTGCTAACAAGAGATTATACAGATAAGCAAAAGATTCCAGACTTTACTTAAGCATTCAGATATAATCAGCAAACATAAACCATAGATAGTTGATCAAGATAGAAGATTACTCAATTATAACAAAGGACCAGTGCCTTATGGAGTCAAATAAATGCGTGAAATAAAGTCTAGGAATTAAGCTAGTGAATATTAGGTTTTGCAAGTGCTCTTGGTAGATTTTAAGAATTGTAAAGAATGCTCTTGATTAGGGTGTCAACAAAGGTTTGTCAAAGCCGGGAGACTCTTCTAAGTTTCCTCCGTTTAAGACATGTCGGGCCCGCCCAGTATCCCAGGCTGATATTGTCAAGTGACCAGCTAGCTGAGACTCTATGACAGCGGGAGGTTCTGGTGCCTCTACTAGGAAGTACTTTGGAAGAATCCCTACAACGCCGGTGTGCTGGTTACGGGGTGTTAAGTATTATTAGGTTACTCTTGCAGGGTTTAAAGATCCAATGCCATTTTTGGGTACTCCGATCTGAGATCGGTCAGAGCATTCTCCGGCAAGGAGGGAAGGAGTTAATTAATTAAAGGGGTGTGTGTTGCAAGTTTTATTAAATCAATTAACTAGGACTCTCCGACAGAGAACGATCTTGACCCCGTCTTATGACAGTGGTTCAAGAGACTTATCTAATCTAAGATGCCTAATGCAGGGATATGTAGTTCTATGAATGCTCTCCGATAGAGAGT
>LPNX010478043.1:160488-226250 GCA_001517045.1 Pseudotsuga menziesii
AATTTAGCCTTTTATTTTATTAAATTTGATTTAATTTGGAGAGTTTTAGTTTTCTCCAAAATAATCATTTTTTTTAATAAAAATCATTTTTTTACTAAAAAATATTTTTTTACTCAAAACTGACTTTTTTGAGTAAAAAGGCATTATGTGTCCGATTGCTGATCTGAAAGTTGGTTCTGACTGGCTGGCTGATCAAGAATGATTTTTGGCTTAAGGTTAGAGCCTTCAATCTTTGAATTCTGAGTCCGGATCACGAACGGGTTTTTTCCATTTAATTTATGGAAAAATTAACCCAAAAAACTTAGGAAAAGTAATTAAAAATTATAAAATTATAAAAAATAATTTTTCACTGTTCAAAAAAGATTTTTTCGAATTTTTTGTGTGTGTCCATATGACTTAGGACACGACCACGATCTATCTAAATAATGTCTAGTAGGCTTATAACACTCAGTTGGGCTCTAATAACCCCCCAAGGCCCAGAATTCAACATCGGGCATTCCAGCTTTGGAGGAAGCGGGAGAAAACCTCGTCAATTATACTCGGCTGAAGGCAAAGCATAATTGTCAGGGGCAAAAAACTCTCTGGAATACCCTATTTGCAATTCTACGTCTTAGGAGACCGAACCACTCAAAAATATCCTACTAGCACATTTTATTACAAACCCTGCGGGGCCATGGTCAAAATTATTCAAATAAAAAAGTGACTAGCCAATATTGGCTAGACAAGCAAACGGATCAACTGATACACTGGAATCAGACTTTGAACAAGTCTGTCAACCAGCGGCTCCTCAGGTAACCCAACTTATGGTACAAAAAGTTGGATAACACAGTGATAGTTAAAATCCTTGTCAATCTGGTTGTGTTTATGCATGTCTTGAGTGAGTGAGGTTTGATTTAGTCATCTGACTTGATCCATTTGAGTGAATCATTGAGAAAATAGTTAAGTTACCAGGTATCTTCGAGCTACAACCTAGAAGAGTTTCCTGGAGAGCTAACAAATTGGCGTCGTTGTCGGGAAGAAGAGATTGAAGCTCAACTTCCCTAGGAGACAACATAGATCCAGCTTTGATGGTAGACAAAGCCTGGACATTATCTTGGTTGTAATCATCTATCTCACGACTCCATGAAGGATAGATTCAGTGGCAACTCCATTGTTCAGAAATCCGTCGATGGCTCCACTGGTATGAAATGAACCAGATCTTAGCAAAAAGGTATGTTTTCTGTGATTTTTCAAAGATTGTTGGTTTCCCTAGTCCATTTCCTAGTAGAGACGAATGGGAACGCAATATTCCCATATTTCGAGGAGAAGAGTGGGAAATGCCAGCTGAACACTTGCTGGATTTTCATGACTTATTTATCGGCTTGAAATTGTACATGAGGATGTTCAAATTAAGCTTTTCAGGTATTCATTAAAGGGGATTGCTCTTGACTGGTGCCGGTCTCTTCCAAAAGCAAGTATCAGCTCTTTGGCAGATTTTCATGCTGCTTTTCATGTGTTTTGTAAAGACCAATTTCCAAATGACTTTATATATCCTGAATGTTGTCATGAATTTAGTTTGTTGAATAAAGATTCAGATTGTCATGAAGGATATGTTGAAATAGGGGACACCTCTCGTTATGATCAAGATATTGATTATCTTCAAGATGTTAATCATAGTATAGTTGCTTTTGACATTGTACCAAATGCATCTGCTATCTTAAGTTTAGATGAAGATCAGACTGTCCCCTTTGGAAACCCGAAAGATGATGAACATATTAACAGATCAACAGATGACAATTTCGAATCTGTAGTAGATGTTGAGGGTAGCTCACAGTTTCCAGATTTGCAGATCAAAGGAAGTTGCAGTAACCATGAGGAACTAGGTAATATTTTTCCAAATCTTTTTCAAGATCCAGTTGCTGATAATCTCATGCAAGAATCTTCATCCCTGTCATTAGAATTTTATCATGATATTCCCATATTTGACAAATACAGTGATGAAGAAGAAGATTTTAAGGTTTGTGAAGATTTGTCCACTTATGGAATTTCATCTAGTTCTACTTTTCAGCAGAGAGATGATTAGAAATGTGTGCATCCTGTGGTTGAAGATAGTTATGAATTTGTAGGTCAAAATTCTAGTGATATATCTTGCAAAGAAATTGTCAGTTGTAATAGGCCGACGTATTATCATGATGAATTCAAATTATAGAGATATGGTGAAAGAGAGCAGAAAGGTTCAAATCAGCAATTGAGCTTGCATTTTCCTTTGACAGAGGTTGAGCAATCCACATTCAACATTAAGACCAATGAATACAGCCATCAGCAAAATCATCTCAGTTAGTTGGAACAGCAGCAAGAAGAGGTATTTCCTTGTAAATTTGATGATCCTATTGTTGATTATTTGGATTCTATGAGTAGCATATATGTTAAAATATTTCTGTCAAATGAAAGTTGGTTTTATCATCTATTCAAAACACTTTCCTATTCGATGTACATTCCATTATTCTTGGGGTCAAGATCAAGAATTTTGTCAGCAAATCTGTTTCTGACATGGCTTCATTGGAAGCATCAGTTTACTTTATTAAGCATCAGTACAATGGTTAGAGTAGGAGTAGGTGCAGAATAAGATTTTCATAGGAGCAGATAGATTATGTTCAGTTGTTTTTTTCTTTAATAATAAGAGCAAGCTACAGGAAGGCTACAGGTTTGTAGGGGATAAGTTGTAAAGGCCAGACGACTCCATGCCCAATGGAACACTAGAAGATAGGTTTGAATTTTTGTTTTACAGGAAAGGCATCGGATTTGTGGTTTTTGGAACCTCACGGGGAGGATTCTGTCCCCAAGTAGGATCCAAATTTTATCTCCTCAAATAAATTTGTCAAATTTATTTCATTAAGAGGTAGACAGTCATTAGAAAAAAACTTTATTAAATTTTTTCAGACTCATTTTAATGAGTTCTAACTTGTAAATATTTTAAAAAAAACTTTGGAGTTAGTCTTTATTTCAAAAAACTACAAACACAGGTTTTAGTGGCTAAGAATTGTTTCAAAACGGTCTCTAATCCACCAAAAGCAGACTTTCAGCAGCTAAGACCGAAATTTCAGGGCGCTCCAAGCCACCGAAATTGGCGTTTTTACTATGAAAAGCCATCATTTTCAAATGATGATTCTGAGCGACTGGAGAATCATTTTGAAAAATTATTGGAGGTTTTTGTTTCTAACATGTCAGAGAACAATAACCTCTCTCAGTTTTCCTACAAGTGTTTCATATTGGGAGAATAGAATCCATCTATGAGCCCTAATTTTTGGATCTTGAATTTTCTTTGTTTGACACATGTTTTTGAAATACAGGCGTCGGGAAAATGAAAATGAATCTCAAATAAATGAGAGATTTTTTTCTCATAACAAACTAATCTACAAAAACCTCTCTCATTTTTCCAAAATATGTTTTTATTTGAAATATATAGGTCAATATCGGAGCAGCATATTTCCAGAAATTTCTGCATTTTCCAGCCACCTCACAACTTCAGATTTGAGATAGGAAAAGAGGTTATCAGATCCATCTTTCGAGGATCTTGAAACTGATTTGTAAAGCTTATTTAAGCTCATTGAAGAATTATTGTAAAGGGTTCAACTTTTAGAGACTTTTTCAGATATTGTAAGCTCAAGGTTCTCATTTCATGATCAGTAATACAAGCTTCTTTTCCCATTACTTGTTCAGATTTTCTTCTTCTTGTCTATTCTATACTTGCATTTGAATGTCAAACTCATGTTAGTTCTGTTTGTCTGATGTTTGATAACTGTCAACTTATCAATACATCCATAAACTAGAATTTGCAAGTACTTTACTTGGTTTATCTGGCCATTCATATATACTTTGTATGTATGTTTCTGCTAGTAAATTAAGTGTTCTTCGTACATTCATTTATTTACAACTCTCTGAACAGTGATAGTTAAAATCCTTGTCAATCTGGTTGTGTTTATGCATGTATTGAGTGAGTGAGGCTTGATTTAGTCATCTGACTTGATCCATTTGAGTGAATCATTGGGAAAATAATTAAGTTACCAGGCATCTTCGAGCCGCAACCTAGAAGAGTTTCATGGAGAGCTAACAGAACAACTCAACAACAATTTGTTGTTGGGGGAGTAGGTGGCCTTTTGCATCTTACAAATTCTCATCAGATCTCTTTTGCTGTTGGGTTGGGTCATGTTACAAACAACAATGTTGAGTTACAAGATTTAAGGTTCCCTTTCTTTGGCATTGCAGTATAGGATGCAAAGGGTACAAATTTTGGGTGACTCCAAACTGGTTATTGATTGGATGAGTAATAGAAGGAGCCCAAAAAATATTCATCTAGCGCATATATATTAGGAAATCACCAGATTATTGGATCTGTTTCAAACAGTCTCCTTTCAACATATATACCAAGAAAGGAACCATGTTGTTGATCATATCTCAAAAAGAGGTATGTTGCTCAAAGAGGGTGCTTGGCATAGGTGGGATTGTATCAATGAAGTGGATTCAAAGTTAGATCCAGCTCCCTTTAGGGGCTTCCTGAATTGAAGGAAAAACTATCTATTTTTGGTATACCTTCACTTTTTGGAAAGTTTGTCTGCAACATGAGTCACTTCTCTCTACCAGTGATCATGGACTTTTCCATTCGAGAATTTTTTATTGTCATTTTTGATATATCTAATTGAAAAAATACACCTCTTTATGAAGGAATTTTTTTTATATACAATTATTATAGCAAGCTAAAAACAACTTTATGTTATATGTTATGATGATAGTGTAAATTTGGCTAAAAGCAAGAACTTTCACGATATTTGTAAAAAACGGTTTATTTCTCCAATAATAGACTCTAATTTTTCTTACATGGAGAAAAATAAATGTTAACCCAAGAAAACACTAATATATTATGTATCGAAAAATGAACTTGAATTTCTTCGCATTATATATAAAAAAAACTCTCTCCTAAGTTTGGAGGATCTAAATTAAATGAACAAATAAATACACGCCCTATATATATTAAGAAACAAAATGAAAAATTTATATATACCAAGGAAACTAATATTCAAATGGATTATATGGGCATTAGTGATAAAAGGTATGAAGAGTGAGAAAATGAAAAAAAAAGGAAATCATTCAAATGGATTTGGGAATGAGTAATAAAAGGTATGAAGAGTGATGAAAATGAAAAAAAAACATGGGATTTTTTAGCTTAAATATGTTTTAATTTTTTTTCAAGAATTTGTAGAATAAAAATGGTATGTGAAATACATTTTGTCTTACAATATTATAAGAGAGAAAATAGTGGAGAGAAATATGGAAAGGAATTTTAATAAACAAAATGAACCAGAAGAGAGAAAATAGTGGAGAGAAATATATGAAGGAATTTCAATAAACAAAATGAACCAGAAAAATGTGAAGGGAGGTTTGTGAGACTCATAAGTAAGAAATGGGGAAAAGTTATGGTTCCCCTCGGAATGCATATCCCTTTTATTTACATAACCAGTGATGGGAAGGATTTGCATTTGTTTAACCAAATATATTCCTCCAATGATGGGGAGGATTTGCATTTGTTTAACCAAATTTATTCCTCTTCATGTTGTTGTTTCATTACCATTGTATCTAAGCCTTCAATTATCAAAGTTTTTAGGATATTCTTTATGCACTAGAGGAAATAATGAAGTAGGTGTGCTAAACTTCTTTTATTACTCATTAGGACCACTCATATGCCCATACTTGCATGCCCATCTAAGCTCTTTCTAATATCCGGCATGCATTAGATGTTAATGATCTCATCATCCAAGTAAAGTTGTACTTCACTGCCATGAAAAGGCTTGTATAATATTAAAATATTCCATGGCTAATGGAAAGTAGAACATCTACATGGAAAGAAATAATGTTTCTAATATAAGTAAAAATTGAAGCATGGATACCTTATTTGAGTGACATGATTCTTCATTCATCCTCAAGACAAGGAAACTTCTTAGCAGTAGAAAATCTTGAAATGATATCAAGGTAGTGTCATCTATATTCTTTAATTTTCCTTGAGACTAAAGTTTCCTATGGGGTAGGATGCAACTCATTTTCATTTGTAAACTCATCTCTATGCCCTACATCTTGATGAAATGATAAATCAACACGATAATATTGATATGCCATTGTACCAACCAATCGATCTCATGGTGCATGGAATGATAGTCCTTTGAGTTGGAAAAGACACGTGCTAGGCAAAGCTCACAAAATTTGTAAACCTTGGAAATTGAGGAGGGAGATGGCATAAAAAGGCCCATATAATTACAAGAAATTAAGGAGGGAGATAACATAAAATAGGCCCATATAATTACAAGAGGTAATGCTCTTTTTTTAAATGCTTCTTTGGTATGCTGCCTCCCGTAGGAGTCTGGGCCGTGTCTCAGTCCCAATGTGGCTGATCATCCTCTCGAACCAGCTACTGATCATCGCCTTGGTAAGCCATTGCCTCACCAACTAACTAATCAGACGCGAGCCCCTCCTTGGGTGGATTCCTCTTTTTGCTCCTCAGCCTATGGGGTATTAGCAGCTGTTTCCAGCTGTTGTTCCCCTCCCAAGGGCAGGTTCTTATGCATTACTCACTCGTCCGCCACTGGAAACACCACTTCCTGTCCGACTTGCATGTGTTAAGCATGCCGCCAGCGTTCATCCTAAGCCAGGATCAAACTTTCCATGAGATTCATAGTTGCATTACATATAGCTCCCTTGTGGACAAAACTGATTCAGAATCGTCTTTAGGCATAACTTGTCTCCATTCCCTTCATATAAGCTCATCCTGGAGTTCACTTCAAGTATAGCCATCCCTGCCCTCTCGTGTCAATCCCATGGGCCTAGTATGACGAGAGAGCTATAAAAGAGATGGAAGGGTTCACGTACATTCAAAATTCTTTTTAGGCATCACATAACTTGTCTCCATTCGCTTCGTATCAGCTCAGCCCGGAGTTTCCAGTATAGCTATCCCTACCCTCCTCTCATGTAAACCTACGAGCTACTAATATATATTCTCAACTTTATATCTATAAATAGATATGGATCATGTGCATCCAATTTGTTGTCCATATACCGTGGTAGACTCACTCATTACTAATGATGGGGGACCCTTTCAACTCAGTGGTAGAGTAACGCCATGGTAAGGCGTAATTCATTGGTTCAAGTCTGATAAAGGGCTCATTTTTCCTACGAAGAAAAAAGGTCCAAGTATCCATTTCTCATCGTATCAAATCTTCTCAAGATGAAAACCCTTTTTCGAGGGACAAAACTATCTATCATGGTAGGTTTCAGGAAAAACATTTGTTTTGACGGAGCCTCACACCTAATATGGGGGAAGACCACTATATTTTTATCAATAATAGTCTTCTTCATCCTGCTACTATAGGATCAGTAATAGTCTAATCCATCTTCGTCAATTTTTGACATATCAAAGGTATTATGGATACCTGGTAATTTCAAATTACCAGTCTTAAAAAGAAGTGGAAAAAACTAAGGAGAAGTAAGTGAACTTGACCGATTGGGTTATGAATATATTAGCTACTCTGATATTTAAATTTGATGGAGATTTGGAAAGTGGACCTTTCCTATCCAAAATTAATCGATCTTATTGAGTGAACTCCCTATTCGGTTGTTGATTGAATGTTTCGTTGGATCAATTTTTATGATCTCTTCTCCCTTGACAGAAAGAGATATAGATCTTGAAGTAAGTCCATTTTGATCCGAATTATGGACAACCTATTTTCTCTCTCTATTTAGACAAAATTGATTGATACACAAATCAAATACGTGATTCTATCATGATGTACTAAACATTCTCATATGAATGTACCAGACATTTGACTTTGGCGATTACACCGGTAGGAAATGGATCGAAATTAAGATGTGAAAAGAGAAAAAAAAAGGGAAATAAAGAAAGAAGGTTTTCACTTTTGGATCACAATGGTTAAATATATAACTTCTTGTTATTGGAGTCATTTCCTTTAGCTCTATGAGTTCTGAAAACACCTATTCATTCATGCTTGTAGACTCATTCGTATCGGAACATGATGTAGTAGTAAGAATATACATAGAGATGGATGAGAGTGAATAAGAATACTCCTTTTCATTCTGTTGCATTGTAGAAGGTTCAAGACGAGAATGGATAAAAAATATTGAATGGAATAGATATTGTGAATAGAATATAGTCAATGGGGGGGGGAGCGCACTTCCTTCCCCTTAAATTGTTCCATCAATGTAATTCAATAGGTTATTTGAGGATCAGATAGAAACTCTGAAAACTCAGGATCGAGCTATTGCATTTACCTATATTGGATCGGTTCAGCCCAGTTTCAAAATATTTGTTCCAACAACGAATCTTTGGAACCCATTTTTTTTGAAAGGCTGATGGATTCAAAATTGTCTCCAATTCATCGTATACCTTTTGAACATATAGGGTGCTCGAAAATGGTCGAAATAGTGAAATAGGAGGATCGCTATGACTATAGCCCTTGGAAAGTCTTCTAAACAAGAAAAAAAATTATTCGATACTATGGATGACTGGCTACGCAGAGACTGTTCCATTTTTGTGGGTTGGTCCAGTCTATTGCTCTTTCCTTGTGCTTATTTTTCCTTAGGTGGATGGTTCATGGGTACAACCTTTGTGACTTCATGGTATACTCACGGATTGGCCAGTTCCTATCTGGAAGGTTGTAATTTCCTAACTGCCACAGTTTCTACTCCTGCTAATAGTTTAGCACATTCTTTGCTGCTATTATGGGGTCCCAAAGCACAAGGAGATTTTACTCATTGGTGTCAATTAGGTGGTCTATGGACCTTCGTTGCTCTTCATGGTGCTTTCGGTCTAATAGGTTTCATGTTACGTCAATTTGAACTTGCTCGATCTGTACAATTGCGACCTTATAATGCAATTGCATTCTCTGGTCCAATTGATGTCTTTGTTTCTGTATTTTTTATCTATCCATTTGGCCAGTCCGGTTGGTTTTTCGCACCTAGTTTTGGTGTAGCAGCTATTTTCCAATTTATCCTCTTCTTTCAAGGTTTTCATAATTGGACCTTGAATCCATTTCATATGATGGGAGTTGCCAAAGTATTAGGTGCTGCTCTTCTATGTGCTATTCATGGTGCTACCGTGGAAAATACTTTATTTGAAGATGGTGATGGTGAAAATACGTTCCGTGCTTTTAACCCGACTCAAGCTGAAGAGACTTATTCCATGGTCACTGCTAACTGCTTCTAGTCCCAGATTTTTGGGGTTGCTTTTTCTAATAAACGTTGGTTACATTTCTTCATGTTATTTGTACCAGTGACCGGTTTATGGATGAGTGCCATTGGAGTAGTTGGTCTACCTTTAAACTTACGTGCCTATGATTTTGTTTCCCAGTAGATCGGTGTAGCAGAAGATCCTGAATTTGAGATTTTCTAAACAAAAAATATTCTCCTGAACGAAGGTATTCGTGCTTGGATGGTGGCTCAAGATCAGCCTCATGAAAACCTTATATTCCCTGCAGAGGTCCTACCCCATGGAAACGCTCTTTAATGGAACTATAGCTTTAGTTATTCGTGATCAAGAAACCACCGGTTTCGCTTGGTGGGCCGGTAATGCCCGACTTATCAATTTGTCTAGTAAATTACTTGGGGCTCACGTGGCTCATGCCGGATTAATTGTATTCTGGGCCGAAGCAATGAACCTCTTCGAAGTGGCTCATTTCGTATCGGAAAAAGCCTATGTATGAACAAGGATTGATTTTACTTCCCCATATAGCTACTCTAGGATGGGGAGTCGGTCCTAGTGGGAAATCGTGGACACTTTTCCATATTTTGTATCTGGGGTACTTCACTTAATTTCTTCTACGGTTTTAGGTTTTGGTGGTATTTATCATGCACTCATAGGACCCGAAACTTTAAAAGAATATTTTCCATTATTTGGCTATGTATGGAAAGAGAGAAACAAAATGACCACAATTTTGGGTATTCACCTAATCTTGCTAGGTGTTGGTGCTTTTCTTCCAGTGCTTAAGGCTTTGTATTTTGGAGGTGTATATGATACTTGGGCTCCCGATGCTTAACCATATGTTTAGGAAAAAATTCCTTTGGATTTTGTTAAAATGGTGGGATCCACATTCCATGTGGCATTTCATGATTATTATTTAGTTATGTAGAATCTTAGTGATGTGAACAATTCATTCACTTCTAATATTAAAAAACGTTTTTTAATATTAAAAAACATTTTTTTATTGAATTTTTCATTTTTGGGTGCCATGGGTACCTCATAAGTATGCAATGTGGGTATGGGTTGGATGCGGAATTAAATTCCGCATCCAACGAGTCACCAAAATCAAAATTTGGGTGAACCGATAAGGAGATATGCCAAAAATACGATAAGAAAAAATAGATTTTCTTTTCCCCCTCCAAAATTTAGAACTTTTATTTTATTATTATAACTCTTATTTTATTATTTCCCTTATGAGACCCATTTTAGACCTCAAAACTCCCCTAATTTGAGGGGATAATCATTGTAATGTGACAACAATCATTGAATATTCTCAGTTTGTAGTGGTGGTTAATAAATAATCCCACTAGGTAGTTAACAAAAGTAATATAATAAAAAGGGGTAGTTGGCATAGACCCATAGGAATGATCATGAGAAAGTATAAATACACATTAGTATCATTGGTTTGAGGCGTGTTGGATATGTGTATTCTATTGTAACAAGCATGGATTGTGGAATGATTCCTTACATAAGGAATAATTAATAGTGTTACCCTACTTTAAGGGTTTTATCTAGAGTATCTTATTGTTTATTGTGTGGATCTATTGTTTTATTCACAAGTTAATTTTTATCTTCTATCTTCAAATCTATTAAGGTTTACTACATTTGGTAGTAGATCCCTTTCTTGGGAAAAATGTGGAGAAATTATTTTATTTTTGTAGATTATTCAAGGGAAAAGAGCGGATGCCACTATTTAGATACATTTCTATTTTATTTTTGTTGAATTTGAAGAAACTATGTGTAGATTTGAGTTCCTATCGAAAAAATAACCATGTTTAAAAAATAAATTGTCCAAGTCAGAGTCTAGGAAGTAGATTTCTCACTGATTTAAAATTAGTTGCTTTATGGTTTCCCTAGTGATAGTGATGTGGATTGTAGATCATATATCTTTTGATAAAGTTCCCATATTTCATTCAAACCAATGGCAATATATGTAGAATGACAATGGAATATCCTAATTGTGATCATAATAGTAGTTATGATCAATAGTGAGGAATTTATGATAATTTCCCATTTGCCACCTCAAAACTCGATTACACAAAGAAACTCCATTGAAAAGTAAGTGATTTATTCAAACCCTTTTTTTGGTTGTGCCTTTTCCTCTAAGCAAGATGTTTTTTACAAGGAAAGTTGATGGTCCTAGCATTGAAGAAAAAATAAAATGGATAAAGTTAAAACATCCAATATGTTGGAAAATATATCTATACTTTATATTTAAAGGATGATGCTAGCATATGGAAGGACTCACATGGGCTTAAGTATGAAGAGATAAAGGCACTTTTAGATGGATAATATTATAAAACAATTTTAGGGAGGTGGTCTCATGGCACTAAGAAGGATACAAAGAGCATTAGGGATTTATTTTCATGCATAAACTTCATTTTACAAGTTCATGGATGTATTAAGTAGGAAAATGCTATTATTTATAAGCCTTAGTAGAAAGCATATTTCATCAATGTTAACTTGGCTAAAAGATTGCAAGTTCCCACAGAGAATATTCAAGCCACTTAGGTTGAAGGAGAAATTGTTTAACGTTTTAAAGGTTTGAATATTTCTATGGATAAATATGTGTTGCATTCAATTTTTCAAGCTACAAATATGGATAATGTGGATATTGTTTTGGGAAATCCTTGGATGGACTAAGTTAGTGCAATTAATAGGAATGTGAACAAGAAGGTTTTGAAGCTTTAGTACAAGAAAAATAAAATCTCATTGCGGGGTATTTTTATTCCTAAAATACCTAAGGGGGAACATGAAGAAGTTTTTGTAGTTCCCACTAATACATCAAATGAGGAATCTAAGTTTGAATTGGAACAAGAAAATCCACAAAGGCACATGAATAAAATCTCCAGGAAGGCCATAGAAATGAAGGAGAATCTAACAAGCTAAATGACTTAAAGGAGCCATAGGTTCAAGAGTAAAAGAAATAAGAACCCGTAAATTAAGGTTATTGTATATTCCCACCCACACCAACAGGAGAAACAACAATCATCAAGGCAAGGTTAAGAGCATCAACAAATATGTAAGAAAAAATCCAACCAATATGGAGGCTCATGGAGGACGAAAAGCAACACATGGAGATATCCAAGTAGCACAACAAAAACATTGAACCAAAGGAGAAACTAGAATCAAGATTGAGGTGGCAAGGAAGTAGTTGGATCTCATGTCCACATTTCACTAGGATGAATGGATGTTCATGCTTGGTACCAATTGACTACATTTCTTAGTATATCATATTATATGGTTTTCTCCCATGTTTCAAGGATGAAACATGCAAAGGGAGACAAAATGTAAGTACCCATGGAGGATAATATGGTGTACCTAGGGAGGTACCCAAGGTAATAATGATTGTAATGTGGCCATAAAAATGGAATAGACCCACTTCATTGTGGTGGGTAATAAATAGGCCCACTATGTACTTAAAATAAATAAAATAATAATAAGGGGTAGTTGGGATATATCCTTAGGAGTACTCATGAGAAAGTATAAATACACATGAGTATCATTGTATTGAGGCATGTTGGATGTGCGTATTCTATTGTAACAAGAATGGGATATAGAGTGATTCCTCCATTAGGAATATTCAATGGTTTTACCCTACCTTAAGGGTATTCTCTACATTATTGTTCTCATGATATTGTTGTTTATTTTGTGGATCTATTGTGTTATTCACAAGTTAATTTAGATCCATTAAGGGTTACTACAACTTCCAAGGAGTACGTATACATAAATTCTCTAATTGAGAGTGTATAGCTCTAGTTTGTAATAATTATTAACCATAAACATAAGGCATTAATTGTTGGTTTTCTCATTTGGTTCACTAGGGTAATATTTGTTTCCTATGTGTTAATCACTTGTGTGATTGAGTATCATGCTATATGGTGTTTTTTGTTGTTTCTACGTATTATCTATATAATGGGATTGATTGCTCAAATATGTTTTAATGTATTAGATTGACATGGGAAAATTTATTACAATAATGATCTTTAGATAAATATTGCCTTGCATCATACAATTGCTTAATCACTAGGTGAATTTATCTATTTCTGTAGTTTGTTGAACATTTGTTTCAATCAGTGACATCATTTGTTCTATTTAGACATTGGGAGTACACCTACTACCCTCCTATGATATGTCTAGGAAGTACACACCACTGCATATATAAACAATGCATTACCAAGTTATGTGTTTTATTAATCATCTTCAACTTAATTTTTTCCTTGATTGAATCACTAGTTAAATATATGACTTAATTCACCCTAAATTCTTACAATGGTGGATGTTAGGTATTCATGTAATACCCCGGTTTTGACCCCGCTTGCATTAAAATACATGATAGATATATTGTAAATAATCTTGGTGCGGAGCTAAAGGCCAAGGCCCCACCATCGATTTGGTTATGTTATGTTTCGGATTTGGAATGGTCACCGATGGTATATCGGGACATACGACATATATTAAATTGTGACGTCATGTAAATGTGCATTTTAATTAATAACCCAGCCAGCTATGTTCACTGCAACTAAATTGAGAAGGGGCATGATTCCAAAGGATAAGGAAGGGGAATGTTGAACATTGAGTCATGGGGGAGGAGCCATGTGTCATCACCACCCTTATCTATTTCGTTGTTAGTTGGGATAGCGAATTGGCTGGCAGGAAGGCCACTACCATGCCCACGCCCGCTCACACTCTCTCTCGCTCATGCTCTCTCCACTACACATCTCTTGGTCTATCCACTGACAAGATCGTGAGTCTGTTTGTCTCCTCTCACGCGAGCTGAGATAAAAGAATCCACATTCCATTGTTGGGGGTTCGCCTTCTCTCTCAGGATTGCTAGTCTGTGGGTTTTCTTCCCTGTTCACGCAGAAGATAGTTCTCTTTGCCTCACGGTTTTGATGACTGCGGATTGATTCTTTACCTGGGATTCACGCAGAGTTTGTGCTTTTTCCCATCATTATCAGACATCGTATTGTCCTGTTAGTTCCATCGTTGAATTGTAGCTGGATGTTTTGGATAGTTCTGTGGGCTGCGTTTTTGTCTCTCACGCATAGTTGAAAGTCAAGACTTGTTTCATTCCCGGTTTATATAAGTTTTCCCAGCGAATGCAGTGCGATTTGTGTGCTGTGGGCTCAGGGTTGATCGTGGGCTGTCATTTGCCACGATTTGTTTGACTGTGTTTTTCCCTGTAAACACTTGAATAGCTGTTTGGCTGCTTGCATGCAGTGGATTTGTCCCCGGACTATTTGGGGTTGGTGAATGAGGGCCTGAGGTGCTTGATAAACCTGGTGGGTTGAGAACCACATGGACAGAGCCACTGAGCTGGATTTCTTCTCCACAGCCCCTGAAGAGCACTGGAGGGAAGATCAGGGTCTGAGGGACTGCGTTGCAGAGAAGGGACTGACTTCCTTGTGTTGGGTGTGTGTGGGTGTTCTAGAATCCAGGTTGGTTCTGGTGTTGGTGTCTGCAGCTCTTCAGTGAGCTCACCAGCTTAGCATTAGCCTTTCCCAGCTCCTGGATGGCCTGATAAACCCAACTCTGTTGGCTTGGCTGATCTGCTGTTCGCTTGATAAACCCAACCATGTTGGCTTGGCTGAACTGTGTACCCTTGTGGTGTTGTTACCTTGGCTATGTGTAATCCTGTTAGTTCCTTATTCCTTGGAGAATCATGCCCAGCTCGGGGGTGGAAGCGTTGCTGAGAGATTAAGGAGCACTCTGGCCTATGGTTGGGTGGAACGTTGCAGCGACGTAGCTGGTTGCGGAACAAGCTCTTTATAAGATAAGTAATTTTGTCTATTTTACTTCTGCAATCCTATTTACTGTTAATGATCATGATGAACATGTTGAATGCTTGTACGAATGTATGTTGCTTCCGCTGTGTATGATAAATAATCATGTATGCATGTTTTAGTTCAAGCATTTTATTTCAGCATTTCAACAATGATTATGAATGTACATGCTCATGGGGCTAGAAGCCCAAATGTTTTGGCATGTAGTAGTGTCCTCTTCGTCGGTCGGAGGGTCGGGGACATTACAATTCATATCAATAGTCCTATTCCCTTCCCTCTTTCTTATTGTTTCAACAACCAAGTTTTTCCCTTTTAAGAATCTAGCTCCATTGCTTGAACTAACCTCGCCTCTTTCCTTGTCATAGTAACTCCTCTTGATTCTATGTTTTGACTAAGACTCATAAGGGGTCCCGTAATCCATGTTTCTTGGGAGGCACAAGGTGGTGTTACAGTTGTTAAGGAGGAGGAGGAGATGATGTGGTTTATTACATGGCTCTTTTCTCTCTTAAAGCTAATGATCTTGTTGATACTTTATGGATCCATCTTCATAATAATCATGTTGATATGTAGTGTTATTGATTACATTTCTTTCATTGTTTGATGATGACCATGTGATTACGCAACATAATGTTTTTGGAACTGATGGCATTATAACTGTTGATGAATTGATGAAGGTCATATTCTTAATGATATTGTGGGTAAAACATCAACACACTAGGACATTTCATGTCTTAATTATTGATTACTTTATGATATTTATACATTTCATGTCTTAATTATTGATTACTGCATTCATGAGGATAAATTTGATGATTGGCTCAATTGGTAAATGAACCATTGTTAAATTAATGTGCATCATTATACAACAATTTGATCTTGACACACTTCTTCATTTGGCATTTGGGATTGATGGGTATGGCCTGAATGTATCTCTAGGAGCTTGTGTAATATATAAGACTTATTTTCCATTTTTATTGCATGCATTACTTTGGGGAAGCATTAATGTATGTCATGGTAGCATTTTGGTTTTAAGGTTAGTAGTTTATTCCCTCACCTTTGCATTTGATTGACCTCTACATCATTTGGTTTGTCCTTTAGATAAACTTATTCCTTTCATTACATAGGCCCTAATGTAAGTCTTGAATGATTGTTCGTTGATAGTGTTGGGACTTGACATATGTTCTATGGATATGTTCTTATGGATAATGACCTTACCAAATTTTTTTTCAACTATATCATTAAAAATTATTGGGAAGTGAATTTTTGTGCTTTGATTTTTGGCCATCACACACAACGATCAACCTCACAATTTGTTGGCTTGGTATTAGTTGTTGGTTGTATCACTTGTCAATCAATACAATGGTGATTGCAATGGGCATTGAACATTGCATGGTATGTGGGTGAGTGGGTTCTGATCTCATCCATTTATGTATATATGAGGGATAACATTCATCAAGGTATTTTCATGACCTTTTCTCTCCTCACAATGTTCATTGTTTTCATTTTGGTTTTGGGGGATGGAGCTTCATCCTATGTAATTGTGTTAATGTTTTGTGGGCCCATTGGTATTTCCATGGTTGTAATCATTTTCATGAATCTAAGACTCCTTGGTCGTCTCACTGCCCCTCACTAAGATTTCCCATATTGTATCCATTGGTGGAGTTGTGAGCTTGAGGTTTCATTCATACCATGTCTTAGTTACATCAATGTTTAAGGTAGGCACCCATACCAAGTATCAAGTCTTGTTGATGCTTAAAAGGAATTGAGTTGACTATATATGTTCATTTGATCTCCTCAATTAGTGTGGGTTGTTTCATGGACATTGAACCATGATGCCCCCACTCCATGATTTAAATTCAATTGTCTTAAGTCTTATAGTCTTGAGGTATTAGAAGCTCATTTTCATTGATTTCACAAAAGGTATACTCAAGATAATGTCACCTCAAAAGCTTGAGAATTTGGATATTTAGAACATAAAATGGCATTGATTCTCATAAGGGATCACAAGATTATGTGATGATGTCACCTTAGGCCTCCACCTTTAAAACCTGAATACCTTAGAACCTTGGAAGGTCAAAACATCACGCCCTTGGAGCTTAGAGACCTTGGAACCATAGAAGGTTGAGACACCATGAAATGTGAAATCCACCCAAGATTGTGAATACAAAATATGAGTGGGACTAACCCTCACAATGCACATTCTCTTGAGCCTTTGGGAACTTGAAAAATTGGTCCAATTGCTCTTCTTTGAATCTAAATTCATTTGATACAACGTAAATGTGGTGATAGAACCCAAAATGGACATCTACATGCAAATATTTAAGGAAATGATCCTATTAGGAATAATCAAAGATGCAACCTCAAGCGACATTTGCAAGGATAATAAGTGAATAGACTTGATGTACTTAGTTTTTTTGAGAAAAATAAAATTGACTTCATTGAACTTGATACCAACCATATTAACTATATGTGATGAACCACTTCAATTGATGAGCAAACTATATAGGATGAAAACCTTGTAATTACTCTACCTAAAACAATCATAGGACAAAGAGGGAAAGATTGTGTAGAGGCAAGTCAGTGTAGGAAAAAAAGAAATAACCATTGCAACACTAAACTTCATCCCACTAGAAGTTTCAAAAGGCACCGACAAATTTTGTGGGTCATAGTCCTCCAATGATGTTGAATGCCTCTCAACATTTAAATTTGCAAAATGAATTAATTCCCTCTTTTCCCATTTGATATATCAATTTCCTTGTTTATTACCCATAGGGAAATACTAGGTGAGTGAACGAATAGATTTTTCTTAAAGGTACCAACAATAATTTCTTCCCATGTGATACTTCTTATTGCTTTTGAGCATCCACACCTTTTTTTGGAATCCACAATCTCCACCAAATGGTGATGTTCCTGCACGCCTTGGCAGCTGGTGGACCTAAAACTAATTTTCCTTTTAATCTCCCCCAAGATAAGGTTTTTGTGGATCTTTAACATTTTTATTGCAAATGTTTAAAATAGGAAATTGTTTTGTGTTGATGGAAAAACACGATAGGCACATAAGGCAACTTAATTATAGTCTATTTGTTGCTCCCATACTAGATGAGTCACCTCGATTTGATTTCTTTAGGGGGGATGTTTGTAGAATCCACTTTAACACACAACCCAATATGGGCTGTGAAGTATATTTTAAGAGTTTTATGGGAACACTAATGAAACTCCTGAATGTATTTTGAATGGATGCTAGATATTCAAGGGATTAGAACAATAATTGCAGGTTGAAAAGCCTAACTAACATTGGAGCTAAAGTTAAAGTGCCTTTAGGTATCCAATGTAGGATACCAAGGCTTCATGCATGACCTAAGATGCTCTAGATTCCAATGCATGAAACAAAGGATATGCTTCCTATCCTTAATAGAATCAAATTTCACAATGAAGAACCCATAAGCATATGAGTATTTGTAAGCTTCATCCTAAACAAGGGGTTTCTAAACTTGGGAACCATGTTGATGTAGGCACGTAAGACAAGGCCAAAAATGGTTAAAATGAGATATCAAACCATGGGATAAAGTCAATCGTCGTTTACAAGGTTAATGAAAGTCGATAAACTAATTAGCCCTCACTAGGGTTTAAGGCCTACCAAGTGAAATTCTCATTCTTGTGAATGCACACCAATGCACACAACAATGTTTGGGGCTAGGAGCAAGTCTTTGGTGACTTTGGTAGAATGGATACCCTTCATTTGCAACTTCTAAGTTGAAGGTAATTGAATTGAATTGTGCTAATAGTCCCCCAAACACTAAATATTGATACGAAACTTAGCCTCGTTGTGATAAGAGGAAGTCAATTCAAGAAAAAAACATGGCACAAGTAAAATTCCACTTCTTCCATAACCTTTTGGTTAAGAGAAATGATATGGATCTAACAAACCTTCTTTGTAGTGAAACCATTGACAAGATGAGGATGTAGGGATTCAACATGACCAACGGGTGCTAAAGTGGCCTTGAAATTATTGCTTGAGTTCATGGGGAGAGAAGCTCCCATGGGGAATGTGCTAGTTGTAGCCAAGATGCAGAATTGATAAAACAACTTAACATTTTTCATAGAACAAATGATGATTGCAAATGGAATGGGCCAAGAGTGAAGCCGAATCCATGGCATATGATTTCCATGCAAATATACATTTTTTCAATATAAATTGAAAATCTATCTACAATGAAAATAAGAAAACACAACCTCTATAATAACACAGAGACAGTCCCATCCAATACATAAATGTGTGTGTTTTCCATTTATTTATATTTTTCGTAGTTGTTGACAAACTCTACAATATATGTCATCTTTAATGTTAAAAGAAGTTTGGGAGATAAAAATATTGCCAAATACATTGAGAAAATGCATAATTTTTTCTAACCAAAATACATATTTAAGACATAAAATACAAAAATAGGTCAGTTCCATATCAAAATAAAGCAAAACTTAGCCACCCACTTACTCACAAAGAAAACACCACATAGCAATTAAATCATAAAAAATAAATAGGATAAAGATTTTAACAAAATTAACCAAAAATGTAACATGTTAAACCATCACTATCCTGATCATGTGTGTATGTGAGTTACTCTTATAAAATGAAATAAACACTTAATGTACTTGAGCAATGATTATGTGCCATCCTTGTCGGATTCCATGATATTTATGATGCCCTTTGCTCATTCAAGTGTTTCTTTCCAACACCGTCCTGTACGTTCATGTAAAAATGATAAACACACACGCATAGCTATATTTTGTCTTTTTTAATAATTAAGATATTATCCTCACCACTTTCTTCTTGTGATTCATCACAAGTGTATGCGTCACGCTTTAAAAAGATAACCCTACTCAAACTTTGGGAAAATTATTATATTACTTCAATAAGAATCGTTAAAAGTCTATGAGACATGCTTGCTCATAAAAAGTTGGCCACGTTTTACCATGGTTTTTTTGGATGAATGATTAACCAGCCCAATTTCATATTTTTTAATTATATGTATGCTTTCTATTATATATATGGAAAGCAAAAGTAAACACAGCTTCGTCATAGAAAGAGAGATCACAATAATTATTTAACATTAAAAGCTAACACATTATAAAGATGAAATCAAATTTGATAATATTTAGTCTATAATTGAAACTTTACGGGTGCCATCTAATTCATTTTTCCAAGACAAGAGGTTGTCAAAGTATATAAGAATTCAACAAATAATATTCTTATATTATATATGGAAATGGATAACTTATATTGACTCAAAATGCAGTTATTAAATTTATTTTTGTTAGTAGTATGAAAGTTACTGAAAGTTTGGTGATTCATAAAACACATTATAAATTTATTGTTTAAGTTTAGGAGTCGTAATCAAGTCTTTTGAAGATAGAATTGAGAGTAAACTAATTTGGAAATAGGAAACAACACTAAATCATTAATAGTTTTTAAACGACTTTAACACTTATGAGCTTTGTTTTTGTTTTGAGTTGGGAAATGGAGAATTACATTTTCATATTTCATTGTCATAAATGTTGGATGCAAGTTTGAACCCATTGTAATTTGATCGAGGTTGTGTTGTTCAAGCAATAAGGACGGGTGTGATGCACATTCTTTTAACACCATTTTTATCGCTTGTAACATTACTCTTTTTCACTACGACAACTTGTACCAAGAGTTTTTTGAATTCCATTTCCACCTCACACTTAAACTTAACTATGAGGGTCCATGCTTGAAGCAAATTAGAGGATATGTAGTTCCACACACTACTAGGACACCATAGAGGGAGCAAAATCAATGAGTAGAAGGATAAGAGGACCCAATAAACCAAATCACTAAGCAAGCCAAGTCACACAGTAAAGAGGTTATGGCACTGAGTTGCAATGATGAGTTTTACATGTGAAGGGGATTCCAGACAACCACATAGGTATATGCAAACTTTAAGTAAAGCAAGAGAGGGGAGAAGTATTGGTTATCACATATAAATATTGTAATGAGAGTGGTAGGACTGGTAGGGAAGATTTTAAGCCTCTCTGTGTTGGCATTTGAAGAGGAGAGGGTAGGATGGATAGGCCTTGAATGCCCCTCCCAAAGCAATAAATGGAATAGACATGTGACAACGAGGGAGGCTAAATGGATTTCCCCGCTAGACTCAAAAAATCAAATAGGAAATGCATTATATAACAAAATCTTGATGCTTAAATGCCCCTCCCAACCCCATTTTGTTAATATGGCTTCACTAAAAGATGGCCCTTTGTTTGCCATAACATCTACTTTTGAGTTGTTTGGTTAAAAGAACATGGGAATTTATGAGCTTACATTTTTTTTTAAAGATTATTTTGACTAAGGGCGAAGCAACATTGTCCCTCTTTGATTTCAAGGCATTGGTGACTAGGAAATAATCTCCAATAATTATTATAGTATTCCTAGCTATCTTAGTGAGTATTTTCAATGCTTAGAAGATTGCCAAGGAATTCAACTTGATTGTTGATACCATAGTAGCACAATTCAACATGATTAAACCTTGGTGTATGTAAATTCACATAGAATTCAAATTCAACTAGTATTATGATATGACTAATTTAATGCTTAAATATATTTACAATTTTTAACTTTTAAACATTGATTAAATGTTACTATGTGCATTGAAATATAATTAAATGTTTAAACTTCATGCTATTGTTTAACCATTAACAAATCAAGACATGTTTATGCTTTAGTTTAACTCTTCATTAGTTATTGAAATGACAGTGGATGAAATAGAATAACATCATATCCAATGATAACTCACACTATTAGTACCTTTACCATCACAAGAAAATGACCACATTAATCTTAGCCCATATGATTTTTCACGTAAATAAATATAATCTCAAATGGTATGACTAGAGCAATAAAAAATAAAATATGGATAAACAAAATGAAAACACTTAAAAATGTTGCCGCCTAATACGCAATAGCTTGGTAGAAATCTTCGAGCCACTGGTTGTGTCCTTGGGGGCAAGTCACGAGTCAAGCTTGGTGTCACTTAACACTTGACTCCTTCATCTAGGTCAACTCCTAGTGAAGCCACCTGACCCCTAATAAAAAGAAGCTAAGGCTAATTATGCTAAAACAAAAATAAAGATCTAGAAGTTTGAAAACACTGAAACAAAAGAGCACCAACAATACACATTTTCCTTCAATAACAAAGTTAACTTACTTTCATTTCAATTGTTCAAGGTAATCTCTTGAACGAAAATTGAAGTCACAAATATTACTTAATCAACCTTAAAAAATGTATATACATTGAGACAATGATATCATGTTTTATTTGTACTTTTGTGTTGAAAATTTAAATGTTAAACTCTATTTTTTACATTACTAATTTCTATTTTTGACACTACTATTTTTCATGAGATTGTTGAGGGATTGAGGATGAAAATTAACCAATTTAAAATAAATTAATTAATATTTTTACTCTGTATTTTTTGACATCTTACTATGTATTTTAATAACTAAATATTAAATATCTATAATAGTATTTTCTATAATAAATCTCCTTTTTAATTCAATTTAATACATAAATCTTGATCTATTCTTATTTCAATTCTTAATTTGACTCAACTATTATTAAACAATTAAACAATTAAATTGTTTTATAATGGTTCTCATTCGTTAATTCTTTAGTCCTTCTCCATTGTTTTCACATCTTTCTCTTCCAAATTCTTAACTAGTAACACTCAGCTACATTCTTACTATATGCATTTTCTAATTCTTTGAAGATGGGTGAAGTGTCCACTAGAAACATAAACTTTCAAAACTTTTAACAGTGTAAATCCAAAAGCAAAAACATTGACACAAAATTTATATTATACTTTCTAAACTTTAGAAAAAGTAATTTTTTTTGGTATTTATGAAATGTCCAACTTCCACATAATAATGATAATATTTTTCAACGAATAAGGTACATAGCTGCCACCATTGACTCCATCCCATTAACACATATATTAATAAACTATATAAGTCTAGATTAATAAATGTTGGCATAAAATGCTTGATGGATGGATTTCCCAACATACAATAATTATCGAAAAATAAAAAAAAAGTTACATTTTGAGAGGTAGCTTGTACATGGTTGATTCCATTGATAATGAGAAGAGGGGTATCTAATCTGATAGATATCAACAATTGCATTTGCACGCGGCAAAAGGCGAGTCTTTCTACCGCGCTCCATGAAAACCATTCTGCTGGTTACCCATTGGGCGTTTTAAGGTCATCACACACTTATGACGCCCAACCTTGCAAGAGTGTGGTATGACATGTGATGGAGGTAACAACAACTTTGTCTGGTGTGCTTCCTCTCCATCACTGCAAATCTGATTGCAAATATCGGTCTTAAATGCATTATAAATATATTGGGTCCGTCCATATCCAAAACATAGCCGGATCCTACATGGCGTTAAGTCATTGGCCACTGCGAGGGTGCGTATTCATTTGTATTATAATAATGCCTGCCTTTCCTAATTTCCTGCCGTGTTTATCCCTTTTTTTTTTGAGTGTTAACAGGATTCGATCCCTGGTGAATAATCTATAGGAAGTTGATACTTGTTTGGTTTGCACTTGTATTTTGTCTGGTCAACGTTAGTTGCATTAAATGTAAAAAATTCCAGTTCCCGTCTTTTGGCGAAGATTTGTCTGACAATATGTCAGAAGGAGTCTTTGGATTTTCCCGTCAACTTCGGGACAGTTCTTGATTGAGTGGAATTGGAAAGAGAATAGTAAAAGGCAAATGAGTTTTCACGTCCGTGCGCACGAGTTCTCTTTTTTTTCCAATCGAATACAAAATTTTATGTAACTTAATTTATTTACTCATTCATTCGTGTCCTCTCAGCTTGCCGCATCAGCATATCAGGGGGCGGCAGTCTAGCCGGTGGTAGCACGGGCGGTGCAACCGGATTGGTAACAGGAAGAACAGGTTGTAGCCGGGAGGGCATCTCCGGATGCATACGTGTTTTGCCACGACGGCCTTTTAAAAGGCGGCGGGTGGTAGAGTGCCTCGCCGTCGGCTGTGCAGACTAATGGAAAGTGCCCTCGCCGTTTACCGCCGAGCTTCGTGGACGAATTGCGAGTCAACAGCTCTGTAGGGCCTGGATGCTTGGGTAGGCCTAAGAAACTCGCGGCTCTTGAAGATCTGACGGTGAGTATCGACTCCCGGAGCTTCCGGGATGCTCTGGTAGCCGGTCGATTTAGAAGAGTTTATGGGAAGAGTGAGGGTTCCGTTGTGGCCGGGGTGTGCTTTGTAGTTTTCGCTCTATTTTTTTATCAGAGTTGCATAGACTCTTTTGCGATACTGTTTTCAGGCTTTTTTTATTGTCAATGTGAAGCATTGGGTTTGTTTTTGGGTTTGTGTAGTGCGCAAGTAATTTGAATGTCGGTGAATGATTCCGGTCTGGTTATTTCAAAAGTGTCGAGTCGCTGATAATGTACAGTTTGGAGCAGAGGCTGAATTGATTCGGTGTTGTCCAGAGGGTTTTTATTTTCAGAAACGGTGGAGAACCAAGGGTTTGAGGATTTTTTTGTGGCTGTGCTTCAGTGCTTGACAGATTCTAGCTTTTTTGGTTAGGCTTGCTTGTTGAGACCTCAATTAGCAGGTAAAAACCTAAAGTTTTGGCTTTTTTTGTAGCAGTATTGTGATTTTGTTAGCTCTGGTGTTTTGTTTCTCTGTTTGAAATCTGTGGATGAATTCATACCTTTGAATGCATTGTGTGCTGTTTTGATTGTGGTTTTGCTGTACTTTTCTTCGGAAAAGCATATTTTCCCCTGTTTTTCCGTTGCGTGAGTTTACCGTTCTGTGCGCATTTGCTGCCGCCAAGAAGGCATCTACGAGGTTCTTTCGGTGTGTTTCAAGGTTATTGGAATTATGTACTAATCATGTCTTAAGATTGAAGAATTACTTGTGAGAATCGGCACTGGTCTGCTCCCGAGAATTTTCCTTTCGTGCACTACTTTGCTTTAAGCTATTGTAAAGATGTCAATAAGGCAGGCGAAGGCAACTAGGAATTGACATTTACCGAATTTGCTCTTGTATTCTAAATATGTCCATGCGGTTGGTGCTTGCAGGGACTTCAAGGTTCGTCCAAGACTCCTCCGCCATTGAATACATTCAAGAGACCAATCTTAAAGGTAAATTCTAGAAGCCACCTGCTGTTCCTTAGACGAAATGCAGTGAAGAAAAATTGTTAGACGAGGTAACTCCTCTAGGAAGTTCTTTGGTAGCTCTAATTTCTTCGAATGTGGCGGCAGAAATTGATAATAAAAGCTAATTGACAATGAAGCTTTTTTCTGATTCTTCATGGATGCAGTGCTTTGGTTTGAGGAAGGCGGTCCTTGCTTTTTGTCGGTGTAATACAGGAAGGGCAAGCTGGCGATAGAGAGTCGGCCTAAAGCTCATATTTTCAAGACAAGGGACAAAAGAATCATGGTGAGTTTTCGTTTTCGCTGTTCTCGAGGCCAGAAAAAGATGTTCCTGTCTCAATATTCGTGCAAAGTCTTCTATAGTAGTTTGGGAAAATTCAATGTCTGCTGGTTAATCCCGCGGTCCTTCATTATTTTTTTGTGTCTTTCGTAAATTTCTTAAATCTTTCCATTAGACGACCTCTCTTTACTGCCGGTCGACAGGTTGGAACAATGCTACCTCTGCGCGACGAAGAAATAGGCCCTCCGTGGCTGGAACCTATGCTGAAAACACATTTCTTCAAGCCTTGTCAATTCCATGGAGATTCAAGCAAAAGCGAGTGCAATATGTTCTGTCTAGACTGCAGGGGAGAGGCGTTGTGCACTTATTGCCGAGCACGCCATAAGGACCATCACATTGTGCAGGTAAAGGCCGCCTTTCATGTCGATTCTTTTAAATTCTGTTCAGGTATAGGCCGCTTTTCCTGTGGATTCTTTTAAATTCTGTTCAGGCATAGGCCGCCTTTAATGTCGATTAAAAAAAAAACTTCTTTAGGTATAGGCCGACTTTTAAAATTCTGGTCTAAAAACCTTGTTTACCAAGGTCTCAGAGATTTCTCATTATGAATGCCTTCACAGATAAGACGATCCTCCTACCATGACGTGATACGGGTTTCAGAGATACAGAAAGTCTTGGACATCACAGGCGTACAGACCTACATTATCAACAGTGCAAGAGTCGTTTTCCTCAATGAAAGACCTCAGCCAAGGCCAGGCAAGGGCGTTACCAATACATGCGAGATTTGCGAACGAAGCCTCGTGGATACGTTTAGGTTTTGCTCCCTTGGATGCAAGGTATAAATTCACAGATTCCTTTAAAAAATGTCCTCGGCATTTCTACCGTATTTGATTCCATTTCTTACGTTATTTACAAAAAACGCGAACGCTATTATTATTCTGTTCAATGACGGTCTCTATTGATCAATAGCTGCAAGGAATAAAGCGCCACCGGGACATGACATTCATCTTGCCTTCAAAGCACCAAAGGGACGAATCTGAGGACTCTTCTTCTCAGAAAAGAGCCAGAATTCCAAACCGGAGTTTTGAGTATTTCTCCGAAGAGAATGGCGCAGAGAGCACGTCTATCGATGGCGTCACGTCCCTTAAGGCTGAAGATGACGCCAATAACCTCGAGAGCGTCAGATTTCGTTACAGCCCTAACAGCAATGCCCATGATATTTACCCTCCTACTCCACCGATTGTATCAATCCATAGAAGTGCCAGGAGGAGAAAGGGGATTCCACACAGAGCACCATTGGGTACATAATATGCCATTGATACAGCCAGCCAGTGTCCAGCCCTCAAGTAATATGCAAAGGACTATTACAGGGAAGAATCAAGAGAATTACCAGCTAATATAATATATGGTAAGATTCATTTGCAGGAACTACAAGGATAATCTATAGAAGTATATTGCGCATCTAAAGGCAAATTTGGAGAACAAGTATATTGCAGGTCATAAGTATATATTTGCAGAACATTTCAGTTTCAAGTTTCTTTCATCCGCAACGCAGCGGGCCATTGTACATGTATTTCACACCACACTAGTAAAGATAGGTACTTATTTATTATAATTATTTCCATGTCTAGGATGAAAAACCTGCTGCAAATGTCCTGTATAAGTGTAGGTATTCATTCATTATTAAATATCCTCGGGGAGGAAAAGTATTAGTGTTAGGCTGGTAGAAACTGTTGTCAAAGTGGGATTTGTTATAAATGTATATACTATAAATAAATCAAAGCAAGTGAAGTGTATCCCTTCCTTCCTGCAGCTTTTGGGTCCATTGTTCAATAATGCTCCCGTAGAGTAAGTATGACCAAATATTCTTCTCTTTCAACTTTTAATAAATAAGCCTGTTTTCGATGCGATAAAATTGAACGGCAGGGCTGACCGGCCTTTTGACCCTGAAGCACCATGCTGAAAGATTCAGCGAAACAGAGCCGTTCAAAATATTCTTAGAACTTTTCAAGGAGACCTTTCTACTGTGGCCGCCATTGAGGGCTATATAAAATCTGAGAAAGGAAAACCGCTCATGGTATTTCATTGTAGAGTCATGATTCGTTTTTATCAGATGATCTTGAAAGTTTCATTGAGGGCTATATAAAATCTGACAAAGGAAAACCGCTCATGGTATTTCATTGTAGAGTCATACTCATGATTCGTTTTTATCAGATGATCTTCAAAGTTTTAATTTTTAAAATGCTAGGTATTGTTTGTCACCTAATATAATAATACCTAAAACCTAAAATATGGGATAATGATAAGCATTTTAATATGATACAAGTTCAATCAGATCGTTTTCATAGCTCGAGTTTCAAGCTTCTTCGCATTCAACGCCCCTGTGAAGGTCATTTTGACTTAACATAGCGATAATTCCAATACAGACACCTGTTATTTTGATAGTTTCAATTTGTTGGTTTGATCATCTACCAGCAATGTTTGGATCCTGAGCAGTTTATATTTAATCGTTAAAACCATTTTTATGTTTGTCGTTTGATTGGCCTAGGGTTATACTTATGTGTATGCGTTCTCTTTTAATATTTCCAAAAAAATGTACGCCATCAATGACCATTCATGTAGTCAATTTGGGAGGCTTTCAGTTACGACCCACCATTTATATCAATGAAAAACGACCTTCAATTGATTGATTTTGACCGATTCCAAATCGTCTTTCCGGGGATGAAATACCGACCTACAATAATTTTTTTGGCGATGTGAGAGGAGGACTTTAGACGGTAAAGAAACAAGCCCCGGCCGCCCCCACCACCGCTTTGCTCACCGTTCACGTTACACATTTGAACGAGGTTAAGAAAAGTCAAAATATTTATGTCATGCTAACTGAATAGCGAAAGCTTGTAACTTGCGTGTCTTATCTGCTGCATGAGGTGGGTCACCGGGAATTTTTCACTTCTCGACTTTGGGAGAATCGGCACTTAAGTCTCAAACTTGCGTGTCTTATTTATTGCACGAGCTGGGTCACCGGGAATTTTGTCTTGCAACTTTGGAAGAATCGGCGAACTTAGGGGCTCTATCCCTTTCTATCACTCTCTCTAATTTGGAACGAAAAAGTAGATAGGAAGTTGGTTGACGTCCTCTGTTCTTCAAGCAGCGAGGTCGTTGCGAAAACCGACTCTCTCGGCTGACGTCAGCAGAGGGGCAGGCAGTTTCTCGCCAACCTATTCAGCGGTCACGTGCCCAGGTGTCCCACATCGTCACCCGTGCGCCACGCACAAAAACGAAAGCAACACGGTGTCCCGGGGCCAGGGCGGCCGGCCGTTCGTTCCGTGTTTGGAATTGCAAGCTAATAATCAATTATAAAATGTTCCCACAGCTTCTCCTATTAATAGGTGGCAGTGAAGTCATTGGCCGGAATTTGGAAAGCGGTAAGCTCCGGAGGCTTATTCAGAGGAATCTGCAGGCTTAACCACCCAAGTCCACGTAGGATTCAGTCGTCACACATCAGGATAAAACCTAACAAATGTTATTGGGAAACAAACGGGGGGATTCGGAGTCCGTGACACGTATTCCAGGGAAGCCATGTGCAAACAAAACCCTGAGGAATCTAGTGTAGTCACAACTTTCACACACGTGCTTATTCCTCATGGTCTCTAACCCCAAGGGAAACCAACCATCTAAATGCTGAAATTTTTGGTGGTCATATCGAGTCATTTAAATTCACACATTGGGATCGCTATCAAGGGTGCTATTCTTTCGGTGTCTCAATTATATTTTTCTCTATGTCCTAGGCATGGAGAATTAAGTCAACCACTTTGGTAAGAGGTAGGTGTGTCCTTGGCTATAATTTATAGTTGAGTGATAGGAGCATTATTGGTCATTGAAAGCAAATCTTAAGGTAGGTTAGAGGGCATCTAATTCTCCACTTTGTTTGTAGTGATTGAAACAACTCTTCATTTAGATAATCATTGACATGTATTCTTGGTATAAATTGTATGCATTATTGCTAATCTTTCAGATGCAAATTTCATTCTCATAATTTATAAATTTCACACATATTATGATTAATTATGAATTTCTCACCTATTATGACCATTCAATTCGATTCATTCATTCATCTTCTTTATGTATGACTTTTATTCCATACAATTTATGAGCTTTAGAAGGTGGAAATCCATATAATATTGCACACCACAAGGCATACCTTAATTGCGAAACACGAGTACATAAAGTCACACACGTGCATTTAGTAAAATGGCAATTGATTAACACGAGGAATATTCCTATGTACTTTATCTTTATGTATCTACGTATTATAATATCTTTCCGTGCCGTCTACTCTTTATTGCAAGAATCTTAAAAGAATTATGAAAGCGATTCAATAAAGTGATGTAAAATATAAACACTAGTCTGTGTTGCATAGCATCCACTAATTTTAAAATTTCCAATATCTATTTCCTTCTTCTTTAGGCAATGATGGCATCTTTTTAGTTTCGTTCATCATATGATAAAGTGGCAAAACAATTGTTCCCTTCGATTAGACTCCCATCTATTCGTATGTACATTTTAAATTTAAAATTAATTTCAATATTATTTAATTAGTGGTCCTTACAATGTGTTTGCGTCTTGCTTATTGGCATGTAAGGTAAGAAACACACCTATTTATTAATTATTAGGTGTATCCAATAATTTCTATTATAAAAAGATGATTATAAGCTAAATAAAAGATGATTATAAGCTAAATTCAAGTACGGGAATATTTATGGTTATACATATCTAACATGATTTAGTTAAACACTTTGAATATAAAAATGATTATAAGCTAAATCTAAGTGCTGGAATATTTAGGGTCATACATACTCTAATGATTTGGTTAAACAATTTTGATCCGCCAAGATGATTTGGTTAAACAAGCTTGATTGGCTATTAGTTGGCCATATTAAAAATAACAATAATTAAACATAAATCAAAGGAGATGTCTAAAAATTCAACGATTTGGAGTGGATGGCCAATTTTTTTTTGGAATATGACTTTTTATATTTTGCAAAATTGGAATGTATCTATGTTTTAATTCTAATTCTTCAACACCTTCAAAAACCCCTGGGGTATTGACAATATTTCCTAAACTTGACAACTGTAATGGATTTTTAAAAACTGGATTTTATCAAAATCATGCTGAAAAAATAAGCCTATTTTAACATAAATCGTATTTCGACATAAATCATAGAACTTTTAAACAACGTGAAACCATAATTTATTGATATATATTTAAACAAGGTTCCCAAGCCTGAAAGAAGGGACTAATAAGAAATTTGTTGAATCTTACATAGAGAAGGGACTAATAAAAACTTTGTTGAATCTTGTATAAAGTTAGTATTGTGACATGGTGTAAGTATTACTATTTTATAGTATATGTTAATGATGTTAGTTCATATCTATGACAATAAGGAGCGTGTCAATATATCTACAACCATAAGGAATGTGTCAATTAATAAATTGCTTTGAACTAAAGGATTTGTTATGTTTATCTTATCCTCAATTACTAAGTGAACACTATTTAATTACCCTTAAGGTAATAGTCTAGTAAACACTATTCAATCGCCCTAAAGGTAATGGACTATATGATTTAATAGGGTTTACCTTATGCTCTATCAGTAGGTGAACAATATTGGAATGCTATCAAATGTTACGATATATCTTATTTTGTATATGCATAGATTAAAGAAGAAGGCTAGTATGTGCATGACTAGTAATAAATCTCCTTACCTAATAAATACACTTTTCATGGGTCAATGCCCTCTAAATTCGTAGAGGGCATACAATTGATGGTTGGCATAGGGCATACACTTGAGGATCATGTGTAGCATAGGGCATACAGTTTATGATAATGTCTTGTACATGGGCATGCAAGTGATGGTCATGTCCTTAATAACTTTAGTAAACATAAATTGTTGAGTAATATGCAATAAAATTAACATTAATAAATTGTTGAGTGATATGAACTAAGAGGCTTGGATTGAGTGAGAGCTACTTGGCATGACATATTTTAATGCCTTGATTTTTATCATGAAAGGTTGGTGCAAATGTTATAATATCAAACTCATGTTGAAGAAAGTTTGTAACATTTATCTTGTTAAAATGATACATGGTCCATTGGAGTATTTAGACATTTATTTATCATTGTTACATAGTTTAACTGAGGTGAATGATAATTTTATAAGGTTTATTGATTTCTTTGTTGTACCACTTTTTCTAATTTTTTTTTAACAGAAACTGAGAAAATTTTATAAATTTTAAAAAAGGCTGTAGCCCAGCCAGGCGTACAAGGAGAAATTCTGAGAAAGAAGGCTGATGGCCTCAAATAAGACAGTCAGCCTTCTTAAAAGTGTTTTGAGAAATGAATCCCAAATGTTCCTGAAGCTATTTCGAGAAAAGTACTGCTTGCAAGAGTAGACTCTCACAAATTGTGAGCAGAGAAGAATACAGAAGCAAAGCATTAAACAGGCAGAGAGGAGTGTCCCTTAATGAAAGGATCCAGTTTCTTCTGAGAACCCGCGCTAATGTTTGAGGCTGCTTCTTTTTCTCTGCGTTCTTTATTTGTCTTTCGTCCTCTGGTGAGGGGAGGAGAAGGAGCTGAAAAGTCTTCAGAGTCGGAGGCTTCCTCTGATGAAGGGACCAAGGATGCCAGTCCTACCTGGGCTAAGATCTCGCCACCCAAATCGACGGGATCTTTCTTCGAGCCAAGGGAAGCGGGATTTGGAGAAACTGCCTCCGAGGCGCTGATGGGATCAAGGTTGCCCTGCTCCTGGACAGCGGCTACTTCAGGTTCTTGTACTTCATCTTCCTGGAGAACTGCAAAACTATTTTTGTTTTCCGGCCATGGAGAAACTGCAAGAGGATCTTGGGAGGCCTTCTGCTGAGACACTTGAGGCTCCTTTCGCCTAGGAGGACGGCGTCGGTTAGGGACCGTCTGGAACTCGAAATCTTGGGAAGCTGGGAGATTTGCTGGTTTCTGTGGTTCTGGAAGCTTGGGTCAGCTTTTAGCAAAGTGGCTGTATACATGACAGAAGTTGCATTTAAAAGGGATTTGCTCATAGTCCAGTTCTTGAATGTGGCTCCATTCTCCTAAAGTAAGCTTTAGGGCTTCAGGGAGCCCTTTCTCAAGATTCACCTCAATGCAGATATGGGCACATCTGTACTGGCCCCCTTTTGGCTCTGCGGAGTCTAAATAGTGACCTAGCTTGTTACCAATGTCAATCAGAGTGCTTTTCCCCCAAAGATGAAGAGGGAGGTTAGGAAGTCTTACCCAGACTGGAGCGGCGGTGATCTCTGCTTCTGGGTTAAACCCAAGAGACCAAGGGGCTAAGAACAGACCTCTCGAGCCCATGAAGAAAGGGCCTGAACGAAAGACAAGGTCTCTTTCTGCTTTATCTGAGAACAAGAAAACAAAAAACCCTCGACAAGCTGCAAAGAGAGAAACCTGTCCTGTCAGAAGAGGGTTCCAATGTTCTGCAATCCAGATCTCGACTGCCTTAGGGCTGGGCCACAACCCTGTGAACTCACCAATGAGGGCTTGCTCAGAGAGGATGAGAGCTTTCTGGCATGGATCCGAAGGAGAGAGCTCCAAAGAAGGGATCTCATCCATCTTTTTCACGAACTTGGAAGGAGAGTGAGAGGCTGCCTGAGGAGCGGCAGCTTGAACAAGGGCCTTGAAGGCGGCGAGCTGGGCGTGAGAACCCATTTCCTGAAAACTTACGGCTGAAGGCTAAACCTAAAACTCCACGCTGAAAGCACCGAAGGAACCCACGCTGGTGCCCTGAAACTCCACGCTGAAAGCACTGAAGGAACCCACGCTGGTGCCGGCGACCTGGACGCTTGGCAGCCACCACGCTGAGGACAGCAGCAGCGATCTGAGCAGCAAAACGACGGCTAGGGAAACCCTAGCCGCGGGAGGAGCCGCTCCAAAGACTTCTCATCGCATTTTGGAGACTAAGTCGTACCACTTTTTCTAATTGTAATCACATGGTATTTATATTTTGTAGAATGGTTTAAAGTGTCTTTAACTACAATTTGAAGTGATGTTAGGAATTTTCTCATCCTTTACGTCAATGATCTTAATATTTGTTTTAAAACTGGACAGTTGACCATAGCCTTAGGGTGGAATCCCAACCTCTAATAGGATTATTGGATAGGGTGCATTGATTTTAGTTTTGAGATTATAAATTATAAAATATTTTTAGTTTTGCTTTATTTTCTTAGGCTTCTTTATAAATATCATAACCTCAAACTTTACAACTTAAGATAGCTAATATCACAAGTGTGTTAAATAAGTTTTTCTTTTTCTTTTATAGAGCCAAAAATGTGTTCTTTTACATTTTTTCTCAAGACCAAAATAGGATTCCATTTTCCATTATAATTTTCTCAACATTATAATTTTAGTTAAGCTTGTGATTAATGCCAACTCTAGGATACTTGTACAAATTAACTTCCTCTAAATTGATATTGTTGTAACGCACCATAATGCTACACAGACACACGAACAACCCTCGGTGGCTAAAAACACTTGCAGAGCTCGAAACAGGCTCTGAAATTTCTTAACGATTAATTAAAATCAATTAAACAATTAAAAAAAGTGAACCGTGAGCAACAAACAACTCACAAACATGTGGAAGCATCATTACATTGTGGACTAAATAACTTGAATTCTAAGCAAAATGAAACCACAAGCTTACGCATCCTAGACTTTAATCGCATATTAAAACTCATTAATCAAACTTTAGTTACATATTAAAAATCATTAATCAATGTTAAACAAATTTTACAAATGAAGCCGATGGCCTAAATCCGCCATACAGAACATAAAACGTCGATCTTGAATTTACTGTGTCAATCCTGACTTTTGCATGCCAATATCAATATTAACAGTCAGGAGTTGGCACAACTTAGTGGCCCAAAAACCACAAACACATCGACCCCAATGTTTTGATCTTGACATCAAAAGTCGGGAGTTAGCATGACCTAAACAAAAACATGATGGCCCCGACGTTTTGATCTTGACATCAAAAGTCAGAAGTCGATAACATGAAGCAACAAACATAACCCTTCCCGATGTTCTAATTCTGACATCAGAAGTTGGATTCAGAAACGTCAAAACAAAACATAACCATTTTCGACGTTCTAATCCCGACATCGGAAGTCGAAAGTCGACAAAATGCCCAAATACAACAGTCCATCCCCTTTCCAATTCCTGACGTCGACATGCCAGGAGTTGGGACCACAACAAAACACAATGGGCTATCTCGACTTCTAATTCCCGATGTCGTCATGTCAAGAATCAGAAGTCGCGTCACAACAAAACAACACGTGACCAAAATACACTCTTGAATTTTGATTCTTGACGTCAGCTCGTCGAAAGTTGAGAGTCGACACAAGAGAACCAACAAGGAAAACTTACAGTGCAACTTCTGATTCTTGATGTCAGCATTTTGAAAGTCGAGAGTCGACACGAACAATCCCAAAAACAAAATTACACTCTCGACTTTTTATTCTTGACATTGGCACGTCGAAAGTCGGGCGTCTGTGCTAACAATCCAAAAAACACAAATTACACTCCTAAATTTTGATTCCCAACATCGTCACGTTGGAAGTTGACAACAGCAATCCCAAAAACACAAAATACATTCTCGACTTCTGTTTCCCAATGTCGCCACATCGAAAATTGGGATTCAAAACCATGGTGATCGACGAACTTGATTGAACATCAACATGGTAATCAACAGTCAAGATTACTCTGATCTAGCATACCAAAACCAAGCCATTTTTCAAATAAATTGTTAAGGCAAGGAAAACTAAAAGATGGCCAGGGATCTCGTCCATGGCTTGGCAAAAATATTATTTCCACCAAGGACATGTTAAGCCAACATGTCAAGGTTAGAGAGCACCATGGAAACATGACTCATGCACCTGATTCAACCCTAATAATTCAATGACTTGCAACACATAGGAGAAGAACATTAAATGACCAAGGTAGGGATGACCTTTAGTTGGAAAATGACTTGCTACAGGATTTCCAACAACCTCCCTAGATGAAAGTAACTCAAACAATTCATGACAACATAATCCAAAGAAATTAAACAATGGAAACTAAATAAAATAGAAACTGTCTAAATGAATCCATGGCAGTGTCGAGCTTCCAACCAACATTTTAAACAATAAATAAGCATATTAAATCTTCCTCACAATAAAATGAGCTCCATAGGTTGACTAAGGAATGTATCCTTTATCCCATAGTTCTCAAAGATCAACATGTAGACATTCCCACAAACAACACTAATCCAAGCAAATATCCCATCACATTACAATTAGTTTTCATGTAAATAATAGGGCATAAATCACTTCGATTCAATAGTCTTAACTTGCTTCGTAAATAATAAACCTAAGATAACACTTATGATTATTCTTTCATTCTTACAGGACTGTATGCATCCTTTTGAAACCTTTTAGATATTATGCCAAAATCCATTTAAGACATAACTCATTAAAAGAAAGAATAAAATTAATAGCCTTTGGAACCTATTGGCTAATCTGCCGATTTCCATCAAAGGAATATCTCAAAACTTAACAACATTCGTACAACACCAAACAACATCCTTTGGAACTTATTAGCTATTCTATCAATGTCCAACTAAGGCATATATCTCCTAAACAGACATGTCCTTCCTAATTTTTCAAGCATATGCATAAGTGAACATCCAATAACATATAAAACTGTCCATTAACTGAACTTCATAACTCATACATGCATACAAGACATTACACATCATGGTTCTATTATAATCCATACATATTCGTTTATCTTTCATAATTATCAACAAAGTTATACACTTATCTGAAGATTTAATGGTCCAGAAATTGGCTTCATGACAACCATGCTCCACCCAATAGTAGGTATTCCTTACTTATATCTTTTAGTAGAACTCCACCCCCGAGCTGAGACTCATGCATTCACCACAGACTTCTCACTAGCCCATTTTTTCTCAGCATTCAGCACTTGACATATGATATTTACTGGTTTTTAACTAAATCCACATCAAACTATGCAATTCATTAACTTGGCTTCATTCTACTGGCAGAACAGTGATAACTATCACTATCCTATGTTCCTAGAATTCAACTAAGTTCACTTCAATCATGGCTTGCCACTTTGCTGGAATTGCCAGAGGAAAAACAAGGAAAAAAGGTATATGACCAACCACTTCTTCCCAACTAAGGATCTAGTTCAGGCACTTAGGTTTCTCACTTACCCAACCACCTCTGACCATAATCACAATTGGTAATTCCCTTAGGATCTAGACTTGTTTGTATGCCCACCTGAGATACCAATTAAGCCAACAACTTAGATCATTGGTTGAACAATCTGGCTGCAGCACACTACCCCCAACCTTAAGGCACTTTACACTTTTCAACCACGTTCAAACGACAACTCTGCCTCAACACCATGCTTTTGCACGTCATGTGCAATAGAGTATATTTCTCGGTCTACGCCTCTGCATTTTAAAACCGTTCCACCACCAAAAATTCTACGTTTGATCCTCCTCCCAGCTTAGCATGAACATTATTCTCATCTTTGCACATTCCTTATTTAATGTACAACATCCACTCCCAAAAGCTTGGTCCTCCTCCCCAAAGATCGATTCCACCAACCTTGCATGGTTCCATCAATTCCATGCAACACTTGTCAAAATTACCATTAACCCCACTTATCCACCCTTTTAACTCTTCAAATAGGTTTACATGATTAATCAGGGAGATTAAGGATTAACAAAAAGGTTAAAGGTTCATCCATGGTCTGCAAGGTTAAAATATTGTCATAGAATTAGCTCCTAAGTTATTACAACCCTCCCCACTCACTGTAATGGGTGAATACATGAGTCACCATCATAACGTTATGACTTAGCCACGACCAAGTTAGACTTTTTATAATAATATTTACAATAATACAATGAGTTCTACCATTAAGGCACTCAATAAATGTTTGCAAAAGTTATATTTTAAACCGGGGTTTAATCCCGAGGATGTTACAATTGTCATATGGGTGAATCCATGGAGATGGGTAACACTTTTTGGCCAAAACTGACGGTGAAATTCAACTTTTTACTCATTTATTAAATTGAAGCTCTCAAAACTAATATACGCCTTATGAATCTCGACATGCAACAAAAAAACAAATTGTAGAGAATTATGTTTCCTTATATGTATATATCATTTAAAAAGATAATATCATTTAATATGCCAAAATTGCATTTAATGATATGTTTGTTTTTGTAAATTTTTAAGAAAAGTTAACAAGTGGCTTGTGTTCACATAAAATAATTTAGTGATAAATACACAATTTCTAAAAAATATATATATGAACATAATCTACACAAAATGTGTTGGGACACAATTTTTCTTTTAAATTTATTTTGGAAAAATATTTGAAACTAACCATTGAAAAATTTAATCGCATTTTGTACACGTGTGTGCACATAATTTTTTTTTTACAGGTTATAAAAGCCGTAAAACAAAAAATACTCTCTTGAAGATGACAAATTGATGTGGGGTATATACATATATACATATTATATACATATACATATACATATATATATTTGGTTTTGTTCTTTTTATGTTGTTGATGTTTTTTGCGTTGATTTGATGTTGTGGACTTGGTTTTTAAGTGCAAGTTTGAAATGAAAAAAAAGGAATCATCATATGAACTCGAAAACTTGTAAATTATATGTCAATGGATAAACCATTCATTGTCAAATCCATTGGTATGAATTCCACCACCTAAGGTGCATCCTAGGACAAGGTTTAGGTCTGGCAAAGATGTCAATAAAATTATATTTGCAGAAAAGGGGGCTAAAAATTTGTTTTTAAAGCCCTCAATTGAGATATTAGTTTGATCAAGGTGTAAAAAACACTCAATTGAGATGTTAAGCAAATATTTATTGGTGATGATAGATCTCTAAATGTTGTAGGATCTAGAGCAGTTCCAATAGATAATGGTCATTTTAGTGATGTACTATGTGTTCCAAGAATTTCTTGCAATTTGTTGTCAGTCTATCAAATCATTCATTTTGGTGAAGGTAAAACTGTAACGTTTACACCTCACCAAGTTGTAATCAAGGATTTTAAATATCCAAAGCATGTCCTAGCTATCAGAATTGTTGATGATATTACCAGGTTGTACAAATTTAACAACTTTGGGTCATCACCTTTTCCTTCAGTTTTTGTTGCTCATAGAGATGACTTGAACAAACTTTGGCATGAGCGATTTGGACAATTAAATTATCGCTCATTGCAACTATTAGGATTATATAATCCTCCCTTGTCCATATATAGTCTATATGATCATCTTGTCTAACTTAGGGAGGCATTAGTATGTACTAGAGTGTGTGGAACACATATAGAGGTTAATTCCACGTACGGCATGTTCACATGAGTTTATGTGCCTCTAAGACCAATCCCTACATTATAGGAGCCATTCTGAGTGCCACCAACAACCTCCATCAGTTGGTTGTGGTAGGTAGGAAGTTATGCTAAGTCAACCTTTAGTTTGGCATTCAGTTAGATCACTCCCAGTTAGTATAGCGCCAAGTTTTCATGGATGCATGGGGAACTAGCGCCTTTTTCCACCTACCTTATCAGTTTAACTGATTGTCAGATTGATTTAGAAATCAAGAGTTAGACTAGTGGCTCCCATGCAATGATTTAGATACTCTGAGTTAGCCAGTCAATGAGGTTTAGATAGTAGATTCGAATCTTATCCACATGATTTGAATTCTCATTATTGTAACACTGTTGTATACTGTTGGGGATAATGACCATTGACAATTAATGTTGTAATTAACTGATCAGTTCTTATCAGATTTGGCTTGTTTAGTGTACATTGTTCTTGATATTCCACTACACAATTCTACATTTTAATTGCTCTCATTTCTTGTAGATCAATGGTTCAATAATTGAAACATGGTATCAAAGCCTTTTTCAGGATATCAACAAGTATTTTTCGACCTCCACTATACACCACAATCAACTAAGTTTCCACATAAATCCTAGAATGATATCCTTTCTCCCTCTGAATCCTGTTCAGAGAAGTTTATCCCGGTGTGACAGAATCTGAGAAAGTGTACATGTCGAGGTGGAAAGGCTTGAAACTGACATGATTGCGAATTGATTTTGGTTTTGCAATGATTTTTGCAGGTACCTACGTAGCTTCTTGAGGAATTGACTATTTCAACATACATATAGATGGATTCTTCAACTCTCATACCTCGAATCCTTACACCCTTCAACTAATATGATTGGAGGGAAGATATGCAGGTAGCCTTGCATAGGCTTGGTCTATATAGGATGGGAAGAGAAACTGAGCCCCAACAGTATGCTGATAAGAACACATTTTTGAATCAGATTGACAAGGCCTTCGGCTTCATGTGCACTCATATCTCCTGGGATCTTTTGTTTTATCTTGAGGGAATTAGGTCTCCGAAGGAAGCTTGGGAAAAACTTGAATCTTTGTTTGGAAAATAAGATGAGCTTCAAGGGAACATATTGGATTGAGCTCATAGCTCTACATCATAGTAGTTTCAAATATATTCAGCAATTCTTCACCAAATACAAGTCACTAGTATTGCAATGCAAACAATGTGACTTAGAGAGGAAAGATGAGAAACTTGTGCTGTCAGTGTTGAGCAAGATTGTCTTAGACTAATTAGTCTTTGTCTCTACATTCCATTCCAAAAGATCTTCCTTCCCTAATGGGAATATGCCTTCTATAGATGCTTTTGTTGAGTCCTTAATACAAGAGAAAGATAAATTGGTTCAAATGGGAGTGCTTCAAACCTCCAAGAACCTAGCACTCTTAGTGACAGACTCAAACAATGCACAAGGAAGAGGGAAGGACAAAGGGAAGGAGAATCAATAATCTTTCGATGGAGCCTTAGATTCCAATAAAAAGAAGAAAAATTGAGAAGACTAGATGTCCATACTGTATGAGAGGATTTCATCCAGAGAGTCAGTGCATGAAGAAGACCATTAATCAACTATAAACACTCCTTGAACAGAACAATATTTCCCTTCCACAAGGAGAAAATAATTATGATGTAGGACAACCGACCGAAGATCATGAGAGGTGCCATGACTTGAAGGCAAACTTCACTCAATCGAAGGTTTATTTGATATATTATGGAGCATCCAACCACATGGTTTCCTTCAAGGAATCCTCCACCACTCTCAATCTCTCATGAGGAGCTAGCATTCATATGGGGGATAATTCACAGATCCCAATAGCAGGTAGAGGTTCTATTAAAATCCAACATGGTGAGTTCAAGAATGTACTCTATGTTCCCTCTCTTGCAACAAATTTGTTATATGTTTATTAGATGACACATTCTGGCTCGCCAAAGCAAGTTGTATTTGGTCCTAACTTAGCAGATATCTCATATATCTCAACCGGGAATATTATAGTGAAGGGTGTTGGAAACCATGCCTCCAAGGCATATGCATTCTAACACTTTGTGCCATACTCAGCTCCAACACAATATTAGTAGCCATTCGAAAGGGGAGGTATAAAATCTCTTTCATCTCCATTTATAGATAACGATATGTTGTTTAAGATTTCAGTTTTAGAAGATGAGGAATAAGATCAACATGACCTTGATATTGAGATTATATCTCATGATGATCCAAATCCAGATCCAACTCCTATTCTAAATCAGAAGCCTAAATGGGATGAAAAGCTCATTGAAGCAACTGGGAATAATGCTAGGGATCTAGATGATAGAAGAAAAATGAGGTCCCAATATCAGAATGATTATGTTTCACTCTCTCACACAGCTTTGCTACCTAAAAAGTGGTGCAATAAACTTCCAGGAAGATGCCACTTGAAGATAGCGAATGATCCATAATTTGGCCCATTGAAGAACAAAATGGATTATTCCATTCCTTCTCCAGAAAGAAGAGACAAAAGCAACATTCAAAATATCGGAAGAAGATGGAAAGGTTCACTTGCACAGTCCTAGGATGTCGATGCACAGAAGAATCGTGATTCTACATGGCTTCTCCACAGAGCCACAAAGTAAAAAAAAATTTTACAAGTTTTTTCCCAAAGAGGAAAATTTCCTCTTAAGTATAGCTTGTTGTTTTGATTCACTTCTTATTTTGAGGGGGGGTCCCATGAGGTTTTCCCCATTTTACTTAGTTTATTAAGCAGTTTTATTTTTCATTAGATTGTATAGGTGACTTTTGTCCTAGTTGCCAGGGCCCAAAGTTCTCTAAGTCAGGATTAAGGGGGGGTGTTAGTATTAAATAATCCTCCCTTGTCCATATATAGTCTATTTGATCATATTGTCTAACTTAGGGAGTCATTATTATTGTACTAGAGTGTGGGGAACACATATAGAGGTTAACTGCCACTTACTGCATGTTCATGCATGAGTTTATGTGCCTCTAAGACGAATCCCTACATTATAGGATCCACTCTGAGTGCCACCAACAACCTCCATCAGTTGGTTGTGGTAGGTAGGTAGTTATGTTGAGTCAAACTTCATTTACATTCAACTAGATCACTCTCAGTTAGTATAGTTGTCAACACTAAAAATTGTTCACCTAGCTCTCTATGGTATAAACCATAATCATACATCATATTCCCACCATTATTCCTCCATTCTAATTTTCACAATTGTATTTCCACTAAATATCGTCCAAAACATCATTATTCCTTCCCCATAAATGAAGGGAAGATGAGCATTTATTGTGATTTATCCCCAGTGTCTCCAAAAAGGGGTCAAAAACCCTAAAAATGAGAATGGGTCAAAATACCGTAAATAAATACCATGGACAATAAAATACCATGGGTCAAAAACCCTTGTACCATCCTATAAATACAGTGTGAAGGAATCCTCCAGAACACTTTTTGGCATTTGATCTTAGTCACATCATACACTTTTCTACCATTATTTCCATATTTTTCCATGCCATTCCCATAGTGTATGTTGAGCTTCCTCCGTACCCATTTGGATCCATTCTCCCATCTGGCAACTAGTTGTGGAAGAGACTAGAAACCAAAACCATGTAGTTGAGGGATCATTTCCTAGGATGACTACGGTGGCCTAACTTTAAAGGAAAGGTGTGTTGATTGTTATTTCTTGCATTAGTTAGTACTATATGTTAAAAAACTAAAAATATTGTTCTTGTTGTTTTTATTTCCTATTGTTATTGTTGAACTCTACCCTATGATCTGCATTATCTAGGGTTGTTGCTTTTGCATGTAGCTGGGGAGAAATCCCCACTACATTTTTTACGACTCCACTCGGCCGATCCATACATATCTTTGTTTTTGTAGGTTATTCTATTGGTGTGTTCTCCGTTGCTGCCCTTATCCGTCACAGATTTGACCCCCTCGTGGAAGATACAAACCAATATTGCTTCAGTGCCTGCCCCCCGACCCTAACTAACAACCGTAGTGCTACTTGTTGGATTTCTGGCCACTTTGTTGTAGACTCGCCTTGCTGTAACCGACTGTTATAGTTCATTTTTAGAGATTGTTGTTGGCATGTGAGATGCCATTTATACGCCCCCCTTATACACACTCGATTGTGGTTGGGTTTTTGAGCCTACGATTGATACTCTTGAGTTGTCATTCATTACACAGTAATACTCCATCACATCATCATAGATCCACCATGTTACTCACATAGGATCAGGGGGCATACCCTCCAGTTCGGTTCCTTGAACTGTCACCACCAGATCCATATTGGAAATCGTTCACCACATTCAGAGCCATGCATGACTTCTGGATTTGATTCAGATTCCTATCAATCCAAACCTACCTTGTTCACTGCCCCATCTAGCCCCATTACTGGTGCACATCCTGACCCCTTCCAAGGGGGCATGGTTGGTAGTTGTTATCATGTAAAATGGCACTTCTCAGTCAGAGTACTGACATCCAATATGTCGTGACACAAAAGGAGCCAAAACACTATAGATGGGCATGACTATTGATATATCACCTCCTCACTAGTTGGATATATTTTTATTCATACATTAGGGTTGCACACACGACTATTTGCATAGAAACCCACATGTCATACGCAAGTATGTGCATTGCAACTTGCGTGCACATTTCACACGTGGGTTTCCTTAAAGGACAGTGTCATACATGACTTGCCTATATCAATACTCACATGTACCTTAATTTGAAGTTAAAAAATATAAATCACGATTAGTCGAGATCAGTTGAGCCCCTAATCATAACTATCTCAAATGTCTCAACCATCCTAACCTTCGAAACCTCTCTATTTCCCCATGTATAAATAAAGGGCATGGGATGGGGCTCAGGAATCATTCTTAGAAGAGAAAAGCTATGCTGGTGGTATGCCTTCAGACATCTTGGAGCGATAGAACTCAATGTCTTTGGTTTGCAGAAGGAGTACTTATTTCAGAAGTTGGGTTGTAATCTCACCATTCTCTGTTTATTAATAAAGAAAGTTTCTTCTTTCAATATTGTGCACTCTTGTATATGTTGATTATTGAATTATCTTATTATTTTAGTATGAATATGTATTTCATTAACCATTGATATATATATATATATATGTAGGAAGAACTTGTTCTTTGCAAGTGATTGGAGAAAGCCCTGGAAGCTGTGGAAGCAACTGGAAGAGGAGAAGAAAAAGATTGGATCAACCGTCATAAACTAGGTTTGTCCCATTTTCTTCCTATTCCTATTTCAATTTCTACATGGCTAATTGTATGCAAGTTTATCTTAGTAAGTTGGTAACCCTAGAGACCCTAGGTTATAAGGGTGTGTTTTCCTGAACAACAGAACTGGCAACTCCGCTAGAGAGTCCAACCTGCTATGGGTCCGTTCTTTAGGTTCCCTGACCAGTCTTTTTATTTTTTTTATATTCCGGGGGTGATTTGTCTACCTTTCTCCTTTGATTTCTAGTTTGGCATGTTTAGGGCCTATCCGCTAGTATTTTTTTCTTTGAAAAAAATTTAGCAGTACACACAGGTTGTCTTGTTGACAGTCGCATGTGTCACCTTGTACACGCGGGTTGCATTCTAGACAGTCGTGTGTCACACGCGGGTTGTCCTTATAACAATCGCATGTTTCCTGTAGCCTTCTTTAGGTTCATAGGGTTTTGCTTGTCCTTGTTAAGTGGCCTTTTGAATGCTTGTGTAGGTCCTGCTTTTGATATGATTCTGTGAATCATAGGCCTGTACGTCACACAGTCTACTTGATTTTTCAAGTCCTTGGGTTCTTTGTATTTGACTTTATTCATTTTGTGAATGTTGTTGGTCCTTCCTACTTAGATTTTGGGTTTAATGCTTGTGTTCTGGGTCAGTGATCAAGTCCTTTGAATACTTTATGCTCTGCACTGCTGTTTGTAGTCCGAGTTTGTCATTCTCCTTTTTGTGGATCTAGTAAATTTTTGGGTTTGGAGTTAGTTCTGCCAAGGTTAGGGTTTGTTCCATTTCTTCTTGTTGGTTGAAGTGTGTTGCTTTAGGATCTGCTTTGGCATCATTCACTGATATATGTTTAGATTGGTCAAATTGACTCAAGTTTGCATTTAGTTGTATTTATAATTTTTGAATTTTTTTTTGAAAAGAAAAGACAAAATTTATACCTTTGCATTAGGTTGCATCTAATGAGCTTTTCGTTATTTTTCAAGAAAAATAATTTTAAAAAAAAGCCTTGAAGTTTCTCATGCTTAGTTTAAATTCATTAGCTTTCATTTTACAAAAAGAAAAGAAAGTTGGCATAGTAGTTGCATCTTGCTTAGAATTTCTAGTTATTACATCATTTTTGCTTTCTTTTATCGAGTCTATAACACCATACAAGTTTCATACCACTACCTCTGACTAAAAACAGTCTATTAAAAAGCACAACATATTTAAAAATTACTAGTAAGTTTCTTTTTCTAGATTCATACACCAACTAGCTTAGGTTAGACTTGTGGACTAGGGAGTTTTAAATATCCATAAGTATTTGACTTTAGACGTAGTTGGCTTTTCACTAGGTAAATCCTCCTCTATATTGAGTACATCTGGAAAGCGCCTCTTACACAGGAGTCAAGCACGAGGCTGCGTGAGGACCCGGACTAAGGAGATAACCCTTTGATTCCTTGTTCAAGCATAGATCACAATTTTTATGCATCTGGGGGTCTTGTCAATACCACCTCTTGGGCCCCATGTGGTGTCAGTGTTGATAGGGTTTCTGGATTTGCTACCCTGCCCATGTGTACGAATCAGGCTTGCAACCATTCCTCCATACTCTTAGTGTAGTTGTGGTAGCCTTTAGTCTCTTGACACTAGGGTTCATACATAGGTAATACCGAAAGGCTATTTTTGGTTTACGTTGGATGAGATTGGAAGGTAACCTCGGTAGAATGCGTGGGAGGGAAATTGGGTGATTCCTCCACTTGTGCCTAAGAACATCTATAGGGATGCCAAGTAACCATCTATCAGCTTTATTTTGGAAGGCATATCTTATACCTGTTGTGTCTATTTGGCTTTAGGAAATTTTTGTAGTGAGTGTTGTGTGGTTTGTCTGTATTTAGTTTTCCTTTAGGTGTTTATGAGTCAAGTTTTTAGCTGTGGAGGACCAACCTCTCCGTAGGTCAAGAAGGTTTCAAAACCTTCCTCCATCTGATACAGTGGAGCCTCTACCGCCCCCTCAAAGGCAGATACTGGGTACTGACGGTTCATTTGAGCCGGTAGGAGTTAGCGAAGTTCTAGGTGAACTAGAACTTAGGAATAATTAGGTTGATACAATTGCAGTAGAGATTGAAGACTTGCAGGATGACAATTTTGCAAGGAACTTTAACCCACCTCTTACTGACTTAAGGGATCTTGTGATCATCCAAGTTCTTCCTTTTGATTCACCTATCATTGGTGTTCCTATGATAAGAGTTATGGCTAACTCTTGAGAGGGTATTTCTACCCCCACTTAAACCATCTTGGCTGGAGGAGTACCACCTCCCTCGATTGGTACTCCTAGATCAAGTGCATCTACTGCACCTTTGTCACCAAGTAGTCGAGTGGTCCAACCACTAGCTTCCCCCCATGTAGTAGATCCTTCTAGTGGGCTGGTCACTAGGATTCCCAGTGCAACTTTTGCTTCCCCCTCTTTCATGCATACTACTTAGAGTGGTCCTAGTGGATCCTCCTCATTTGTCCAGGGGTTCCCGTGGAATGGGGGGCACATTCCCCCATCCACTCCTTATGTAGGTACTACACTTACATATGTAGGTATGTAGTTTGGAAACACGAACGCTTTTGGCCAAGGTTTTCAGACCCTGGTTTTTACCCCATTTACGAGCTCTCCCTCTTCGTTTTTTAGTAGAGGGATACCAACTATTGTATTTCAGACTCCAGTTTCAACTGGAGGAGCTCAAACCACCTATACTGCACCGCACATGTTGGGCCAGGAAAAGTAGACAAGGAAGAAGCTGGTGCGCAATCCAGGAAGGAAAATCACACGCAATGAGGAGGAGACCAGGTCGCAAAGGAAGCAAAGGAACTGGCACATAAGAAGGATAGAGCATACGTATGAAAGAGGAAACTAAAGCTTGCAGGCGTGCAAGTGGGTAATGGTTAGAAAACAACAGGTGAAGATTGTGGCTGCTGATAGATGACATAAGCCTACGGACAAAGCACATATGAAGGAATATTTTGTAAGTTAGGTAGATAGTGCCTTGTGTCAGTCCCTAATAGCCTATAACCATTTTTGATGGCTGATCATGACCTGACTGGTGAACAGTATGTATTCGACCCTCTGTGGTCCAGTAGAAGATATAAATAGGAAGAACCCATTTTGTATAAGGGTTGGACATTCGTCACTATTGTTAGAGGACATTCGTTAAGGTCCATCATTCGACCGTTTTGTTTAGCTGGTTAAGAAAGTTAGGGTAAGTAGAAGAAAACACTCAGAGAAGAGTCTAGTAAGAGTAGAAGGCTATTGAGCCGTGGATCTTGTAGCTGTGTGTGCAGACCACTAGTAGTAGAAGGAATATGCAGCTGAGTGTACAGATACTAGGTAGAAGAGTCGATCCAGGTTATGTGCGGATTGGTAGGAGTAGATAGAAGAATAAACCAGAGAGCATGAGAGCAGAAGATTGAGTCAGAAAAACATATCTTAAGAATAGTCTGCAGATTGCAGACTACAAGGTGCTATACACAATTTATCATGCCCGATGAAGAGCACCTTGGTACTTTTTCCCATATGGGTTTCCAAGTTATTTCCTGTGTTAAATGAATGATCGTGTTGAATGTTTATGTGAACGTTGAAGTATTTGCTTACTGTATATTGCTTAGTTACAGTTGAATGTATGCACTATCTTGTTATTCAGTGAATGAATGAAAGTTAAAGGCATTGGAGAAATATTAAGTATAAGTTTATGGTTGAATTCCTAAATTAAAGAACGAGTCACAACTGTCTGTCGGTATAAAGAACCATCTGCATCGCACCAGTTGCACCAGCTATGGAGGTTAAGGACAGTGTTGTATTGCGTGCACTGACATACAGTTGTGCCTAGTTGCACCAAAATAGAGTCCATCGTCTAGTTGCCTTTGTCAAGTGCCTTGGCTGTGCAACAAGGGACTATAATTCCCTCGCCAACCACGGAAACATGGTTATGGAAGTTACCCATTAGATATCTCGGGTGAGATTGCGCCTACCTCGCATGTGTTGCCAATTGAGCTTGCTCTGTCAGGCCAATGTCTTGTGGTTTATTGTTGGTATTGTGGTGTTGTTCAATCGTGGGTCAAGACAAGAAGGTGATAGAGGCCAACAACACATAAATAATCCACTAGCTTACGGGTGGAATCTGTTTCAAAGTAGTCCAACTACTTCACAACCAGCAGATGGAGGAAACCCCACCTTTACGTTTAGGAACCAGGGGGCAGGTCCTTCTACCTCCTAGACTCATGCTTTTCAGGCTCCATCTAGGCCTAAACTTTCGTTCCTGGAAACTTTAAATTTTCCATATTTTTCTAAGTTGATGAATGACCCTGTGAGGCATAGTGCCACGTGACCACCTGTTCCAAACAAGTTACCCTTGGACATTCCCAAGTTTGAGGGAAAAACTGGTGAATATCCAGGTTCCCATATCACTACTTTTCACTTCTGGTGCTCTTCCAACTCACTGAACAATGAAACCGTTTGGTTGAGGATGTTTCAAAGAACTTTGACTGGTGTTGCAACAATGTGGTATATTGAGTTGCCCTCTGCCTCATTTGACAGTTTTTGGGACTTAGAAAACATGTTCCTTAATCACTTCCAGCTTCCTTTCTGGTACGATTTCAGCACAAATCTCTTGTCTACCTTTTGGCAAGACAAATACCTGCACATCTCAGATCATATCCAAGAGTGGCGAAGAGGGAAGAGGCTTATCAAAGCCACTATACCCCCTGAGTTCTTATTAGAGTGGTTCCTAAAATATTTACTACCTTATATATTTAAAGATGTATCCAATTCAGGGGTGATCAGTGAAGAAGAGGCCATCCTCAAGGCCCAATAGATGGATTTTATATATGCTCAGTCTGGGATATTATATGAAATCATACCTGAGGCACCGCGGTCTACCCATAGTGTCAAGAAACCTAAGCCTGGACCCCATGCCAATGGCGTGGTTGGTTCAGTTGATTCTCCCATTGTAGAGTCACTGGCCAAGCAACTCCATGAGTTATTAGTGAAGCATTCTATAGTGGAGGCAGGAAAGGATTCCCCCTCACCTCTAAATGCAAATGTTTTTGTGTAATCTTCCCATAAGGGCAATCAATAGCCTAGTGGGAAAAAGAAGAAAGGGAATATGGGTGAGGGAAATCAAAACAAGCCAAAACCCATGAACAATGCTAATGGGGGCAAGAAGGATAAGAAGAAGGTGAAATTTCCCTGTAAGGTGTGCCAGGGAGATTAGCTAAATCATTAATTCTCTCTCATTGATCAAGGTCAGAAGTTGCTTAAAAGCCAACAACCGACTATCCTAAAGGATCCATTTCCCCAAGGACAGAATGCAAGTTCTGTTTCTAATGTAGCGGGGGCACTGCCAATGCTCTTCCTGACCAAAATTATATTTACATGGTACGATCTAGTACCTTTCTCTAGACGAGAAGCAAAAACTATGAGACGGAGGCCCCAAAGAGGGGTAAGTGTGTTGGTGAAACCTCTAACCCCCTCACGATTGAGAAACCTGTTGATACAATTCCTAGAATACCGAAAGGTGTCTTTAAAAAGGAATTTCACAATCCAAACTCTAGGGCTTCTTCTAACTACTCTGTGGTTGAATATTTGTCCCAAAATCCTTGTGCGATGTTTTCTTTAGAAGTGCTTCAGACTTATCCTGCTCAGCGGGATGCCCTTTTAGCATCTTTAGGAAGTATGGATTCCTTGAGATTAATGGCAAAGTTCAATCTGTCAAATGTTAAGATGCGCCTACCGTATCATGTGGCTTTGTCAGTAGATTTCGTTCATGGTGGTAAAACCATTGGACATATAGTTGTTGACAAAGGTGCTTCCACATGTGTTATGTCTCTTTCTTGCTAGAAGGATTCAGGTTCCCCGGAACTAGTTCCGTTAAACACTTTGATTACTACTTTTGATGGGAGGTATTTCCTCCCGCATGGTATCCTAACATCTTTTGAGATTAAGTTGGCATTGAAAGCAGTGTCTATTGAAGTTGAGGTGATTGATGCTCCTTTGGACTATAACTTTCTTTTGGGGTTAAGCTGGACTTACGCCATGTGTACGATTGCCATGGCTGTTCTTCAAGTGGTGATTTTTCCACATGAAGGGAAGTTGGTTACTGTTGACCAACTCAGTTTCGCTCGAAAGGGTCATTTGAAAATGAATGAGTCCACTCTACCTTTGGTTGATTAGGTTAAACCAGCCATGGAGATCTTGGGGGCTAGAATGTATACATCATTAATGGGCACATTTGATATCCTAGCCCTGATAAATTATCTAGGTTCTATGAGTGTGAGTAAGTCTATCATGGCGATTGTTGATAGAACCGATCCTTCGGTCCTTCCTACCCGTCATGAACCTCAGGTGTCCTTATCTACAGTGGAAGTGGATTATCAAGCTATTGTAGACACCACTGCTAATCCTATCACGACTCCTTCTATAGTCTCATAGGATTCGAAAGAAGCTTACTTGCCTGCTTGGGCAGAGAACTCTTTACATTCGTATGACTTATTAGACATGGTTTTACTCTCGGATGAAGCCATTTTGGAAGCCATGAGTGGGCAAGATAATATATGCGAATATTTTCATCATAGGTCCTACTTCCTTCCAGAGCTGAGTAGAATTGAAAACCAAGCGTTCCATGTGAGACTAACAAAAGATGTTGATGTACTGATTAATCCTTTTCCTAAGGAGGGAATATTCGCTGAGGTGAATATGGAAAATATTTTTGTTACCATTCCTATCAACATCTTTGTAAACCCTGACATCATTGAAAACGTGCACATCGGTGCAAAATTCTCTCCAGAGTTTTGTGACGTGTTTTCCTGGTCATATGAGGATATTATAGGCATTGATCCATCAATTCTTGAACTTGAAATATGAACCTATCCTAACGCTAAACCAGTTCGATAAAAGCTTAGACCTTTCAATCCACGTAAAGCGGCAACCGTTAAGGCTGAAGTGGAAAAAGTTTCTGAAAGCAAGGTTTATCTACCCGATTACTCTGACAGAATGGGTATCCAATCCCGTTCTGGTTGATAAGAAATAAGGGACAATACGCATATGCGCAAACTTTCATGACTTGAATAAGGAATGTCCCAAGGAAAATTACCCCACATCCTTTATAGATCGAATCATTGTTTCTTGTATAGGGAGTGAAGGTTTTTCATTTATGTATGGGTTTTCTGGATACAATCAAATCCAAATCAAGCCAAAATGCCAACACAATTTTTTTTTTAAATTTTTCCATGGGGTACCTTTGTATACAATAAAATTCTCTTTGGTTTCAAAAATGTAGAGGCTACTTTTCAGCGGGCAATGAATTTTGCCTTCCACGATATTAAAAACATTGTTGAGTTGTACCTTCATGATCTGCCTGCTCATTCTCACAAGAGGTTCGATCATCCAGATCACCTACGTTTAATTTTTGAATGATGCAAACATTACAAAATATGCTTGAATCCCCACAAGTGTGTTTTCTGTGTCGAGTCAGGATGGTTACTTAGGTTCATAGTGTCAAACAAATGTATTCAGGTGGATCCTTTGAAAGTAGAGGCCATTGTAAATTTTCCTCCTCCTCATTCTATTAGGAAACTTCAAAGCCTGCAAGGAGAATCTATTTTCCTTCGACATTTTATTGTTAACTAGGCCAAGATCACTAAAGGTTTCATGCTCCTACTGAAACAGGACACTCCATTTGTATGGGATGAAACCACACAACTTGCTTTTGAGGCATTGAAAAAAGATTTGTTGTCGGTTCCCTTGTTACGTCCACCAGATTACTCTAGGGATTTTATATTGTATCTGGATGTGTCAGAGTCGACCATTAGGGTAGTATTGGTTCAGGAGGACGTCAAGTTCCAAGAGCATGTTGTTTATTATCTCAGCCATGCTTAGCTGGCCCTGAGCTTCGATACTCTCACATTGAGAAGTTATCTTTAGCAGCTGTTTATGCTGTGCAGAGGTTACGTCACTACATCCTACAGGGGACCACTATAGTAGTGGCAGATGTCAATCCCTTTTAGTATGTTTTGTCCCGACGCATAATCGGGGAAAAATTCAATAAATGGATAGTCATTCTCTAAGAGTTTGACTTGGATTTTCAGTCTGCCAAATCTAAAAAGTCCTTAGTTTTTGCAGAGCTTATTGTAGAGTTTCCTGCGGAAGAGAATGTAGTGGTTGAACAAGATTCATTCCTAGATGAGTACATCTTTTTGATTTCCACCTATGATCCTTGGTACGGAGATATACTTGTCTATCTCTAGACTTTGAAGTGTCCTGTGTCCTTCTCGAGGAAAGAGTGACGTAAACTATGTCTACATGAGAAAAACTACCTTATCATCGGGGATACTTTTTACCGTAGAGGGGTAGACTCTATTTTGTGTCGGTGCCTCACCCACAAGGAGGCTGAGCATGGCCTAAATTATTCCCATAGCGGAGCATGTAGGGGTCATTTATCTGGGTTAGCAATGACCCAGAATATTTTACATGCAGGTTATTTTTGGCCCATGATCTTTAAATATTGTGTGGAGGCTGTGAAGTGTTGTCATCCATGTTAGCTCTACACCAGGAAAATGCGGTCACATCCTGCTCCATTATTTCTCGTCATTGTGGTGGCCCCCTTCACTAAGTGGGGGGTGGATTACATGACATGCAACCCAGTTTCGGCTGGGGGGCACAAATATATCATTGTCACCGATGATTACTTCGGCAAGTGGGCAGAGGCAATGCCTACTTTCAAAGTTGACAATGAAACTACAACTTTCTTTGTGTTAAACCATCTCATTACTCGCTTCAGAATTCCAAAGGAGATTGTCACAAACCATGGCAGTCACTTCCAAAATAGCATGATGACCTAATTGGATACTATGCTAGGGTTCAAGAAAGATTACTCATCTTTCATCTATCCGCAAGTGAATGGTGAAGTCAAGGCAGTCAATAAGACCTTGAAGACCATTCTCAAGTGTACTATCAAAACAACCTGATCAAATTGGAACATTATGCTATATCCTGCACTTTGGGTATACTAGACTAATGTCAATACTGCCACGAGGTTTTCACCTTTCCAACTCATTCAAGGGGTGGAAGCAGTCACTCCGGTTGAGTGTGAAATTCCATCACTTAAAATATTGATTCATGTACTTTTTGACACCATTGAATTAGAAGAATGTTTTCTAAATTTGGAAAATATAGATGAACAATGCAGAGATTTGTTAACAGCAAATGAAGCTCATGAAAACAGGGTTAAAAACCAATATGATAAAGCTGTTAAGGCTAGAATTTTCTCTGAAGGGGAGCTTGTCTTGCTCTGCGATCAGGACAAAGAACCCCTGGGGGAAAGAAAATTCAAATCCATGTGGTTAGGTCCCTACATTGTGTCAAAGGTCTTAAAGAAAGGAGGAGATGAATTAATGGATTTTGATGGAAATAAGCTTTCTAGGCCTAGAAATGGGCTCTACCTAAATACGTACTACACCTAGGATTAGTGCTTTTTCTTGTAATTTTCTTGTATGTATTTTATGTACAATAGTTAGCTAGTTAGTGTGTCTTATATCATCTATTAGTTGTTACATATGTCAGCTAAGTGGTTTGTAGGTTTTGCAGATGGTGCTAGTCGTCAAACTTATAACCTGGCTTCATCTGCATGGATCATTTATTCACCCTCAAGACAACTAGTTTTTTTTGGAGGCGCTTGCTCAGGTACTGCTACTAATAATGTGTCCAAGTACAGGGATGTTTTTGAGTTGTTATGGGATGCCTTGTCTCATGGAATCACCCAATCAGAGGTTAGACTTGACTCTCAACTTGTGGTTTCCTAGCTCAATGGAGCTTATCAGGTGTGAAACCCTACCTTGTTACGTCATTTTTTGCAGGTTAGATTACTTGAAAGAAATTTCAATTATATTTGATTTAATTTATTCCACGTAATGAAAATACAATAACTGATGCATATGTGAACTATATTCTATATTGGCACTTACCACATATTTTGTAAAAAATACATAATAGATACATTTGAGACACATATCTAGGCCTGATCCTCAGCATCATCAGCTGTAGCAGCCTCTTCATCCTCCCTTTAAAATTGAACAACCTTGGATACCCTCCTCAAAGGCGTATCCATATGGGTGGAATTCCTACTACAAATTCTTCCATGACAACAGGAATCCGCTTAATCCTATAGTCAGAATTCCTTGGGTCATCCTAGCCAGCTTTCCCTTGAGAACCCTGAGTATACCCTGGTCTCCACCTAGTACAGGCTGCACAAACATCCTAGGGTGCCCATAGGGGCATACGGGTCCAATATTTGCATTTCAAAAACATTCAAATGGATTAAAACTTCTATACATATGTATATAATTTTATGATTAAAATTCATAAAAAAAAACATAATAAAAAATATGTATCTCTCCCCATGCTCCTCCTGGCGGGAGGACGAGATCATTGTCTCCGTGGAAATCCATTCTGGAGTATGGAAACTGCTACTTGAACCATACATAAAAGTCATTGTCATATACACTCTAGACCGAGCCTCCACCCCCTTAACAGAGGAATACCTCTCCCCACTTGGTCAGTCTAGGATGGCGAGGAGAAAATGCTGGTAATGCCACTGTAGGAATGATGGTAGGAAATATCTAGAAGAAGAACGCCACCAATATGCTAGAATATCCAAAAAAAATTCAGTTTCCTCTCTCGTAGTAAGAGAGCTACTTCCTCATGATTGGGATCATACCCAAACACCAGTAAAAAACAATACCCTACACACACTCCACTACAACTCTCATATGTGTTTGAGTGGCTAGATGCTATGAGGATGGTCTTGCAACCCTCACTATAGTACTCACCACTACCTGTAATGGGAAATTGGCGACGTGGAAAATAGGGATGCATGATCCCTTCCTTTGAGTACCTGGTGTGCAGTAGGTGTCAACATAGTCTTAGACACTCATAGGGTCACCACCCCTACCTGTGCCCTCAAGGTTCATGGGAATACTCCTGCAAGATAAACCTGTGATGAGTACATATATTCTACTGATACTTCCAAGATCTCCCCTTGGAGATCGAAAGCACCAAGGTCATGGTCCCAATAGTTGATCAAATACTCAATCAATTAAACATTGGCCCGCATGTTGGATGTATAGAAGAACTTCAGTAAGACACTTTGCCATAAAAATTGCACAGTGGGGCCATCTTGTAGAGCCTATCGATCCATTTCTTCATTCTCTCGCTCTCTCCACTCTAAAACTGTGTTGTAGCTTCCCAATTAACCCTTATTAGTCATTAGAATCCATTTTAATTCTTTCAATTTTGGTTATATACTAAATTTTACTATGTCACGCAAAACACACGACTCTTCTTTAGGAATATCATGTGTCACGTGTAGGTTTATCTTGAGAAGGTCACGTGTAAAATGCATGTACGTGACTATTTAAGTCGCATACTCACGTGTACTACGTAGCCTTCTTAGGGCTAGACCAAAACATTAAAATTTTTCACCAGAATGAAAATTGGAGTGGATGAAATAAAAGAGAGGGGAAATACAACCATCTTGACACTTGCAGATTGTAAATTGGTCCACTAAATTTTCCTCGCTGAACAATCGAAGTCCAAGGTGAAAACTTTCCAAATTGGGTAAAAGGGTCGAATGGTATGTTTTTGAACTATATATAGAAAAAAATTCAAATTTTTGGGTTTCTAGTCTATAGTTTGAAAACTATTTTTATAATTGAACTAATACCATGTCTTTTTCCCCAATACAATAGGTTCAAAGTCTTTAAGAAGTTTCTATCCACTCATATAGGGTGGCATTTGGTTCTTCATATGTATTTTGCATCTATACCTTATCTGTTCTTAACCCTAGGATTACCTCTTTGACCACAGACTATGGTGTCTAGCCATTTCTACCTCATCTACATCATCATTCCTCTATTGATATGGCCTCCTTTTCATGGGTACCTTAGTTTAGAACACTTTACTATCTTTTGGTACCCATGTCGCAATTGTGATAGGTTTGCAGGAGTCTTCTTACTAGGTTTTCATGACAAAATGAACCTTCGTTTTGCATCTTTTTGCAAGCTATCCCTATTTATAAGGCTCCCCTCCCTTATGGAGTTTCTTTAAGCCAAGTTATGGCTACTCAAAATAGACTTGACTACCGAGTAAACTTGTCCATTCAGGCTCGTTAAGAATACGTGAATGAGCATCCACATTGGTGGTAGTTTATCTCTTTTTCAGACCATGTGGAATAATACGAAAAATGGAGCACTCTCTTTTCTTTGGAATTGAGAAGATTATTCTTAGGCATAGGTTTATCACTTTTCCGGACCCAAGGGACTAAACTTACGGAAAAGGAACACTTGGTATGAGCTTATTTTTCTCTTTTTCGTGTTTTGGACCTAAACATGAAAAATATTTTGAGCATACTTTATGTATTTTTCATGCTTGTTAAACCCTAAAGAACAAAGCATCTAGTTTACTGTTGTAATCCCCATTTCTCATAATTAAATGGATCTTTCTAAGTGATATTTCCTTCCTTCACACTCATAAAACTCAGGCTATATGATGCTTTTGAAGGAGCGTTGGGTAGGTGGTGATTTAACCTTTTTTGGACCTACCTGACTAAGTACAAAAAGGGTGCGCCTTACTTCTTTAGAAGCTAAGAGATTTCTTCTGGGGTTTGTTTTATACTTTTCCAGTCTCATGAGACTAAATTTTATGGAAAAACACCCCCTGGATTCTTCTTCAGAGTTTTCAGACTCTCAAAATATGAAAACACCAACGAGAATGTACTAGTTCGGGCTCGTAAAATCCACAAAAAAGTAACTTTATCAAGCATTATTCTCTTCAAGCTTGTAAAAAATGAAAAAAAACCTGAGTTGAATTTCCTAGACTCATTAAAAAGATAAGGAAGAAGTACTCTCTTTGGGTTATAAACAGTGGCAGCATGTCCTCCTTGAACATAACACTTTCTAAACTTTTCGATACTCATGTTTTAGTTTACATTTTCAGCTCAGCTATTACTTCAATTTTTTACTCCTCCACTTGTCCTTTATACATGGGGAATCTATTAATGTCTCCTACATGACAGATAATCCTAGTTGTTCTATCTACAAGTTAAAAGATACCTTTGGTCATCTCTTTGTCGTGCTCATTGTTCAAGGATTTATCCCTTCATCTGATTATTATCCTGATTCCATCATTATCCTATTTGAGTATTACTTATGCCTACCTTCCCATATCCAATTCCTAGTCACTCTTGTGATTTGTTGGAGGATTCATTTCCTTTGTCATCACAGTACGGTTTCTCATCAGCACTTCCTGAAGACGAAGACCTAGAGTTGTGACGATAGTACCTTAGGATTCATTACCATTATTAGTGAACTCCTTAGTTTCAGTTGTCAGTTTCATCATTTATCTGAATTCATGTTGAGTTTCTTCCATGTTCAACTTTAGCACATCTATTCACATGGTAGAGATTACACTCGTTCCTTTGGATTTTGACGAATACCCTAGGTTCACCTTTATAACCTAAGTTGTGCAAGATTCTGTTATGTTCAGTTACACAAATTCTATATTTTGAAAACTCATCATTGTATATTGTGGCTTCGATCCACCTTTGTAATATACGTGGTCTTGTTACCCGTATCATATGATGTAATCAAATATTGTAAAGAAGCTATTGTTCCATTATATTGAACATAGCATCCTCGGATATGATTTTGTATATGACATTGATATGTATATGTTTCATGCATCTCCTTCGATGCTTTGGAAATTTGAGTTCTCCAAGATTAAAATATTGTATTGTATTTCAGCCATCGCTTCCCTCTGACCTCACATGTTAGGGGGCACCTGTTATAATGTAAAATGGCACTTCTCCTTCTGAGTACTGACATCCAATATGTCGGGACACAAAAGGACAAATTGCATTGAAGTATCCAAAACACTATAGATGGGCATGATTGTTGATATATCATCTCCTGACCAGCTGGATATAGTTTTAGTTAGACATTAGGGTTGCACATGTGACTATTTGCATAGAAACCCATGTGTCATACGTGAGTATGTGCATTGCAACTCGCGTGTACATTGCACACATGGGTTTCCTTAAAGCAAGGAGCATGTCATACGTGACTTTCCTATATCAATACTCATGTGTACCTTAATTTGAAGTTAAAAATATAAATCAAGATTAGTCAAGATCAGTTGAGACCCTAATCATAACTATCTCAACTGTCTCAACCATCCTAACCTTCGAAACCTCTCTATTTCCCCATGTATAAATAAAGGGCATGGGATGGGGCTAAGGAGTCAGTCTTAGAAGAGAAAATTTATGCTGGTGGTATGCCTTCAGACATCTTGGAGTAGCAGAACTTAGTGTCCTTGGTTTGTAGAAGGAGTACTTGTTTCAGAAGTTGGGTTGTAATCTCACCATTCTCTATTTATTAATAAAGAAAATTTCTTCTTCCAATATTGTGCACTCTTGTATATGTTGATTATTGAATTATCTTATTATTTTAGTATGAATATGTATTTCGTTAACCATTGATTATATATATATATGAGATATTTGCAGGAAGAACTTGTTCTTTGTAGGTGATTGGAGAAATCCCTGGAAGTTGTGGAAGCAACTGGAAGAGGAGAAGAAAATTCTTGGATCAACCGTTATAAACTAGGTTTGTCCCATTTTCTTCCTACTCCTATTTCAATATCTACCAGGTTGATTGTCTGCAAGTTTATCTTAGTAAGTTGGTAACCCCAGAGACCCTAATGGTGTGTTTTCTTGAACAACAGTAGTGGGCGCGTGTCTGTCCCACCCATCATTACTAGTATCCATTCCACCGAAACAACAGGGCCTGGTCCTAGTGGGCCATTTTCCACTGCACACACTACCGTTGGTATGCTACCCACTAGTTGTGGCCCCACTCTAGCCACCGTGGTTCCTACCATCCCACCATTTATCTATGGGGGTAGTGGCCCTTCCATGTCTGTTCTGTATATTCCTACCATACCAGTTACTATTCCTACTATCAGAATTGAACCTTACCCACCCCGAGTTACACATGGGAACTACAATCCTGCTGTTAGCCTCGTTGTTTCTATAATACTTCCAGTTATCCATTCACTATGATGAGGGTGTGAAAATTATATTATCCTATAGACAAAACACAACTACCCACATCATGGACCATATCCATGAATGACAACGTCGTCGTAGTTTGTGTAAGATCCAGTTAGATGATAGAATATCCCTAGATTGGTTTCTCAAAACATTACTCCCCCCACCACCAAGGACATTACATTTGAGCGCCCAAAAACTGAGGAGGAAGCTATCTTAAAGGAAAAATCGTTTGATCTCATCTATGCCCAATCGGGCTACCTGTATACCATTATACTCGATGCTCTCCGTGCTGGCTCCGAACGTCGAGATACGTCAGGGGAATCCCATGCTACTAATGGAGTCATTGGATCTATTAACCATCATCCTCACTTTAACCTAACTTCTCCTTCGATGCCACCCCATTTCGGTAACACCCCAAGTGTTGATCAACCAGGTTACGCCCTTGCCTATTCACACATAATGAATCAGTCAGGAGCCACACCCTCTTATGTGCCTCCCGCACCAGATCCTCATGTTCAAAAACTGACTTGTTCCACACACTCGTGCAATGACCAAATGACTGGCTTTGTATCCCCACCAGCTGCCCCTGCCTATTACCCACCATTAGTGCAACCTACTTCGGATCTGACCCGAACTACTCCTGCTCCTCCAGGATTGGTCTATGCACAAAAAAAACCTCCCTAACCAACCCTCCCCCAATAACCAACAAGGGCAGGGAAGGAATACAAGAGGTAGGAATCAGGGAAACAACCAACCTCAAGGAGGTGGCCAACAAGGAAACCCTATGAACTATAATGGAGGCAAACCCCCTGCACAAAATCCCTAGTGTCCCGCTAGACCTGGGAAGAACCCATAGTTGTAGAATAACCATCCATGTGCCATCTGTAACACTCATGACCATTATACCCATCAGTGTCCTCACTTTACTCGCATCCACCATTTACTCCAAAATGATAGTCAATGTGACCCCAACGTGGAAGCTTTGGCTTAGCCAAACCCAACACTAATGGGTCCTCCACCTATAGTGCTACAAAACCCCCTACCACATCAATGAATGGTGGAAACCCAAACCTAGGCCCCAAAAACTCCCACAACCACTTCTGTGGCTTAACCCATTGATCCTAGTGTCCATCACCTCATGACGTTATCATCTGATGTCAACCTCCAGACTCGACGAAACCAATATTGTTCAACCATGGAAATAGTTGAACTATCTGTGACATCTACTTCCAACACTCTAGATATGTCTTTACATTTTCCAATACCCCCTATGGATGGGACTACCAAAGTGTCCATTGGTTCCCTTTGCATCACATTGCGAACAACGCCACTGTCAGAGCTGCGCTTAACTACAGTATTGTTGATGACTTGGCCCAGTCTCCCACAACCATGTCTTCTCTGGAAGTTCTCAAAACTTGTTTGTTGCAATGTAAAGCGTTGTTATCCGCGTTAGGTGTTGTCAATCCCTTTGATTCTAGGTTGATCAACTTCGACCTAGATCAAGGAGAAACCTGAATGCCATCATCTGTTTCCTTCCAATTTTCGGTCATGATTTAGAATTTGGTGATTCATCAATGCTTCATTAACGAGGGGGCATCCACCTGTGTTCTTTCAACCTTTGTTTAGTATAAAATAAGAACCCCAACCCTCTAGCCTTCTTCCACTTCCCTTCGTGCCTATGATGGCAGCTCTGCTCAACCCCAAGGCATTCTTAGGAATGTCCCTATGGAGTTATCCAGAAAAACAATGTTGATTAACATTGAGGTTGTCAACACCCAACTTGATTACAATCTCCTCCTAGGATGTAGTTATATGTATGCAGTGCGAGCCATTTCCTATACCGTATTTTGACTCTTGATGTACCCTCATGATGGGAATATTGTGACCATCGACCAACTAACATACTATGATCCAAAGGGGCCAGTCACACCAGAACATGTCCTTCCCACTATCAACACTACCATCAACAGCGTGTCCATACCATCCATGTCTGTCATTGGCATGGGCTTGTTTTCCAACACTCCTATGATGGACACCTTTTTGTCCTTACGACCTCCTCCTTTGCCGACTGATATATCATATTTGTGCACTATCACATCCAGTAACGTTCCAACATCTTTGTAACCTCATACGCAACCCCAACCAAAATCCTCAAGGAATTATTGGGGTTCATTCCCTGTCCACACGACTCCCTTCCTTTTTCCACCATTCGACATTGTGAGAAAGCCTATCATGGCTACTCTCAACAATCCTAGTTTCACCTTGGGTATTCCTGTGTGGTACCTTGATCCACCTAACCCAACCCCAACTCCATGGGTCATGCTAACTCCCTTCTAGTTTATTGAGACGATGTCGCACCTACCTCCTGGTACACCAAAGAATACTCCTATCTTTGCTCCTTCCCCTCGTCCTCCTCTAAAGATAACTGGGGGAAAGGTACCCAAAGTGACAACATAACCTCGTTCTTCTCCTACATGTGCTTTATGCGATGTCCAAGGCCATGCAACACAAAATTATCCCGATCATCATCTACTTTGCAACCACATGCACACTATAGAAAAAACTGATGACATTCCCATGGTCAATGTTCTAGCCTTACCCACAGTCAAGAACAAGTCGTTGCGAACCAAATACCCATGTGCAATTTGTGTCCAATATGGTCATTATTCACACCATTTCCTAAACATGTCTGAGTACCGTTCACTCCTTAGTGACCTTCACACGTATTCCAACGATTATGGCATTACTATCCTTGAGGATATCCACCCTGTAGCTTCTTCTTCGAACACCAATAACACCATTTACATGATCTCTACTTCCATTAGTCCTTCTTCCTCATCGATCGTCGAAGATCCCCCTCATATATCTAGCCACCACTTTCATGATAACAGAGTTATCCCTACAACCACCACTGGTTTTACCCCATTTCACTTAGTCCATGGTGTGGAATCGGTTCTTCCCATTGAATTCCATATTCCATCGCTCCGCCTTGCAATAGAAATTCTACTTGAAACCTCACCATTAGAACAAACCTACTTATGCTAGAATAGACCAATGAGGACTATTGTGCTGCTCTCCAGATGATCGAAGCAAATAAGACTCGGTCTAAGTCCCACTATGAATCCCACGTCCACCCACACACCATTAGCAAGGGGGACCTAGTCATCATCTCTGACCAAGCCAATGATAAGTTAGGGAAATGGAAGTTTGATTCCATGTGGTATGACCCATATGTAATCCATCGATGTCTTGGTAAGGGGGAATACGTACTTGCTGACTCTGATGACCACTTCTTGAAGAATCCCATCAATGAGCTCTATATCAATAGGTTCTATGCCTGAAGTCGCTCACCATGAGTACCCTTGTATCATAGGTTTTCTTTCTTGTTTTACATCATTTTTACCATGAGTTGGTGACCCCCTCCAATAGTTTCTCCACGTCTAGCTGTAGTGAGTCAATTGTAGTACTTCGTCACCTCCTAACCCATGGGTGGGTGGATCTAACTCTTCCACCCTGCCCCTGCATCATTGGTACCCCACTAGAGGGTGCGGTCCCATGTATACACATGTACATAGTATTTCACCCACATGATCTAGGTACTACTATGCGATTAAACTATATATTCCTGCAACCACAACTAATCATGTATAAGTATCGTTAGGTCCCTAAACCTATCCAGGAGGTCGAGGCTTCTACGTATCTCTCTGGTAGTCCATGCTTATATATGGATCATCCTCTACCAGGATAGGAATTTTCCACCATTATGCAAAAATATCTCAGGTGAAGAAATGACATGCTAGACTGCCTCTCTCCCTACCTTGTTTGGGCCATTTCCTGGAGTCACCTCAATTTGCATGCCACCACAGGAATCACACCTTGTACGTATTGGCATGTTCACAAGCTATTCACTCCATCCATACTACAAGCTTGGCCTTATTTTTACTTCCATCCATCCACCTTGTTCTTTCCCTTGCATCCTTACATAAATGGGAGGTCCACCAAATGAATGTCAAGTCTGCATTCTTACATGGTGATTTACAGGAGGAAATTTAAATGGAATAACCTCCTGGATATGTTCAGAATAACTATAGCCTTATCTATTGCCTTAAGAAATACTTATATGGCCTTAAGCAAGATCCTTTAGCTTGGTATGCCAAAAAGGATAGATTTCTACTTGACACTGGTTTTTCTAGATGCCATTCTGCCCCCAATGTCTATACCAAGAAAGCAGGAAATCATCTCATCATTCTCTTTCTATATGTTGATGACCTTATTCTTACTATTAGTGACCCTAATATTTTAACTCATGTGAAATCCAGTCTTAAGAAATTTTTTGAAATGAGAGACTTAGGATATTTGCATTATTTTCTTGGTCTCCAAGTCTTGCAAACCAAAGAAGGAATCTTTCTTTCTTAGTCTAAGTATGCTTGCGGGCTTCTTCATTGCTTTCACATGGAAGATTGTAAACCAACCCCTTCTCCCTTCCAGTTTGGAGTCAAACCTTTTGCCACTTGTACTTCACTTGAAGTAGATTCCACCTTGTATTGTCATCTTGTTGGTAGTCTCTTATACTTGACTCATTCCCATCCTAACCTTTCTTTTTCCATTGGTTGTGTTTCCCTCTATATGCAAACACTACATGAAAGTCACCGAAAATAAACAAAAATAATACTTTGATATATTCGAGGTACAATTCATATTGGGATTCATTACAGTGCAGCGTGAACTCCATTGTTGGTTGGTTTCACTAATTCATATTGGGATGATGATCTTGATGATCAAAATTCTACTATAGGTTATGTTTCCAATCTAGTCTCTGGACCTATCACTTTGGATTGTAAGAAACAATAAGCTCTTGCTCTTTCTTTAGTAGAAGAATAATATCGAGCCACAGTTAATGCCAATCAGGAAGCTTTATGGATTCGATAGATCCTTTCATAGTTTGGATTCGAGCAACAATAACCTACTCCACTTTGGTGCGACAAGCAAAGTGCCATCAATCTCACCAAAGATCCAGTTCAACATCAACACAACGAACACATTGAGCTACATATGCACTTCATCAGGAATCTTTCTCATGATCGCATTCTTGAATTACTCTTTTTCCCTACAGATGATCAAGTTGCAGGCATCTTCACGAAGTCTATCACAGAAGCAAATTTTTCTAAACTTTGATCTATGTTAGGAGTTTATGAACTTGTCATTAAGGGGGGATCGGCTCTAATGTCTCCTTGCTTCTCCTAATAGTGTCTCTTTTGTAAATACGTCAATCCTATCCCAAGTTGTTTTTAAGGGGGAATTTTAGGATATTTAGACACTTAGTAGTTAGTTAATATCAACTTGTTATAATATATCCGTTAGGAAAAGTGTGTTTCTTTAGTATGCATTAATATGCATTTGTAAATATATAATCTGACAGTCGCGATATGTTTTAGACGTAGAGTGATTCAACAACTCATCTTCTCTTAGATCATAACTACCTTTGATCCATTGCTTGACACCCGATTGGTCCATGATATCTATTTAAAGAGAATGGAGGGCCATTGGCTAGTTGATCGATTATGAGAAACTCATTTGTAACTTTATTTCTTTTGCATAATAAATTTCTCAAGTAGCTATTTGGATGGGATCGTGTAGTTTTTCCCTTTCGAGGGTTTAAACCACGTGAAAAAATTAGTGTGTTGATCAACGATCTATTTTTGTGAGTGGCTACTCTAGGTGTTCGGTCTTTTTAAAGTCTCTTGTGTACCAGAACAATATTTTATTTTGATAGTATTATCTTTTCTATTTAAACCTGTCATTATTCTTGATTTTATAAAATAACATTAAAGATAAATCTTAATTATGATGACAATTATGATTATAATTTTCAAGATTAATTTTAATTTATCAAATTTTAATAAAATTTATAAAAAAATTCTATGATTCAATTTAAACATTTTTTTTAATGATAAAAAAGATTCGAGAGTAATTTATATTATTTTTTCCTTTTTTATGAATCGATGTGTTATCAAGATCTGCGATCTTACAAATTTTGTGAAATTGAGACCTAATGTGGATGTAGACACAATGTTCTAATAAAAATTGTTTTTCGTCCTCCAACTTCATAGTATTACAAAGGCTACACATATTTTTCTCCTTGGAGTGTTTTAGGTCTTGTCTAATGCCTAGTTTCACTTTGAAGCTTGGAAGAGTTAATTCTTAATTTAGTAATGTTAATTTTTTTTCTAAGCTACCTATAGTATAAAGATAATTTAGATATTTTAACTTGGATTAATGATTTCCTTATAGTACATGGTCATTCTCTTATTACCTATTTATTTGTTGCACTACTCTCTCTCTCTCTCTCTCTCTCTCTCTCTCTATATATATATAT